>CM070874.1:250273429-250873429 GCA_036365515.1 Torymus aiolomorphi
AAAGGTAGCCAGTTTTGGAAGTGTTCTCGTGCGAGTATCATCGGCCTGAAAGACGAGTTTTAGAACGAAGAATCATCGAAAATATTGTATAGTTTGTAGTTTAAAAGCTGTGATAAATAGTGCCAGTTTGGAGATTCGGAGCATCTGTTAATTTATTTCAAGCTTTTCGAAGTATTAGTTTATTTTATTTTATTTTATTAGTATTGCGAGAAATTGTAGACATAGAGTCAATCTTATATTTCCCTAACTTTTATATCTAAACACTAGATGTCTCATTTATCTCATAATTAGAATTTTTCATCGTGAATATATAACTGACAACTAATGTTACAATTTATGTCCGATAAAATTTAAATGTATTATATGTATTTTCTATATTTGTTATTCATTCGTTATATATAATTTTCGTTAGCAAGAACGATTGTAATAAAATAAACTTTTATATTATTACAGAGTAGAATGGACGAAGATACTGGAACTGTATTTTATGCGACAAACCTTACACGAGTAACGACAAGACACGTCAAGTGCAACAACAAACTATAAATTATATACAAGCAAGTATCAGAAGACAGGATGGAAAACATTTGAAATTGAGGATATATTGTTCTATTACTGTTCATGAGAGTTGTGCGAAGACTTATACAAATGAGCCAAAAATTTTAGCCCAAATACGTAAGTTAGAAGCCTCGACATCACCGGCAACTCGTTCTGTTGCGGAATTCGATTTTAAAAACCGATGCTTTATATGTGGAGAAGATGCATCGGATACATTTGTAGAAAAACAGAAAAAGTATTCTGCAAAACAACGAAATATCATTCGAATGGTTCACAGTAGTGATGTAAAACAAACTCTTTTGAATAACTTTAATAATTCTACGCATAAGTTATGTATTACTGTGATTTCCCGCATTACTCCTGTGATTGATTTGAAAAATGTAGGCGCAAGATATCGCGATAATTGTAATAAGGAGTTGTATAACACACTTAAAAAGAGTAATGAAGTCGAAGATTCAAATACTGCGAAAGCTGCAAATAAGGAAGAATGTCAATTTAGTATAAAAGCAATACTGCAAAATTTTGATAACGACGAATGGGCCAGCATGAAATATCTAAAAAAACATTTATTTAATTCTTTTGGAAATGACATTATAATACATTCGTCTAAAGACGGGCCTATTTTAACTTTTACTGACATGGGTAGTAAAATTTTGACAGAAAATTGGTATAAAAATAAAAAAAAACAACGAGGAGGAAGAGCGTATACGACTGGTTAAAACTGTTTCAAAAATAATTTTAGAAGATATTAGATCAGTAGTTTATGACGTAAATTCGTATCCCGCTCCAGATTGTTTTCTTGAGAATGTAATAATTGTATACCCGAAACTTTGAAAATTTTATTAGATGAAATTATATTAAAAAAAAAGTCCAGCACAAGAAGTTATGAACCAAAAATTACATCTATAGCTCACGCCATAATAACAGCTACTCGTCCAAGATCTTTTGTATCATCTATTCAAGTCGACTTGGGAACTATGCTTAACAAAAAGTATGGTTCAAAAGATCTTATAAAAATTTTTAATTCTTTAGGATTATGCTGTTCTTATGAAGAAACACAATTATTTGAAAGTTCAGTATTAGTTTTTCCGCAAGAGACGAATTATGATGATACATATATGCAGTTTGTTTTTGATAATGCGGACCATAATATTAACACTATAGATGGGCGTAACACTTTCCATGCCATGGGTGGCATTCAAATTCTTACTCCACAATCTTCAGTTTCTTCCATTAAATCTATCGACAGATTATCCGCACGGACATCTTCTGTTGTCCTTGGAAAATACGGTAAAATTGATTTAGAAGTCTTTCACAGGCCCTCTCGTTCGGGAAAATATCATTGTTCAAGATTTAAATAAAATAAGCCCTTTATCTCTCGATATACAGTTATCTAAAACAGATTTTTTGTGGATCTTTGGAAAACACCGATATTCACTTGATTTTCCAGGCTGGAATGGATTTATGGAGTCTATAACAAAAGATCTCAATTATGAAAAAAGTAGAATTACTTTTTTGCCATTTGTTAATGCTCCACCGAGCAATTATGACACTATTTATACTGTTCTTCAGCAAGCCTGCATAAAATCTCAGGAGATAAACCAAAAACATACTTTTGTCACATTTGATCAACCTCTGTACTATAAAGCGCGAGAAATACTAGAATGTTGTAAAGGGGAATTATCATCAGTAATTGCCAAATTAGGCGGGTTCCATTTACTAATGTCTTTCATGAGTGCTATTGGATTCATAATGAACGGAAGTGGCTTGAAAGAACTTTTTTGTAAAATTTTTGCAGAAAATTCAGTTGATAAAATTTTAAATGGCCATGCTTACTCAAGAGCTGTACGGCGGCATATCCTTACTCATTTAGCCTTGGGAAAAATAATGTTATCTTCCTTTGATTTAATAGATAATGAAAATAGAATTTTAGATGATAAACTCTGTTCTGGAACAAATACATTAAATGAGATAAATGATGAAGATTATCTCAAAATTTATGACAAATTTCTAAAACATGTTGAACAAATCAAATAGCGAGGGCCAACTGCTAAATTATGGTTGCAATATTTTGATATGGTTACAATAATGAGACAATTTATAGAAGCTGAGAAAATGGGTAATTGGAATTTACATTTAGAAAGTATAAGAAAAATGTTACCATTTTTTCATGCGAGCGGGCGCTACTTGTACGCGAAATCTTGTCAACTTTATTTACAAGACATGCTAAATCTTGAACAGAAAATGGATCCGTTAGAATACGAAAAATATACAAAAAAAGGCTTTTTTACTATCAGAAGATCTGATAAATTTTGGAGTGGCATTTGGTCTGATATGTCCATTGAACAAGTACTTATGCGTTCAATGAAAAGCAGTGGAGGACTCACACACGGCAGGAGCATAACGGATTCTGTTTTGTCAAAATGTATTTTGACAATGCCCTTTCTCGTTGATATTAGTAATTCAATGCAAACATTTTGTAACGTATCTTTCGCTACCTCAGAGCAGCACGTTGATGCTCGTCCTTTGCGCATTAAAGAAGATACCTCAGCTTTGACGTTATTGTTAGATTTTTTTTCAATTAATCAACCTTTTCCAGTTTGCGATGCCATTGTTTCACTTAGTTCAGGAATAAAAGGCACTGAAAAAATCAATTGTCACAATGCTTTGGAAGTTGGTTTGAAAATGATGGATAAAATTGTTGGAAATAATTTCAGTCAACTTAAATTTCAAAGAAAAGATCGAGTCGTGCTACTTTAAGATGTACATTGTATTAAAATAAGAAATGAAGATGTCAGCATTAATCCTACATTAATATTTCAAAGGATTGCTGTAGCAATGGAGGGTAAAACTGAATTAAAAGATTGTTTTGCATATGAACTAGCCCCCTATCCACTTTCAATTTTTGACAATGGTATAATGCACAAAACTGAAAAGTCAAAATTATACGATTACTTTCAACCAATTTATGAGGAGCCATTCTTGCAAAATTGTATTTATATTATTGACGGTGGATTTTTATTGCATAAAGTCGTTTGACCACAAAAAGAAAGCTACAATGTTATTCTGGATCGATATGTAAGCTATGTTAAAAAATACTACGCTCCAAATAGTTTTATTATATTCGATGGCTATCCCGAAAACTTGAAAAACAGCACTAAAGACGCAGAAAGACAGCGACGACAGGCTAGACAACAATGTACAGAAATTCAATTTGATTTATCGATGAATGTTACAGTATCTCAAGAAAAACTTTTTTCAAATGAGAAGAATAAAAATCGTTTTATTTTACATTTACGTCAAAAACTAGAAGCATTTGCTTTTCGCACTAAACAAGCTGACGAAGATGCTGATGTTCTTATCGTCGAAACCGCTATAAATGCAACCACTGGAGAAAAACCAGCCGTAATCGTAGCTGAAGATATAGATGTATTAGTAATTTTAACAATAAGAGTGCCTACGGATAAAAAAGTATACTTTTTGAAACCAAGTAGAGGAAAAACGGCCGAGAGATTGTATGACTCTAATACTTTTATGAATACATCTTTAAAACCTTTAATTTGATTTATTCACGCGTTTAGTGGTTGCGATATGACTTCAGCTTTCTATAAACAAGGAAAAGGAAAAATTATTAAGCTGCTAGAAAACGATTCTTCTTTGATTAATAAAGCGTTCATTTTTAATACACCATGTTCTACAGCGCAAGATATAGAAAATGCAGGTCAAACAATAATTTCGGCTATGTATAGTGGCAAAAAGTCCAGAAATTTAAAGTTAAGTGAACTACGATACTTATGTTTCAAAAATAATTCAACTAAAAAGGTATTTAATTTAGCAATGTTACCACCAACCGAATCTGCGGCAACACAGCACTCATTTCGAGTATATTTCCATGTACAGCAATATCTTGGAAATACCTTAGGTCTAACACAATAGGGTTGGGAAATCAAGGAAGAGAAGCTGCAGCCAATATATACAAATGGTCTATTAGTACCTGAATATATTTTGAGGAATATTAGTTGTAAATGTGCAAAAGGGTGTACCAAAACATGTAGTTGCGTTAAACATGGATTAAAATGTTCGGATTATTGCGCAGGATGCCATGGCCAAAATTGTAAAAATAGTTATGAAGCTATAAAAAGTTGCAATATAGAACTTGAAGAATCTGATGAAAGCGAAATTAATACAGATACAGATGAATTCGAATTAAATATTGAGATAGAGAGCCCAGTTCTGGATGATCTTGAGGATGATTCTGTCTGCGAGAGTGATAATGATGATGATGAGATAATGGGCAAAAAAAACGAAAATTATTATAATATATATATATAAATTTAATAAATAACGGTTACAAAATTATTCTTTTTGTTTTTTCTCATACCTACTATACATTAAGAAAAAAGGAATAAAAATAAAATTTTTATCTATAAAAGTATAGTTAATGCAAAATTATTTAAACTAATACATGTCTACAGTTAATAATGTTCACTCTTCAGCGATATTTTTATTAATATAAAATTTTTTGCAACATTTAAAAATAATAATTTATTTTAACAACAATATGACAATAACGGTTAATTATTGTAGACAATGGCGGCATGTAGCGCCGCCCTTACCTCCTTATAGTGCGGCACTCTGGGGCATAGGTACTAATATACAGGGCTACAGAAACTACTCACATAACTATATATATATATATATATATATATATATATATATATATATATATATATATATACACATTTCTCGAAAGGGGTTTATAAAGCCCGTTTTTTTATATATAGGGGTTTATCGAACCCGATTTTGATTATGCAGCCCGGGCTTCATAATATTTCTAAATATAGGGGTTTATGCGGCCCGACCTAGAGTCTATAACCCCAGAGTCCATTATTTCTTTAGTCACTTGCCATAGGGAACTCTGGGCTGTAGGTACTAATATACAGTATTGGGCTACATAAACTCCGATAACTGTGTGTGTGTGTGTGTGTGTGTGTGTGTGTGTGTGTGTGTGTGTGTGTGTGTGTGTGTGTGTGTGTGTGTGTGTGTGTGTGTGTGTGTGTGTGTGTGTGTGTGTGTGTGTGTGTGTGTGTGTGTGTGTGTGTGTGTGTGTGTGTGTGTGTGTGTGTGTGTGTGTGTGTGTGTGTGTGTGTGTGTGTGTGTGTGTGTGTGTGTGTGTGTGTGTGTGTGTGTGTGTGTGTGTGTGTGTGTGTGTGTGTCTATATATATATTTTATAACTATGGGAATTGGTATATTTGAAGAGATATCAACGTATAGATCGGTACTTTTGAATAGATGTCGACATTTTGAGGAGACTCCGGCTCACAGTGTTCTATTTTGAAAAAAAATGGACAAAATGAAATATCTCGCGAACGGATATCGGTAGCCGGATGAATCCAACTGCATTTTAAAGTTGAAGTAATGTACAATAAAGGAAAAATAGTCCAGTACTGATCATTTGACCCTGTGACCTTGGAAATGAAAAATGAAAGTCGAATAAATAACGTATTTTCGGCTTTTTCATTGTAGACTTTCTGGCTATCAATTTTTTCGATCAAAAAAATATGTACTCCTGTAGTGTTTGATGCAAAGAATCCGAATTTGATGTGAGAATTGTCCTATCGCACACCAATTTGTTTTTAAATCTGAAAACTCCATAAAAAATACGAAAAATTCACCCTGAAAAAATGGAGCATTATTAAGTAATTTCGACTTCAAATTCGGATTCAGCGAATCAAAATAAATGGGTACATAAATACAAGTACACAAATTTGTAGGTGCATATATGAATTATTAAAATCTAAGGGTTATTAAAAAACCTTGCATCAAACACTACAGGAGTACATATTTTTTTGATCGAAAAAATTGATAGCCACAAAGTCTAAATGAAAAAACCGAAAATTCGTTATTTATTCAACTTTCATTTTTCATTTCTAAGGTCACAGGGTCAAATGATCAGTACTGGACTAGTTTTCCTTTATTGTACATTACTTTAACTTTAAAATGCAGTTGGATTCATCCGGCTATCGATATCCGTTCGCGAGATATTTCATTTTGTCCATTTTTTTTTTCAAAATAGAACACTGTGCGGCTCCTCCTCAGGGACTGAAATGAAACCCGCGATACACCTCCTTATATACCCCCATACCCCCTTCTTTTTTCTTACCCCCACCTCCATCCACATTCCCCTCTCCAACGTTCCATTCTTACTTAAATTAATAAAGAATGATAAATGTTATCTAATTTACTTGACTCTATCATTAAATTTACATTATTCCGATTTCTTAGAATGTGAATACTTTCAAGGCTTTCCCTCTTATATTTATTCTTAATCCCTTATTCCAAAATATCCACACTCCCAAAATCGAAAGAATGCAAACTATTTAAACAATGTTCTTTCAAACCCGATGTACAACTTGAGCTGCGTAAACTATATTGATGTTCATATATTATCTTTTTCAAATATCTACCCGTTTGATCAATATAACAACCATTACAATCCCTACAATTAATTTTATAAACTACTCCCGATTTTAAATATTTATCATCCTTGTCTTTACAATTACTAAATAACCTTTCTAAATTATTATCGTTTCTAAAGAAAATTTGAATATTATGTTTACTAAAAACCCTTCTAATCCTTTGCGACAAACCTCTAACATATGGTAAACTAAAATATGCGTTCTTTCCATTTCTATTCCTTGTTTGATTATCTATCCGCTGCTTCAATCCACCATTATAAATTTCCCACACTCTTTCATCAATCATTTTGTCAATAAATTTTACCGGATAACTATTCTTAATAAATGTTTCTCTAACTAAATTGAAATTCTTTTTCCTAAAATCTTTATGTGATAATTTAATCGCTCTGTCAATAACACCTTTGATCGCACCTGTCTTGTTTCCGAATTAATGGTGAGAATCAAAATTTAAAAATCTACCTGACCATGTAGGTTTTCTATACTATATATTATGTTTAAATATTTAAAATGTGAAAATGGCACTGTAGCTAAATGTTATGGGCTTCCTAAGTTTCACAAAGAACAGTTGACATATAGAATAATAATATCATCGATAAATTTTCCGACGTATAGACTTGCTAGATTTTTGTCTAATATATTGTTCAAGATAGTGGGTAAAACAAATTCATATATTAAAGATAGTTGCAGTTTTTATGATATAATGAAAGATATTATTATTCCGAATGATCATAGGATGGTTTCATTGGATGTAGTATCTTTGTTTACAAATATAACTTTAGAGTTATTAAATGATATTATACAAGATAAATGGTCTGAAATTAAAGTACATACTAGTTTAACAAAAGATGAATTTATAAAGGCACTTAATTTGGTTTCTAAAAACACAATTTTTTCTTTTGATAATAGTTTATATGAGCAAAGATATGGTTGTCCAATGGGATCACCTTGTCACCTGTTATAGCCAATTTAGTAATGGAAAAATTGGAAAGTGTTGCTTTGTCTAAGTTGGTTTTTCAGCCAATTATTTTTAAAAGATATGTTGATGACATTTTTGCAGTTGTACCTGAATGTTTTGTGGATGAAATGGTGGATGTGTTTAATTCTATCCATGATAGAATTAAATTCACAAAAGAAGTTGAGAAAGATGATCAATTGAGTTTTTTAGATATTAGAGTCATTAGAGTTAATAATAATAGAGTGAAATTAGATTGGTATAGAAAACCTACATGGTCAGGTAGATTTTTAAATTTTGATTCTCACCACCAATTCGGAAACAAGACAGGTGCGATCAAAGGTGTCATTGACAGAGCGATTAAATTGTCACATAAAGATTTTAGGAAAAAGAATTTAAATTTAGTTAGAGAAACATTTATTAAGAATAGTTATCCGGTAAAATTTATTGACAAAATGATTGATAAGAGAGTGTGGGAAATTTATAATGGTGGATTGAAGCAGCGGATAGATAATCAAACAAGGAATAGAAATGGAAAGAACGCATATTTTAGTTTACCATATGTTAGAGGCTTGTCGGAAAGGATTAGATGGGTTTTTAGTAAATATAATATTCAAGTTTTCTTTAGAAACGATAATAATTTAGAAAGGTTATTTAGTAATTGTAAAGACAAGGATGATAAATGTTTAAAATCGGGAGTAGTTTATAAAATTAATTGTAGGGATTGTAATGGTTGTTATATTGGTCAAACGGGTAGATATTTGAAAAAGAGACTATATGAACATCAATATAGTTTACGCAGCTCAAGTTGTACATCGGGTTTGAAAGAACATTGTTTAAATAGTTTGCATTCTTTCGATTTTGGGAGTGTGGATATTTTGGAACAAGGGATTAAGAATAAATATAAGAGGGAAAGCCTTGAAAGTATTCACATTCTAAGAAATCGGAATAATGTAAATTTAATGATAGAGTCAAGTAAATTAGATAACATTTATCATTCTTTATTAATTTAAGTAAGAATGGAAAGTTGGAGAGGGGAATGTGGATGGTGGTGGCGGTAAGAAAAAGAAGGGGTATGGGGGTATATAAGGAGGTGTATCGCGGGTTTCATTTCAGTCCCTGAGGAGGAGCCGGAGCGGGCTCGAAACGTTGGACAATGTGGTGGTGGTGGGCAGTCAGATCGTCCTTTGCTAACAAAGTTTTTTCCAGGTTTTAATTAAGTTTTTATTTCAGATTCTGCGGGGGTGATTATAAACAAGGGCAATCTGACTGCCATAAATATTAATTATTTTAATTTAATTTCTAAGACTGTAAGGCCGATAGAAAAATTCTTATCAGTTGTAAGTATATAGTTGTATTGTATTTTTTTTTTCTAATCTAATCTTCATATCGTACAATTTTATTTCGTAATTTTTTTTTTTTTTTTTTTCAAAACTATTTGGCTAGTTGATAAATTACAAAATTTTTGGTGTAAGAATAACTTAAAATATCATTAAATAATGCACTTGAAATATCATTAAGCTTGCATTTATATATTAGAAATGTGTAAATAATTAGATACATTTGATTGTATATAATATAGCATTTCCACAGTTTAATTATTTTATTAACGGTGATTTGTAATAATTTTTTTTTTTTCTGCTTTTGCATACAGTAGTCGTTGATTTACTAAGTTTAGAAATAATGTGTATATTAAATAATTTTGTAGTAAATAAAAGATGAGAAGAAATATATAGGGAATGATTGAAGTGATCATTCACTTCCCTCTCTGCTGAAATATTTGGCAAAAGATTTTCTTTTTTGTTTGTTTAGGTAAAAGAACATTGAAGGAATTTTGATAGTACCATCATAAAATATTTGAATAACCATATACTGAGAAAAAAATTTAATTATTTCCAAAAGAAAAATTTAATTATATTATGTAGTGTAACAGGGCGAAAAGCTTACCTTTGATGCTCTCTATCTCTCTCTCTCTCTCTCTCTCTCACTATGCTCCACAACGACGAAGTCTTCCTCGGCGCTGCTCGTCGAGGACGACGATCACCCACGTTGCGGCTCGAGCGGCGCCCTAGCAGAATTGCCGGTTCCGCGCACGCTCGGTGCAATGCCGTTCGCTTCAAGCTGTCACAACCGGGTAACTCAGGAGTTACCCGGGAATTTAATAATCGTGTGTAACTCTGTGCCCATTAATACAAGGGGTGGAAACGCGCAAGTACCCGGAGCTCGGATGATCGCCGAGGAAGTCGGCGATCCCGCGGAGGCGGCGGTATCCGAGGTAACAATAGGGATAACGAGCGGTGGGGGGAAGGGAGCGAAATAATAACTCGCGAACCCCGAAATACAAAACACCAAAGAGGTACGTTTATTGGCCTGTAAGAATAAAAGCTAACATAGGCGAAAGTGACTATACGCGCCGCAATGTTTATTTCTCGCGAGATCAAAATGCCTCGCGAATCGCACGCGCCGCGGATGTCGCGTTCACACACACGCTCGGAGACGAGGTGCACCACTCTCTACCTCGCGCGTCGAGGTAGAATCTCGCACGCACGCAGGGCCTGCAGGCACTCACCTCAGCGGAGAGTCGCTGTATCTCGGCGGCGTAATCTCTCGCCGCGTCGCCTGTAGTACTCGCGAGGTCTCCTCCTCGGGGCGATCCTGGAGGGGACGAGATGCAGGGACGAGCTTGCTCGCCGCGGACGCAGGGCGAGTCTCCTCGATGCTTGGCTCTCGCGGCGGGCTTTCTAGCGTAGGGTTTCCGCTCGGGAAAAATCTTCTTTTCGTTTTTTCATCACCTCACTCTAGCTTTTTCGAGCGTCCTCGGGCACAGTCCAAACTAGAGTGTCGCTCGCGCGCGCCATTGCCGATTTTCTCTTTTCGCGCATGCACATGAGCGCCATAATTTTCGTGTCCGCGCGCACGAGGGTAATAACCCGCGAAATTCGAACTTCGTTACACCCCCCTCCCAGACGCGACGTACTAACATCTAGTCGACGCTCGACTTATGCTAAACGCGAAGTTCGTATGAAGGGGGATGATCCGAGCATGCCAGGTTAGGAAAAGCGGGGAGGTAGAAGATAAAAGGCTAGGCGTGTGAATAATACGGCCGGTCCAGGCCTTTATTGGACAGTTATATTATAAGTCGTCGGTGGCTGGACCCCGGTGTCCCAATCAAAATGTTAGTTAATGCGCCTCGCGAGGTTGCGCACGCGTCCGCGCGGGCAGTATCGTCGTCGAATCGACTATATTCGCCGCATTGCGCGAACTTATAGGCCGTCCGCGTGTTTTCGCCGCGAGATCCTTTAGTGGGCTCGCAGCTATCACCCGTATGGCGGTCAGCTTTACTACCAGCCGTATCGCCTTTCTCGGACGACCAGGTTTACGCTTGGATGATGGCCTGGGGTCCTTAATTTTTCCTCCTCGCTCGCTGGGTTCGCATTCGGCGTGCGATCGGACTCTGTTACGGCGCCGTCGTTTCCGCGGCCTACGTGCGAGTCATTATCGCCGTCGCTCGCTACTGGCGGGTCGCACATCGCCAAGATTGCTGCGCTATCCCTCGGCGGCTGAGGTCCTTCCTCCTGCTCATCATCTGAAGGCGTTGCACCAACGTAAGGGTTCAAATGCTCGGCGTGGATCAATTCTTCGTCGTTGGAATCGAGCGCATGTGTGCAATACGTGTTAACGCCGTTTTTCGCTATTATCGCATACGGCCCTGCGAACTTCGCTGCTAACTTCGCCGAAATTCCTTGCGCGGCGGACGATAAGATCCGATTTCTCTTCCAAACGTAGTCTCCCGCTTGGAAGAGGGGCTCGCGGTGTTTTGCGTCAAAATAACGCGCCTGCCGCTCTTGCTCGCCGTCGACATTGTCCGCGACGACCCGATTTAATTGATCGAAATCTTTCATCCTCACCGCTCATTCCTCGACTCTCCCCTGGCTCGCCCGCTCTTCCGCGACGCGGTCGCGAGCTCTCTTGGCCGTGCCTGAAGGCAGGGGTTGCCGCCCATAATTTAACATCGCGGGCGAGAGTCCGGTACTACTGTGGGCTGCGTCGTTGAAGGAAAACACCAGCTCGGGCAAGTTCTCGTCCGAGGAAGTGTGTTTTTCCTCTACAAACGCGATTAACCGAGTTTTGAGCGTTCGGTTCACTCGTTCTACTGGGTTGGCTTGGGGATGATACGGCGGCGTTACCGTGTGATGTATCCCCAAGGCTTGCAAGTACTCGGTGATGGCACGGTTTTTAAACTCCGTTCCATTGTCACTGAGAAATACTTTGGGTGTGCGAAAGCGCAAAATCACTCACTCTTTTAATTCTTTTAAGATCGATTTTGCGTTTGCCTTCCGCAGCGGAATAACCTCTACCCATCTCGTGAATAAATCTTCGAATACGAGAATATATTCGAAGCCGTGTTTACTCTTGGGTAGAGGGCCCATCACGTCGGCTGCGATCACCTGCCATGGGCGCGATATGTCGTGTTTTCCCATTAAACCGGCGGGGGCTCGTTGCTCGACTTTGCACTGTTGGCAGACGAGACACTCGCGTACATACTTACGTACTGCCTTGAACATGTGCGGCCAGTAGTAAAATCGCGTAACGCGGTCATACGTCTTGTCTCGCCCCACATGCCCCGAAGTCGGATTGTCGTGACTCTCCGCGAGCTCTTGCAGACGACTCTCTTTTGGCAAGACGGTTTTCCACGCCTCTTCGTCCCCGACTGCAGCCTCTACGAGTTCGTCTGGGCGATAGTAGAATAACTGTCCGCCGGTCAATTTCCAGCGCGGGTAGGCGTCTGGCTGTCGCTGTAATTTCTCTCGCCAAGAGATATACCGCGGGTCGTCTGTCTCATCCGTCAGATCGACCGCGGTAAGTAGCGCGTCTTCCTCGTCGCGCTCGAACATGCGAGATAGAGCGTCAGGAACGTGGTTATGCGCGCCCTTCCGATGTTCTACCTCGAAGCTATGCCCTTGTAGTTCGAGCGCCCATCGCGCGAGCCGGCCAGTGGGGCTATGCAGGCTGTGTAACCACCGAAGGCTGCTATGATCGATGATCACTCGAAAATGGTAGCCCTCGATATACGGCCTGAATTTTCCAATGGCCCAAATCACCGCGAGACACTCTCTCTCAGTCACGCTATAATTGGCTCTTCGCCATCGATTATTTGAAAAAGTACTGCGCCGATACTTGTATCGCTCGCATCGGTTTGAAGAACGAATTGTTCTTCAAAACGCGGGCGAGACAAAATTGGAGCAGACCAACAAAAGCTTTGATCAGCTCGAATGCTGCCTGTTGTTCATCCGTCCAATCATATCGGCGATCCTTTTTGGTGAGCCGCGTCAGGGGCTCGGCTATAGTAGCGAAATCTTTTAAGAACTTCCGGTACCACGAAGCCATTCCTAGAAAATGCCGAAGCTGTTTCAGGTTACGTGGTTCCGGATAGCTTACTATAGGCGCGATTTTCTCGGGATCGGGACGAAACCCGTCCCGATTAACGAGTACGCCGAGATACCGAACTTCTGTCTGGCCAAACACTCTTTTCTCTCGATTAATCGTGAGATTCGCCTCTTTTATTCGTTTGAGAACGTGGCCAAGCCACTTTACGTGTTCTTCAAACGTCTCGGTGACAATAATTATGTCATCGAGATAGGAGAAGGCGTAGGGTTCCATTTCAGGGCCGATAACCTTATCGATCAACCTCTAAAATGTCGCCCCTGCCTGCGAAAGGCCATATGGCATGCGCGTGAACTGGAATAATCCCAGTCCGGGCACCGTGAACGCCGTTAATGGGCGAGATTCTTCCTCCAGCGGAATTTGCTGATACGCGCTGCTTAAGTCCAGAGTAGAAATATATTTCGCACCTTGTAGCTTACGCAAATTCGCATCCATATACGGAAGCGGATATGCATCGGCTCTAGATACAGCGTTCACCTTTCGGAAGTCGATGCAGAAGCGATACTTATCGAGCGCTTTCCGCACCATGACTACCGGACTCGACCAAGCACTGGTCGAGGGTTCAATTATACCCGCCTCCAGCATCTCGCGTACTTGAGAGTGCATGATCTCCTCTAATTTCTTGGAGACCGGGTAATATTTCTGTTTGATAGGCCGCGCCGAACCAACAGAAATTTCATGTTCGGCCCACGTGGTGCGGCCGAGAGGTTCATCCGTCTTGGCGAGCAGCTGGTCGAGGAGTTCTTGGAGTTGCTTTTGCTACACCTCCGTCATCTCCTCGAGACCAATCGATGCTAACTCTAGAGTTTCGCCAAGTGAAACGCTGGCTACTTCTAACTCTATAGTTTGCCCCGCGCGCTAACGATCAGCTGATTCTTCACTGCATCGTGGACCATTCCGAAGGTTCGGATGAAATCAGCGCCGGGGTAGCACTCTAAGGTTTGGTCCGAAAGACTGCGACCCGAATCTCCTTTTTCATACCTGCTACTTTGAAGGGAAGTATTACGTACCCCGCTATTGTCACAGTGTGACCACCGGGGACTTTTGCTTTCCTTCCGTGGCTTGGTAATAGCGGGCTACGGCACGCGGATGCTCATTGCAATCCGATTGAACCCATCACGGTTCGTGCCGCGCCCGTATCATACAGAGCGCGTATTCGGAAGCCCCCGACATTAACTTGGAGCCACGTCGGGGTTGGCGATCGGCGCGCTCTCTTCGTTAATTACTGTCGCTGGAGATGCTACTTCTCCGCGCGACCCCTCCTGAACGGTGGAAGCCGCGACGGCGATTTCGGAGGGAGTCTTCTCGGGAGCGGGCGACGTAGAGACTCTATCTACGCCCCCGATTTTCCGTTTCGAGCACACGTAGGGCAATTGTGCGTCCGATAACCAGGCAGACCGCAGCTGTAACAATGAATACCCTCACTGTTACCCTTCGGTTTCGCTGCGCTGATGTCGGGCGACTTCTTCCTCTCTTGCTGCCGAGGACGCGAATCGCGCTTCGGCGAGCTGCCGGAGGACTTCCCTCTTTCTCCTCTCTCTCCACTCTTTTTCCCCTTGGGTGAGGACGACTTTCGAGGAGGCGTGGAGGGCTGTTTCATCTGTGGTGCTGGCTGCAACGCCAGTCTCACTTCCTCCGCTAGCATTTTGGACAGAGTCGCGATCCAATTCTGTCCGTTTCCTTCGGTCTTCAGCGGATCCGGTGGTCTTGGTATAGCCGCGACCTTCAGTTGGGTGTACTTCTCCTTGTTTCCCCGAGGTTTAGATTTCTCTGCCTCGAGAGTAAGCACGGCCTCTACACTCAACTCCAAGAGAGTGTCGATGTCCTCGAAGTCTACCCTTCTCACCATACGCTGGAGGTCTGGCCGTAAATTGCGCTGTAAGGTGTCCAGCTGGTGAGAGAGCGGGTGAGGCGGCTCGATCTTCTTCATGATCGAGATCAGGCAGGTTATGAAGTTGCGCACCGGTTAATCTCTCCCCTGTATGCGCGCCGTTGCCTCTTGCAGCACCCGCTGCTGAAATCTGCGGTTGGCGCCGTACCATTTGCGTGCCGACGCGCAGAATTCATTCCACGTGGCCCAGCTCGTCTTATTATTCTGGTACCACGTGGCGGCGACTCCCGCGAAGAGTTCGGAGAGAGAGCTTAACATCTCTTCCTCTGACATCTTCGCGAGGATTCGACATTCTTCGACGCGGTTCAAAAACACGCCGATACTCTGTCCCTTCTCGCCCGTGTACTTGAGCCCCCATTTTCGCGCTATGTTGCCTACATCTCGCTGGTTATTCCTATTCGGCCCTATTTGCCGTGCAGTGCTGTCCCCAAGCGCGTTTGGTTCGCTGCGCATTTCTCTCGAATTCGACTGATTCGAGAGACACACCCCCCCCCCCCCCCCCCCTCCCAGGCTCCGCTTAGTAGACGACTGTGCGGCGTCCCTTGGGGGGAATGAGCGGTTGGCGAAATGTCGGTGGTGTATGCAGGTAATTATTCTGTTCTTCCGGATATCTGAATGTCAGAGTATCCTGGAAGGCCACCTGAAGCTGCCCGCCCTGCGGGGATTCCATTCGTGTGCTGCACGCAGGGCCTTGTGGTGCTTGATGCGTGAAGCTCTCCAGCGTCAATTGCAACTTGGATTGGGTAGTTGCCAGTTGCATAACCCTCTGCATGAGTTGAGTTAAAAATACGCTCAGCTCCGCAGGTATTGGCAGATCCTTCGCATCTGTTGCCGCTGGGATCTGTTGCTGCACTTTGGGGGTCGTATCTGCAACTGTTCCTGTTGCTCCGTCCCCTGCGTTCGTGTCGTTCTTGGCTGTATCTGTTGTCTCTTGTTCCATTGAACTTCTTTCCGCTGCGCGCGCCTCGATGTCGAGCGGTTCGCCGTTCGTAAGCGTCGCAATGTACAGCGTCTTGTTACTCAGTGCGCCGATTGAGCGCGCGCATTTCCCTAAGCTACGGGCGCTTACAATCGCGTGTTACAGAGAAAAAAAACCTAAACTGTTTCTCAATCTGTCGCACTGAGTATAAATTCGCGAGCAGAAACGCTAGCGCGCCACAAAAAAGAAGGTTACGCTTGAGTATTTGCTTCGCGTCGTATTGATTCTAAAATTGTCAGTGAGGAAGAAGAATAATTTTTATCAACACGGCCGAAATCTTCTCGCAAAACTTTAGTCTGCGAGAAGTTCGCTTTCTCTTTCCACCACAAAATAATAAAAGTAGATTGTGGAAAGGGGATGCGTTCGGCAATTGCGTCGCACGATAAAATTCGGCGACGCTCCGCTTAGCAGTCGTTACTGAAAGAAAACGAGGATCACTCAAAAAACCACAAAAAGACAAAAAAAAAATTTGAATGCCTTAATGAGCAAGGTAATCTACAAAATGTGCACGCGCTAAAAAAATCGCTCTTGCTTTTCCCCTAGTCGTACTTTATTTATATAAAAGCGATTTTGTTAAGGCCAAAATCTTCTCGCAAAACTTTCGCTTTCTCTTTCCACCACAAAGTGATAAGATAAATTGTGGAAAGGGAACTCGTTCGGTATTTGCGTCGCTCGTCAAAATACGACGACGCTTTATTTAACCGTTTGTAAGAAAAAGCAAACTAAATTCACCTACCAGGTGAAGCTATAACAACGAGCAACACGAAAGAGAGAAAATTTGTTAACTCTCCTGTTAAATATTGTACATTCTATATTGCGTAATATAGATGAAAAGGTTGCGTATGAATTGTATACGCGCACTCACACAAGTAAGTTTGCGTGTGCTCCCCTCCAGTCCGCATCACGTGATCGGTGCGCGAGCAGTAACGGCCGACTCGCGCAAAACTCTCTCTCGTTGGACTCCAAGCGATAGGCACCTCGCGCCGCGAGCATGAGGCTCACTACATCAATGTATTATTTATTTAATCAGTGTTAAATAAACTATTCCTCTTTTACAACCACGGCTCAATTTATTTAACATGGTAGCAGAGGACCGTGGTTGGTAAGTGTTAAAAAAAAAGACTCTGACCCAACACAAGCCTCGGCGAGTATTGGGGGCAGCTTAGTACTTATATCAAGACGGCGAACACCAAGGAAGAGAAAAACTCCGAGCACGAAGGAACGCTCGAGTCAAACAAACAAACCACAACATCGACGGTCAAACAAGAGAAAGATTCTGAACAAGAAGGAATATTCGAGAATAATCAAGAAGACGAAATGGAAAGAAAAGATATAACAATACCAGTATTCGATGGCGGAAATTATAGTATGTGGAAAAAGAGAATCGAAATGTTTTTGAAATTTAAAAAATGTGATATAGTGATAAAGAGGGCAAAAACTGCAAATGACAAGGAAGATTGGGATGAACAAGATCTAAAAGCAATAAATTATATATACAGCACTATATCAGATAAACAATTGGAGTATGTGTGTCAAGAAAGCTCAGCATACGCAATAATAAGGAAGTTTGATCAGATGTATTTGAAGGAGTCAGCGTCATTACAAATTGTTTCCAGAAACAAATTAGATAGAATAAGACTTGAAAAGTATAGTGATACAGAATCATTTTTCAACGAGTTTGAAAAGTTAATTAATGATTTGAAAAGCGCGGGTGCAAAAGTTGGTGAAAAAGAGAAATTGAATTACATGCTAAATACATTACCGGAGTCATTGAGCTACATAGGTGATTTAATAGACACTCTAAAGGAAGAAGAGCAAACAGCAGATTACGTCAGAAATAAGATAAAATTGGCGGAAATGAAAAACAAAAAGGACAGAGCAGAAAGAAATTCAAACGCATTTGCCGCAAATAAAGAAGGATGTTAGAAGTGCGGTAAGCCCGGACATTTTGCAAGAGAGTGCAAGAATGAAAGCCAAGCGGGACGCAGCGGCGAATCATGGCAAGGGTCAACACGAGGCAGAGGACGCGGAGGAAGCGGCCAAGGCAGCTACGGCAGAGGACGCAGAGGCGACAGAGGTCAGCGCAGCCACCAAGCCAGCACGAGTCGACAAAGCAGCGAAGGAGCCAACGCATGGGTAGCTACGACGGCACACGCGGCGCAGAGCGACGAAACAAAAAGGTTATATAATGATGATTATGTAGTAGAGTGGCTTCTCGACAGCGGGTGTTCAGACAACATTACTAATGAAGCATTTTTTGAGAAATGTATTAGTTTAAAAGAACCTATAAATATTTATCTCGGCGATAATAGAGTCATAAAAGCAACAAAGATAGGAACTGTATCGCTTTATTTTATCACCTTCGGGAAGCAAAATAAAGTTAATATTAATAATGTTTATTTTGCTAAGGAAATGAATGCTAATTTAATAAGTGTTGGAAAATTAACGAATAATAAGAATACGGTAATTTTGAAAGGAAAAGTTGCAAACGTTATAGATAGTGATAATAAATTAACTGCAATAGCATTTAAATCTAATGATACATATAAGATGAAAAGTAAATTGACAAGGAATATAAATTTCGTAAATAGTGCCGAGAGAAATAATAATACGAGTCAAAAGGAAAGGTGGCACAGAATACTAGGGCACGTAAACTTTGGTTATTTGAATATGATATGTAAAAAACAGTTGCTTAACGGTATTTCGACTGAACTTGAAACGGAATTTATGAAATGTAAAATTTGTATTGAGAACAAAATGCATAACTTACCGTTCGAGAATAATAGAAATAAAGCAAAGGAGATTTTAGAAATAGTTCATACGGATGTTTGCGGTCCATTTAAAACTACAGGGTTTAATGGGGAAAAATATTTTGTTTCTTTTATCGACGATTATAGCAAAATAGCTAGAATTTATTGCATAAAATCTAAAGATGAAGTTCTTGATTGTTTTATTAATTTCGTTAATGAAAGTGAAAATTTAACGGGAAAACGAATTAAATTCTTGAGATGTGATAACGATAAAGAATATTTAAACAATCAGTTTTATAAATACGTTAAAGGAAAAGGTATTGTCTTAAACAATTGTCCAGCATATGTTCATGAATTAAACGGAACAGCCGAACGGTTTAATAGATCAATTATGGATATGGCGCGTTGTTTATTAGCCGAAGAAAAAGTACATAAATATTATTGGCCAGAAATAGTTTGCGCGGCTGCATATTTAAAAAATAGAATTTTGACAAATACAATTGAAAAGAAAACACCTTATGAAATCTTCTTTAATAAAAGACCAAATGTTAAAAATTTAAGGTTATATGGGAGTAAAGTTTTTGTAAGGAATCCAGAAAAAAAAAATTTTCGAAATGGGATAAAAAATCTAATATGGGAATTTTACTTGGGTATAGTGAAGTAGGATATAGAGTTCTTTTAGATAGAAAAATAGTAGTCACGAGACATGTAGATATAGTTGAAGACGATGTAAAATGTATCGGTCTAGATCTCGACGAAAACGAGACGGATTATACTCTTCCTTCTACTCCTACCTTCAGGGAAAGTAGAAGAAGTAATAATGATAATGACTATAATCCGGATGATAATGTCTTTGAAAGCGCAGATGAGTCTGAAAAACCAAATGATAAAATAAACGATGGACACAATAAAGATCAGGGGTTGAGAATTTCACGTAGATCCGAACGTGAAAGAAAAAGTACTGTAAGATATCCGGAACCAGAAACGTATAATATCTTTGTAAATTATAGTAGAGTAGATATTCCTTGTATATTTGAGGAGGCCATGAATAGCAAAGATAATAAAAATTGGCA
Source organism: Torymus aiolomorphi (assembly GCA_036365515.1). Classification (NCBI taxonomy): domain Eukaryota; kingdom Metazoa; phylum Arthropoda; class Insecta; order Hymenoptera; family Torymidae; genus Torymus; species Torymus aiolomorphi. The sequence continues at coordinate 250,293,558 of CM070874.1, forward strand.
AGAAACCATGGATAAAAAAATTGACTGTATTAATAAAAATAAAACTTGGTCGTTAGTTGATAAAAAAGAAAGAAAAAAAGTACTAGATGTGAAATGGGTTTACGCTAAGAAATCAGATAATAGATATAAGGCTAGACTAGTTGTAAGAGGCTTTCAGCAAACTGATGTAATTGATGACATATACGCTTCAGTAGCTAAGAGTCAAACATTAAAAATACTTCTTTCATACTGTTGTCAAAATAGATTAATAATAGAGCAAATGGATGTTGAAACTGCATTTCTAAATGGCAAAGTGACTACAGAGGTATATGTTAATCAACTTAAAGGTTATGAACATGGCACGAAAAGAGTGTTAAAATTATATAAAGCTTTGTATGGATTAAGAGAAAGCCCAAGAGATTGATATGAATACTTTGACGAATATGTAACAAAAATAGGTTTCAAGAAAAATAATGTAGAATTGTGTTTATATGTTCTCGATGAAGGAGACAATATTATTTACCTACTAATCTATGTAGATGATTTGTTAATTTGCGGAAAAGATAAGTTGAAAATTCGAAAGATTAAAAAATTATTGTCAGATTGATTTAAAATGAAAGATTTAGGGGAAATAAAAGAATATCTTGGAATTCAAGTAGATTATGATTATAATAAAAATGAAATGAAATTATATCAGACAAAATATATAAAAGAACTGTCGGAGAAATATAATATAACAAATAGTAAATTGTATAATACTCCTATGGAGACGAACTTAAAGCTTGAGAAGGCTGAAGAATGTAAATCGGATATAAAATACAGAAAGGACCCCGCACACAATGTATGGAAAATAATCATTGGGTCAAATTGGATCAAACTTGGGGAAAAGATAGATCTTGAGGTCCTGAACAAAAGTTCTCATGGGCAAAACCCCCCAAAATTTGACCGAATGATTTTTTCCCATACATTGTCTGCGGGGTCCTTTAATTGGCGCAATATTATACATAAGTTCTGGTACGCGACCAGACATAAGTTTTAGCGTGAATTACTTAAGCATGTACCAAAATTGTTACAATGAGGCGCATTATAAATATGCTCTACGTGTATTAACATATCTATATCAAACTAAAGATTTAAAATTGTGTTATAGAGGGTCATTTGACAAGTACCTAGCCTCACCGCCAGATGGTGCCACTATCGTACCAGAAATACACTACAGTGCAGTATCTTTCTGTAAACGGTTACAGACGAAATTTCAGCCGGATCGGAGTTGTAGTTTATTTTTGAGAGCGTGTGAAAGCAAATGTGTCCGTTGATTTTTGAAAAAATGAAGAAAGAACAATATCGGTCGGTGATTCGATTCTTGTTTTTGAAAGGGAAATCGCGCAGTGAAATTAAAGAACGCTTGGATGCAGTGTATGGGGATGCTTCTCCTTCGATGGCGACCGTTAAATTTTGGTATAACGAGTTTCAACGTGGTCGTACGTCGGTTTTTGATGATCCACGCCCAGGTGCTCCGAAAACAGCCACTACGGAGGAGAACGTGACAAAAATACACGATATCGTTTTGTCAGACCGCCGATTAAAGGTGCACGAGATAGGTGCGATAGTCGGCATCTCAGAAGAACGCGTGTGGCATATCCTACATGAGATTTTAGGCATGAGGAAGCTGTCAGCAAGGTGGGTGCCGCGTTTGCTGACTGCAGACAACAAGCGCATCCGTGTCACCAGTTCAGAGCAGTGTTTGGAGCTGTTTAATCGCAATCCAAAAGAGTTTTTGCGTCGTTACGTGACCGTCGACGAAACATGGATTCACTACTACACTCCAGAGACCAAGGAGCAGTCAAAACAGTGGACCTTACCCGGTGAACCTGCTCCGAAGAAGGCGAAGACGGTCCCGTCGGCCGGAAAGGTGATGGCCACTGTTTTCTCGGATTCTCAAGGTGTGATTTTTATTGACTATCTGGAGAAGGGTAAAACGGTCACAGGACAGTACTACGCCGAACTATTGAGCCGATTTGACGCCGTGTTAGAAGAAAAACGGCCCCATTTGTCTAAAAAGAAAGTGCTTTTCCACCACGATAATGCACCGGCTCACACTTCTGCACTCGCCACGGCTAAATTGGTCGAATTACGCTACGAACTGCTGCCCCACCCACCGTATTCTCCAGATTTGGCTCCGTGCGACTTTTTTTTGTTTCCGAACCTAAAAAATTCGCTCGCCGGGAAGAGATTCCACTCCAATAACGAAATAATCGCCGCCACGGAGGCCTATTTTGCAAACCAAGAGAAAACATTTTTTTCAACGGGGTTAAAAAAATTGGAACACCGCTGGACCAAGTGTATTCAACTAAAAGAAGACTACATTGAAAAATAAATTTTATTTTTTGTAAAATTTTGGTGTTTTCATTTGTAGGCTAGGTACTTATCAAATGACCCTCGTAAAAGAAATGAAAACATAAACCTAATAGAATGTTATGTAGATGCAGATTTGGCAGGTGATTGTACTGATAGAAAATCAACTACAGGCTATGCGATTATTATGTATGGGAATGTGATTGACTGGAAATCGCGGAAACAAAAATGTGTCACGAAAGCGTCAACGTATGCAGAGTATTGCACTATCCGAAGTAGTGAGTGAACTGAAGTACATCAAAGAATTATTAAAAGCGTTTAACATAAAGTTAAATGAACAAGTGAAAATATATGAAGACAATGCAAGTACGATAAGTATAGCATTACCACTATGTACATGAGAGCATTAGAAACAAAGAGATTGAAATTGTAAAAATCGACTCAGAAAATAATGTAGCGGATATATTTACGAAAGCATTATGTAAAGATAAGTTTGTTAAATTCAGAGAGTTATTAAATGTAAAATAAAGATTGAATGCGCAATATAAATGTAAGGAGGCGTGTTAAATATTGTACATTCTATATTGCGTAATATAGATGAAAGATTAGATTAGATTGAGAACTCGCGGGGACCATTACGGTGTAGCGCCCTTAGCTTGCTAGCCTTTGTACGCTATTCCCCACCTACCTGGGGAACCACATTAGGGGAGGCCAACTGCAGAGCAGTATTCAAGGACTCTCTTAATGCTGTGCTCCCTGATCTCCTCTGGTATGGCTACCGCCCTTCCAAACCACTTCTTTCTGGAGTCCGCCATTGCAGGGTACTCACAGATCACATGAATTGGCGTTTCCTCACAATCTTCTCCGCACCTAGAGCAGTATGGGAAACTTGCCTTGCCTATTTTATATTGGAACCCCCTCAGGTCGCAGTGCCCCGTTATCAGTTCCGCTGTCCTTCTGAGTTGCCACCTACTGAGGGAGAGCAGTTCCTCCCCCCATCGGTCGCCCGTTACTCCCCACAAGTCCTTGGCTTTGCTGCAACCCGCGGTCGCGAGCCACTCCGCCTCGAATAGGCTCTTGATGTGCACAGCTATCCTGTTACGGCCTTCTTGCGCCGGCATGCCAGCTTGTTGTTTAATGGGGCCGTCGGTGCGGCTCCCTTGTTTAGCAAGAGTATCCGCCCTCTCGTTTCCTTTCCAGCCGGAGTGACCCGGGATCCAGGTTAGGTTGAGAAGGTTGACCATACCCAGTGCATTCAACGAGGCCTTCGTTTCCATTATCAACTTAGAGCAAGTAACGGTCTTCTCGATAGCTCTCAATGCCGCCTGGCTGTCCGAGCAGATCCAGATGGTCTTGCCCGTCTTGCTGGCCCTTGTTAGTTCCTCCGCGCATAGCTTAATCGCGAGTACCTCGGCCTGGAAAACCGTGTTGTAGTTTGCCATCCTGAAGCAGAAGCTGTCCTGCCGCCTGGGACCACAGAAACCAGCTCCCACTCCCTCTTTTGCCTTAGACCCGTCCGTGAACCAGATTTCGCCGTGTTTGGGTCTACATTCCTCCCACCTCTCCCTCTCCGGAAAGCGGATTTTGTATCTCGCATTCCTTAGCGGTCGAGGTGGTATTCTATCTTGGGGTTCTTCCCAGAGTTCCCTCAGTGTTACCCCGAACAGCTGTTTATGCCTCCTGCTGTCCGTTTTCCACATACCGACGCATCCTAGCCGGTATGCCGTATTCATTGCCACAGATTTGATGTGCAGTGCCAGAGACGGCAGGTTCAGCATGGTCCTCATGGTGGCACAGGGCGTACTCCTAATGGCAGTTATGCCCCTTAGGAAAAGCGCCTGTACCCTGTCCAGCTTCCCACAAGCCGTACTCAGCAGTGTTCTGCTCCACCAAACTATAGAGGCAAATGTTATCCTCGGCACAATGATGGCGGAGTAGATCCAGTACATTTGCCGTGGACCCACTCCCCACCTTGCACCCAACGCTCCTCTGCATTGCCAGAAAGTAGAAATGGCTTTTCTACATTTCTCCTCGAGGTGCCTACGCCAGAGTAACTTACTATCAAGGATAACTCCCAGATATTTGGTTTCCTCCGCAAACGGTATCTCTAAATTCCCCGCCTTCATCTTCCTCAGCTTCCTAGTTTTATAGCGCTTTGTGAAGATAAGGGCTACCGATTTATCCCCTTGGATTCGCAATGCTTTGCTACTGCACCACTCCTCCGTTGCCTTGAGGGCTCCTTGTACTACGTCCCTAAGGACTTCTTCATAAGCCCCCCTCGCTAGGATAGCTATATCGTCCGCATATCCTACCGCCTTGACTCCCATCCCGTTTAGTAATCGTAGTAGGCTGTCTACCACCAGGCTCTACAGCAGGGGGGACAACACCCCACCCTGGGGACAGCCTTCGGATACGCGCCCACCAAATGAGTATCCCATCCAGGAGGTCGTCAGCTCTCTTCCCTCCAAGGAGCTCATGATCCAATCAATGATGCTCTTAGCGATTTCATGTTCTTCCGCGCCCTTCCGGATCGCCTCTCTAGAGGTCTGATTGAACGCTTCTTCGACGTCCAGAAAGGCTCCTATGCATACTCCTTTCAGCTCAAGCTGGTCTTCTACGAAGTTGACCACCGAAAGGAGCGCTGTTTCCACTGACCTGCCCGTGCGATACGCGTGTTGTTCCTCATGAAGCGGCCAGATCTTCAGAGGTCCTTCCTTAAGATATCCGTCTACCAGCCTTTCCAGCGCCTTCAGAAGGAATGGCGCGAGGTTAATGGGCCGGTAATCTTTCACTTCTGTGTAACTCTTCTTCCCCGGTTTGGGGATGAAGATGACCTTTGTTTTAAGCCACTGTCTGGGTGTATATCCAAGGGCTATGCAGCCCCTCATTACCCCCGTCAGCAGCCCTGTAATCTCCTCCAGACCCTGTTGCAGAAGCACTGGGGTGATGTTATCCATGCCCGGTGCTTTGTAGGGCTCAAAGGACATGATAGCCTCTTTGACCCTTTGTGCCGTGACCACCTGCCCTGCTGTGCTCCAATCAGCCCTTCTCCCAGTCTTTCGGGGGGTATCGTCAGCCCCACCCGACCGACTGAAGTCGGGGAAATTGGTCTCCAGCAGCCTCTGTAGAGTCTCTTCCGGGGTCTTAGTAAAACTCCCGTCTGCCTTCCTTATTAGCCTTAGTTCCCCATTTTGAGCCCCTGCTAGAACTTTGAAGAGTCTAGCTGTATCGCTGATGGTGCTGCACTCTGAGCACCATTCCCTCCACGAATCACGTTTTACCTCTTTAATGAGGTTCTTGTAGAGTCTTTGACTAGCCTTGTATCTTGTAGACTTCCCAAGTCTCTTTCGTATTCTTTTTTCTCACTCTATTAAAGAGCCTACCTGTTTCCTTCCGCCTTGCCTCCAACTCATTACTCCACTTGAGCTTTCCGCGTGCAGTGGTTTTTTGAGTCATAGGACAATTTTCCTCGAACGCCGTTGTAATCACCGTCCTGATAAAGGCTTCGGTGCGTTCCAGCTCGTTCGGTGTCCCGTATTTCCCCTTAAATCCGTGAATTCGTCGCCGAATTGAGGCCCGAAAGCCATCCCAGTTAGTTTTCTTGGGATCCCTATACCACACCACGTTGGGGACAATGCCCCTCAAATTGGCTCTAATAATCCTATGGTCTGACATGGAGGGCTCGTCAGAGACTCTCCAGTCGTGAACCCATCCCTTCATCAGTCCGTTACAGAAGGTGATATCAAGTACCTCTCTTTTGTTAGACGTAACAAAGGTCGGCTCCGCACCTGTATTTAAGACCACGAGGTTTTCCTCAACCAGATAATCCAGGAGTTCCTCCCCACACTCATTCGTGTCCGTGCTACCCCACGCCTCATTGTGAGCGTTGGCATCACATCCAACAACGAGCCCGAGACCTTTCTTCCTGCAGTACCTGGTTAACCTTTTAACCTCCTCCGGGGGAGATTTATACTCATGCGCACAGTAGGCAGAGGCTACTATGAACTCTTTACCCCTATTGACCCCGTCTTTCCCTCGAATCCCGACAACAGCTAAATCTCTTGTCGAAAATTCCTGCATAAGCGTCGCCTCTAGCCCTCTCACGACCACACACGCCCTTTGCCCCACATGCTCCCCGCTCGCATAGACGCGTCCCGTGGCCGACAGTCCCGTAATCGCATTCCTGACCAGCCAGGTTTCTTGCACCAGCGCAATTGCTGGGCATGTGTGCCTGACAGTCATGCACCTGGTTAAAACCACCGAGGCGCTTTTACTGTGATGCAAGTTAATTTGCAGGATGTCTACACGCGTATCAGCCAATTTACTGCTGACCCGCTACTACCTCATCCTGCTCCCCCTTTGCGTCCTCGCCTCCCGGGTTCTTCGAAGACCACTTGAAGGTGATCTCGCTTGTCCCCAGGAAGGCCTTCCCGCCCCTGGCCTCCAGCACTCCCAAAGTGGCCACATCCACCCCCAGACGAAGGAGGCAGGCCGGGCCCCGCTCCAAGCACTGGAGAATCTTCCACTTTGACGTATCCAACTCCGGGTTCTGACGCCCCAGGAGCTTGACCAACTGGGAGGCTTCTCTTCTTGGCGGCGTTACCAGTGCCGTCACGTTCACCCTCTTGATGAGTTCCTCCGGGAGGACAATCCTCGCCAGAGTTCCATCACCGAGTTCGATGGTCGGCACTGCCTCTCTCAGCCACGCCTCTGACTCCCCATCATTACAAATGAAGGTCGCTATCCCGTCCCTTACAAAAGTATCCCTGAACCGCGGAACAAAGCCATCTTCCGGTATGTCCACGATCTTGTCCATCACCGCTCCCTTAAGGTGGTCTAAAGCCGTCATTTCCATCCTCTCGCTAATTCTTTCCCCGAAAGTCACTAGGACCCTGGGTAGGTTAGCGGAGATAGTGGAGTATGACGGTCCCTCGCTCCCAGCGGGTCTAGGCCCCTGCCTGTTTCTCTTTCTAGCAGGTTTGATAGAGGTGTTAGAAACACTTCTTTCCTTTTTCTTCCTCTCCTCTGATGCTAGCCTTTCCTTTTCGCCCGGGCCTAAGCTACTTGGTCCAGCCTGGTGGGTACTAGCCCCTTCCAAGGGCTTCACCTTGTGCTTGGCCCCAGCTCTCCTCGGAGGAGGGGGAGGCGGGGGTGGATTCCGCTCCGCCTCCGCCTTCTTCTTATCCTCGATATACTTCAGCCAGCGCACACGCCTATTGTGCGCGCCGGACGTCTTCGCCGCCACCACCTCAATGGGAGAGGAAACCTCGTCCCTTTCGGTGACCCCCCCGGCAGGTACTAGGCCCTTGCCGTCTTCCTCATTTATTTTGTTTTTATTGTTTTCTGCTATGTTGATCCCACGAGCAGCTAGGGAAATAACGGTCCACCGCCGCAGAGCCCCGCGTGCGACGGTAAGGCGACTAAAATACTTAGAGGTTGCGCCAGGTGCCTCTAAGGCTCCGTTAGAGACCCTCCAATTACCCCGAGGGCCACGACTCTACATCGGGACGGATCGCATAACACCTTCAGATCAGGGGGTGTGTTACCCATCCAGTCCACCACCTTGGATGGGGGGCTGCTTGTTGGTCATCAGCGCGATCCGGCCTGGGCGAGGCGATAGCCGGGACTTATCTACCCTACATTCGCCTGGACAAGAACCCTGTTAGGAGTTGCCACCACATTCACACCAGGCCTCCCGTTTATAGGGAGCCTCTCACACACCCGGACTACCCGTTTATAGGGCGCCACATACATACAGCTCCGCCTCACCCTTGCCCTCCTGCACTGATTGAGCCTCCCCCCCGGACCACCCGAGTTCCCCACCAAGGTAGGTAGGTCACTCGCATGGCACGCGACAAGGTCCTACAGCCCCTAGGGGAGGAACATAGATGAAAAGGTCGCGTATGAATTGTATACGCGCACTCACACAAGTGTGCGTTTGCTCCCCTCCAGTGCACATCACGTGATCGGTGCGTGAGCAGCAACGGCCGACTCGCGCAAAACTCTCTCTCGACCGTTGGACTCCAAGCGACAAGCACCTCACGCCGCGAGCATGAGGCTCGCTACATCGATGTATTATTTATTTAATCAGTGTTAAATAAACTATTCCTTTTTTACAACCTCGGCTCAATTTATATAACATCTCCAAAAAAATGAAGCGGGAGGAGATTAAATGGACGAAGAAGAGAGAAAAAAGAATTTATTTTAAATTCCTTTCAAAAATTACAAAAAAAAAAAAAATTTAATTATCTTTAAAACTAAAAAAATATAATTTTTATTATTTATTTTTATTAACAAATTTTATTAATTTTTGTTAATAATTTTTATTAGATTATTTATTAATTGATCAATTAATTAGTCATGCGATTGCGCAATTAATTACTGATCAATTAATAGTTTTACTAATCTCTCTTTCGGTTTTCTACTGTTTATCCGAATATAAATAAATAAGGATGTAGAAATAATAAATATTGTAGTTGTTTGACTTTATTGTTAAACAACTTACTACTCGATTATAAATCGACTCAGTATGGGGAAAAGCAAAGGATCAAATTTTTGTGGAACCTTACCTATATATCGCGAGGCCCGAATTATTTTCGTTTTTGCTAGCGATATAATATAATTCTCCGCGCGAAGTATTTTTCGTAGACATACAAGTGTCTACGATGCTCTCTCTCGCACACGCATGCATACACTCTCGCCGCGGTTAAACGATTGCGGCGTTGGCTGTGTCGAGAGCCCGCGCGTGTTTATAAACACGCGCCGCGCGGTGCCCTACTCTACCTATCTCCACACGTACGGGCGCCAGTTGTAACAGGGCGAATAGCTTTCGGAGCGAGAGAGTTTTCGGCAACGCCGAAAGTTTAGCTTTGATGCTCTCTCTCTCTCTCTCTCTCTCTCTCTCTCTCTCTCTCTCTCTCTCTCTCTCTCTCTCTCTCTCTCTCTCTCTCTCTCTCTCTCTCTCTCTCTCTCTCGCTCACTATGCTCCGCAACAACGAAGTCTTCCTCGGCGTTGCTCGTCGAGGACGACGATCACCCACGTTGCGGCTGGAGTGGCGCCCTGGTAGAATTGCCGGTTCCGCGCACGCTCGGTGCAATGCCGTTCGCTTCAAGCTGTCACAACCGGGTAACTCAGGAGTTATCCGGGAATTTAATAATCGTGTGTAACTCTGCGCGCATGAATACAAGCGGGGAAACGCGCAAGTACCCGGAGCTCGGATGATCGCCGAGGAAGTCGGCGATCCCGCGGAGGCGGCGGTATCCGAGGTAATAATAGGGATAATGAGCGGAGGGGGGAAGGGAGCGAAATAATAACTCGCGAACCCCGAAATACAAAACACCAAAGAGGCACGTTTATTGGCCTGTAAGAATAAAAGCTAACATAGGCGAAAGTGACTATACGCGCCGCAATGTTTATTTCTCGCGAGATCTAAATGCCTCGCGAGTCGCACGCGCCGCGGATGTCGCGTTCACACACACTCTCGGAGACGGGGTGCACCACTCGTCTCCGTCGCTCTCTACCTCGCGCGACGAGGTAGAGTCTCGCACGCACGCAGGGCCTGCAGGCACTCACCTCAGCGGTGAGTCGCTGTATCTCGGCGGCGTAATCTCTCGCCGCGTCGCCTGTAGTCCTCGCGACGTTTCCTCTTCGGGGCGATCCTGGAGGGGACGTGATGCAGGGACGAGCTTGCTCGCCGCGGACGCAGGGCGAGTCTCCTCGGTGCTTGGCACTCGCGGCGAACTTTCTTGCGTAGGGTTTCCGCTCGGGGAAAATCATCTTTTCGTTTTCTCAGCACCTCACTCTAGCTTTTTCGAGCGTCCTCGGGCACAGTCCAAACTAGAGTTTCGCTCGCGGGCGCCGCTGCTGATTTTCTCTTTTCGCGCATGCACACGAGCGCCATAATTTTCGTGTCTGCGCACACGAGGGTAATAACCCGTGAAATTCGAACTTCGTTACAGTAGGTTTTTTTCGTAAAAAGGAAGGTTAATAGGTTGGAGTGATTTTGGTAAATTTGACTTATTATTGCTCTTATACATCATTGTATTTTACCTTTATTTGAAAATTTTCAATCATTTCAAAAGTTCGATTTAGAACTCAGGACTATTTGCTGGCACGAGTAGCATTCACATATTTGCATTAGAGAGTGTGCAGTACGTTAGAGTATAAAAATGTATTAAGTACTCAGTACAGTGCAGAATAGTGTATCTTATAGGATGATCATGTTAGTGGATAACTAAACTGATCACTTGCAATACATATATGAGGCGTTTCACGTCAGCTCTCCAGGCGCGGCGCGCGAGCGCGAAATCATGCTGTTTTTAGCTTGTGTTTGAAGGGCTAAGATGTATCTAAAAGAAATAATCCTCAAGTGATTTCGATGTATTTTTTCCTCAGCTTTCCGATGGTACTATTAGTTTCTCAAAATTTTTAATCTCGATGCTAATGCTGAAATATGTACACCTTCTGTATCTTTTTAGGCAGAGACCTAGAATAAAGTTTATAATAATAATAATAATAATAATGTAGAATATAAATAACTATATTTGAATCCACTTTGTCTACTAGTTTTTGAGAAAAAAATTGAAATATGAAAAAAATGAGTTTTATATGTCCAACGATGACGGGAGTAAAATTGACTTAATCGCTTCAAAATTCTTTGTAGAGGTAGATTTTAGATAGTTCTCGGTCGACTTCTTTGGGCCAAATGATTAGGCCAGAAATTTCAGAAATATTTGAGATTAGGATTTTTTTAGCCTTTTTTTCAAATCGTAATTTATCAAGAACGGCTCCATTTATCAGCTCCATATTTATAAACATTTTTTTACGTGATACAGGTAATATGTTTGCGAATTTTCATCAAGATCGTACGATTACTTTTTGAGATATTTGATTTCGAAAATTTTCGTATTTTACGGAGTCATTTTTTTGGTTGCACGATAACTAGAGAAAACAAAAATTGGTTTAATCATGTTGAAATTTTGTGGAGATTTAGAGTTTATATATTATCGTATAAGTTCTTTAGGCAAAAGAATTGTCTCATGATTTTTAGAGATATTTAAGGTTAAAATTTTTTTACGGTTTTTTTTTCAAAATAGTAATTTCTCAATGACGACTTCATGTATCAACTTGAAATTTATAGACTATTTTGTATTGATATAGGCAATACCTGTGTAAAATTTCATGCAGATTATATTGTTATTTTTTGAGATGTTTGATATTTAAAATTTTAGTATTTTTGAAAATGACTTGCATGTTGTAGCACAATATAACTACATTAAAATTGATTTAATTTCTTTGAAATTTGGTGGAGATGTAGCGTTTGTATATTATTTATTAGAAGGGTTCTTAGGGTAAAAGTATTCGTTTATGAATGTTAGAGATATTTGAGGTTAAAACTATTTTAGTCCTCTTTTAAAATCATAATTATTCTGGAACGCATTTATGTATACTAGAAAATGGAAATGACAAGCGTTATGCGCTATACGCGCGTGTTGTATGCCTGCTTTTGTTTCGTAATTGACAAACACGAACAGGCATACTACTAGCGAAAAGGTTTTGACGATAATATTACAAGCAATTATTTTATTTATTTTTCACACATAATCTAAAAAAAAATCATACCTATTATTTTATTCATATTTTATACATAATTTAAAAATGAATACTTGTTAATCTTCATAAATGAATTTAATTATAATTATGTCATAAATTGTTGCAAAAATTCTAAATTTTGTTATTAAAAATTAATTAAAGGAATAAGCAAATTAAGTTTGAGAAAGCCACGAGCCAATGAATTGGCCGCGGTTTTTTAAATTGTCAACGATGTTATTTTTAGTTGTAATAATATTTCTAAAAATTATCATGTATGAATCTTTACGCTGTCTTCATAAAAAGTTATTCTTATAATTTCATTATTCAGACTTATCTTATTTCGATCGCGTTTTTCTAAAATTATTAACTTTCTTAGGGAGTATAGTTGCTTTTCATGAAATTTACTAACAAGTTGATACGAAAAATTGTAGACAAATGATAAGTGTTTCAAATTGTAAATTTGATAAAATCTGGATCACCTTAAGTTTATATTCTAGTTCACCAAGAAGTAGGATGGTTTTGCTTGAAACAAAAAAGTTATGCTGTAATTATAATTCTCTATTGCTGTATTAAATTTGGAAAAATTTAGTAGAGATTATGATAGATGTTAATATTGAATATGTTGTCCATATTCTAAAACAAAAATGTCGTATTATTATTTGTTATTATTAACAAGGCTTAATTTATTTGTATGCACCGTTTTTGCCTTTCCTTTATAATTTATTGCAATACTATTATTTTCATTTACTTTTAATATGTCAAAGGGTCCTTGGCAATGGTCTTTCTCGAGTTTCGCCGGTTTCGGCTCTTTAATTAGCCATACATTATCTCCTATTTTTAATTGTATTGGATTGACATACCGGTCATAATAATTTTTCGATTTTTTTTTCATTATTAAATTTTCTCTTGCTGTTGAGTCAATTTCTCTCATATTTTGTACTACCTTTTCGAGATATCCATTAAAAGTGGGTAACATTTCTAATTTTTTTATTGGTTCGCTAGATGGGGTTCTAACAGGATAAGTAAAAACAAGTTCATGTGATGTATATTTATGTACACTTGTATTATAATGAATCTGTGCAAAATCTAAGGGCTCATCCTATTCATATTTTTTTGTCGAAAAGTTTTTTTAATATTCACATAATAGGTGATGGGCCCTTTCTAATGAACCATTTGATTGAGGTGAGAAAGTTGTTGTTACAATTTTCTCAAATTTGAATCTTTTTGCTATTTGTTTCATTATTTTGCTTGTGAAATTTGCTCCTCTATCGGTTAGTACTATTTTTACACATCCAAATATGCTAAATCTTTTTATAAAAGCATCTGAAACTGATTCCGCTGTTTGATCTTTTAAACATACTTCATTGCACAAGCCGTTAGATTAATCTTAACATTCCCTTATCAAGGATAAAAATTTTAAAATGATTATATTTTGGCAAAGATCCATTACGCAGATCTGGATTTTACATATGTTATAAAGACGAAGCATAGAAACCATCTCCAATTTGTTTTATAGCAATGCATGTTTCGAAAGTACTTTAATAAGGTAATTTCGAGTTTGGTCGACCTTTAATTACGAATAATATCAAAAGTTTGGGTTACGCAGCCCTGATTTTTTCTGGAAATCATCGTAAACCTATTAGAAAGACAACGCAAAAGATTTTGCCCATAAAGATGTTTCGGAAAATAAAAATAATTAAATAAAACCCAACGTAGCCTATAGGTTAGATTTCGATTGAATGTAATATTTTTGGTAATCCGCGATATGCATACCTGATTTTTAATCATTTTAGTCACAAAATACCTACGAACAATTTAGAATTGATTTCACGCAAATTTATGTTTCGGAAAGCATTTAAGGGCACTGCATACTTGCAAAAATAAAGGAATGTTAAAATTAATATAACGGCTTGTGAAACGATGTATACAATAAGTAAACTTTGGATGAACTTTTTTTATTTTAGACAGCGCAATAAAGTAAATACATACATTTTGCCCGTATGATCGAAAATTTGTTATCGGCGAGTATGCAGTGCCCTTGCGCTTAAGTACTTTCCGAAACATGAATTTGCGCAAAATCAATTTAAATTGCTCGTAGGTATTTTGTGACTAAAATGATTTCAAATCAGGTATGCGTAACGCGGATTAACAAAAATATTACATTTAATCGAAATCTAACCTATAGGTTAGGTCGGGTTTTATTTAATTATTTTTATTTTCCGAAACATCTTTATGGGTAAAATCTTTTTCGTTGTCTTTCTAATAGGGTTACGATGATTCCCAGAAAAAATTAGGGCTGCGTAACACAAACTTTTGATATTATTCGTAATTAAAGGTCGACCAAACTCGAAATTACCTTATTAAAGTAGCTTCCGAAACATGCATTGTTATAAAACAAATTGGAGATGGTTTCTATGCTTTGTCTTTATAATATAAAATCCAGGTCTGCGTAACGCATATTCAAAAACTTGCGGACGTTATAAACTTTTAAATCTTAAGAGGGTCCGACACCTTTAAAATGACGAAAAATCAATTTTATTCTATTACATATTTTACTAAAAAAACACTTGTAGAATATGTCCCAATTAGTTTTAAAGCATTATCTATTTTTGTTTTAAGAATATATACAAAACACTGATAAAGCTTTTCATTTTTTTTTTGTTCAAATTACATTTTTCTCCTTGTAAACATATTTATATAAGCATATATTATTTCTACTAATTTTTTTTTCATTTCACTGTTCTTAATATATTTAAAATTCTCACTCTACATATCTATATATACTTTAAAAGATCCAAAAATAATATTTTAAACATTAATATAAAGATAAAAAACCGCTGCCAATACATTGGCACTTAGCTTTCTCAAAATAATGTATTTATTCATTTTTTTAAAATTTTTTATAACAATAATTAATTGTATCATACCCAATTTTCTTTATGAATATTCGTAATAAATTAATATATATTTTTCGAGAATTCATTCTTGTTACTTTTTTTCTCGTGCGACAACCCGATATTTTTATAAATCAATTTTTTAAAAATATTATCACATGTTCAATTAGTTTTATTTTTAAAACTTAAAAATAAATTCTAACAAATTACCAAACTCTGTATTACATATATTCGTTTATTACACATATGAATGTTTATTATAAAGTCACCAATCAAGTCAATCAGTCAAGAGACTTTCCAAAAAGGTTACAACAAAAATACTGGCATATTCTGCAAGTAAAATGCAAACTTTTTCCCAATCAATGTTCTATACAAAAAATTTCGATATTTTGAGTAAAAAGTAAAGATAATCTTTTGAAATTTCAACCAAATATATTCTTCAATGAGTATAATAAGTGGTTAAAACTTGATCGCGCTGTAAATTACCCTCAATAAAAAACAAAAGCAAGTGAACAACACGCACGCATAGCACGTGTTATTTCCATTTTCTAGTATATATATATCCAAAAAATTACAATTTGAAAAGAAGGCTAAATCAGTTTTAACCTCGAATATCTCTGAAATTCATAAACGAATTCTTTTACTCTAAAAACGCATATAATAAATAATATACACTCTACATCTCCGCCAAATTAAAAAAAAATTAAAACAATTTTTCTCTAGTTATCAGGCGACAAATAAAATAACTTTGTAAAATAGGAAAATTTTGAATATCAAACAGTAATCGTACGATCTTGATGAAAATACATACATAATATCTATATCACATACAAAATTCTCTAGAAATCTGTAGCTGATTCATAGAACCGTTCTCGAGAAATTACGATTTAAAAAAAAGTTTAAAAAATTTTAACCTCAAATATCTCTGAAATTTATGGACCAATTATTTTGCCCAAAGAACTCGACCAAGAGCTATCCAAAATCTACCTCAACAAGGAATTTTGAAGAAATTACGACAATTTTCCCTCTGGAATCGTTGGACATACAAAACTCATTTTTTTCATTTTTCATGTTTTACGTTTTTGTTAATAACCAAAGAACCGTGATAGCTAGAAAATTGTTTTTTTTAGAAAATATAGGTATTTTAATTCTCTTTTAAATGCTACCTATTCCATTCTGATACATACAGCCGTTCTCGAGAAATTACGATTCGAAAAAGAGGTTACAAAAATTTTAACCTTAAAAATCTCTGAAATTTATGAACCAATCATCTATCCCAAAGAAAGGTACAGGTGGCAACCAAAAATCTACCTCTACAAGGAATTTTGAAGCGATTAACACAATTTTACTCCCGTAAATTGTCGCCACCTAAAACACGTTTTTTTCATTTTTTCATTTTTTTCTCAAAAACTAACCAACAGAATGGATTCAATTTTATACAGATTATAGCTATTCACAATCTCCATTATCATGATTTTTCTCAAAAAATTGACCATTTAGTTTGGGAGTTATAAGCATTTAAAAAAAAAACACGTTTTTGTTAATAACAAAATAACCGGGATAGCTAGAGACATTTTTTTTTTTTTAATATAGGTTTTTTTATGCTCTTTCGAACGCTACCCATCCGATTATAAAATTTAAATCCAATCATTAAAAAAAAATCAAAAATAAATTTTTTGAAAATGAAAAATTCGACATAAAACAAAAACGAAGTTAGTCGTACAAAATTATTTTTTTCCCGAATTCGGAATCAAAAAACAAAAAAAAAATGAGACCCGTCCGGTTAAAATCGAACGCGTAGATCCGAAAATAAAGCGGTACACACACACACACACACACACACACACACACATACACACACACACACACACACACACACACACACACACACACACACACACACACACACACACGCACACACACACACACACACACACACACACACACACACACACACACACACACACACACACACACACACACACACACACACACACACACACACACACACACACACACACACACACACACACACACACACACACACACATCCATACAGACATTTTCTAAAATCATGTGACACAAACTTCTAACACCTTTATTCATGTTTCTAGAACAATTTAAAGAAAATTAAAATTTTACTATTACAAAGCGTCCTCTATGAGGAAGCAAAATAAATAGAATAATTTATGGACGGTATTTTTGACAAAAATAAAAATTTGAATTTAAAACTTAAATAGCAGTTAAGTTGGCACCGTAACAACCTGACTTATCAACGACAGCCTCTCATAGGCTCACAGCTCACTCTTTATTGTAACACAGCTGATTTTAACCTATGTAAAAGTCCGCAAGCAATGTAAATATGCACAGATGTCATTTCATACAAACACTGTGATAT
Source organism: Torymus aiolomorphi (assembly GCA_036365515.1). Taxonomy (NCBI): domain Eukaryota; kingdom Metazoa; phylum Arthropoda; class Insecta; order Hymenoptera; family Torymidae; genus Torymus; species Torymus aiolomorphi. The sequence continues at coordinate 250,310,776 of CM070874.1, forward strand.
CAGCATCAGCACCTTCTCTGTACGAAGTGTTGTTCTTAATTTTCATTTTTTTCAACGAATTTGGGAGTAAACGTTTAGTGTATTATAATACGTAAAGGTATTTTAAATCAGTTTTTAAAAGTGTTTGAATAATACGTGTGACAGTTGAATTAAAGTTTTAGAAATAGCTTTTAGTACTTGAACTTTTATTGGAAACTTTATACTTAAAATAACAGGGATTGATACTAAAGAAAAATTAAGTCTATATTGACTATTACAAAAACATTTAGTGTACAGATTTAAATCAACTTTTAAAGGAAGCGAAAGATATGCTATTGTGCAGAAAAATGTTATGGAACCTTCGCTTCTGCCAGAAAGCTACCATTATCAGCCATTGCCTGAATCTCACTATGATATAATTGACATTTTATTTTCTAAAGTTTATGCACTGCAATAAATATGTATCAGTCGTATTTTCTTTATTAAGTAATAATATTATATGTGAAAAAGAATAATGAAGGACAAGTAAAGAAGTTCACCTTACCAGACATTAAAAGAAGATCAATATAGGAGTGTTGCTGCTATAAACATTTTTTTCAAGCATTTGGCTATGGCGATACTGGCTTCATAACATGCATGAAGGATTTTGGATTTCTCAACACATTCTTTATTTACCTCAGTATATGTATAAGAATCTAATATATATGGTAAAGATTATTAAAAACATATGGATTTAAAAGCACCAAAGGATCTACATGTTAAACCACTTAACAAACTTGACTGACTGATGTGGATATGACTGTTACGCGTGCTCATAGCTTACAAGTCTGATAGATCATATACTGAGGTACCAGAACATTTGTTCTAAATGTAAAATATTTTGAGCTAAAAACAATACTTTTTTGTATTTCAGGGCAGAGATGGAGTTAAGAAATAAAGAAGAACAAATAAAGAAGTATTTTAGTAATTTTATCTTTAAAGCTGTTTTCTACATAATGTAAAATTTTGAGCTCTGCCGTCGACTCCAGATTCAGGAACTGCATATATTTTAATGGGTAAGGTCCTAAAATTGTGGTATTTTATATGTCTATTGACTGAAGAGTTGTATGTATCCAATTTATTTGATTAAATAATTTTTTACGGTCAAAGATTGCTAAAAAATCTGAATTTCACTTAAATTTAAGATTTTTTAGCAATTTTTGGCCGTAAAAAATTATTTAATCAAATAACTTGGATACGTGCAACTCTTCAGTCAATAATCATATAAAATACCAAAATTTTAGGAGCTCTCCCAATAAAATATATGCTGTTCCTGAATCTGGAGTCGACGCACAGTGTTCTATTTTGAAAAAAAATGGACAAAATGAAATATCTCGCGAACGGATATCGATAGCCGGATGAATCCAACTGCATTTTAAAGTTGAAGTAATGTACAATAAAGGAAAAATAGTCCAGTACTGATCATTTGACCCTGTGACCTTAGAAATGAAAAATGAAAGTTGAATAAATAACGAATTTTCGGCTTTTTCATTTAGACTTTGTGGCTATCAATTTTTTCGATCAAAAAAATATGTACTCCTGTAGTGTTTGATGCAAGGTTTTTTAATAACCCTTAGATTTTAATAATTCATATATGCACCTACAAATTTGTGTACTTGTATTTATGTACCCATGTATTTTGATTCGCTGAATCCGAATTTGAAGTCGAAATTACTCAATAATGCTCCATTTTTTCAGGGTGAATTTTTCGTATTTTTTATGGAGTTTTCAGATTTAAAAACAAATTGGTGTGCGATAGGACAATTCTGACATCAAATTCGGATTCTTTGCATCAAACACTACAGGAGTAAATATTTTTTTGATCGAAAAAATTGATAGCCAGAAAGTCTACAATGAAAACGCCGAAAATATGTTATTTATTCGACTTTCATTTTTCATTTCCAAGGTCACAGGGTCAAATGATCAGTACTGGACTATTTTTCCTTTATTGTACATTACTTCAACTTTAAAATGCAGTTGGATTCATCCGGCTATCGATATCCGTTCGTGAGATATTACATTTTGTCCATTTTTTTTCGAAATAGAATACTGTGCGACGGCAGAGCAAAAATTTTGAAATGGCCATATATTTGGTTAAAATCGATCAAAATTTTTTTTTGGGTCTCATTTTATCACAAATTGAATATATTTTTAGGATATTACTTCTAAATATTTCTAATTATGAAAATTAATTTTTTTCATGTTATTTTATGATGAAAATTGTAAAGGTGTCTGACCCCCTTAATAAGGGGTAGAAAGAATTTTCCAAATGATTTTGTATAGTCATATTCGTGTTAATCTCATCGAATTTGCTTATATAAGCCACAAATTGAGAATTCAATCATCGATCGATCCAAATCTGGTTTTCATGTTTGTATACAATATTAAATTCATAATCTGACAACTTTAGTCTCCATTTTTGAACTCTTGTATTATTTTCATAAACACAATTTCTAAATGTTTTTATTGCAAACATTATGGCTAAAGCTTCTTTTTCATACGTATGATATTTAGTTTGCAAACTTCGTGATGCATAAACTATTGCTGGGTCTTTGCCAATTTCTCCTTCTGACAAAACTGCACCTAAAGCGAAACTCGAAGCATCCGTCGTAATGATAAATGGTTTGTCAAAACGTGGATATTCTAAATCTGGTGCTGTATATAATAATTCTTTAATTTCCTCAAAAGCTTTTCTTTGGTCATTTTCCCAATGAAATTTCACGTCCTTTTCTAGTAATATATTTAAGGGTTTTGTTACTTTTGCGTAATTTTTTATAAATCTTCTATAGTAACCTGATAGCCCTAGAAATTCTCTAATGATTTTAACATTTTTCGGTGTAGAAAACTTTTTTACTGCCTCTACTTTCTTTGGGTCAGGTTTTATTCCGTGTTCACTTACAACATGACCTAAATAACATACTTCACTTTTTAAGAATTCACATTTTTCTAGTTTTAATTTTAAATTTTCTTCTCTTAGTCTTTGCATGACCGCATTAATCTTTCATTTACTTCTTTAATAGTTCCGTCAAAATGATTATGTCATCGATAAACACAAAGTATATTTTACCGATCAAGTCGCCTAAAACTGTATTCAAAACTCTTTGAAATGTACGCGGTGAGTTTCTTAATCCGAAGGGTAATACGCGAAATTCAAAACGTCCTAAAGGATTTATACTAAATGCTGTTTTCTGTATAACATTTGGTATCATAGGAATTTGGCGAAAACACGATTTTAAATCTATAGATAGAATTTTGTTTTTCCTAATTCGTCGAATATTTCTGTAATATTTGGCAGTAAATATGGATCTGGAACTGTTTTTTCATTTAGTTTTCTGTAATCTATAACTAAACGCCATCGTTTTTGTCCGTCTGCTAACTGTTTTTTAGCTACAATCAATGCTAGAGCATTTGAAGCACTTTTCGAATTCCTTACTAAATTATTTGTTATTAACTTTTAAGTTTCTTCTATTGCGATTTCTTTTAATTTGTGTGGTAAGGGAAATTATTTCGCTTATACAGGGTTATCATCCGTTAAATTTATGTCATGTTATTCTACATTACATGTTCCTAAACTATCTCCCTAGCCAAAATATATCTTTATTTTTCAATACTAGATCTCTAATCATTGTTTTACTATTTTCAGGTAAATTTTGATAATGTATTTTTCTACTAATTTTTTTTCTCAATTGAACTCCTTTAAATCTTGTATTAAATCATTTTTTCCTATAAAATTTATTGATCCCAAATTTAAAATCTCATTTTCGTGTATGTTTAAGTCATCTGTTATTTGAAAACCTTCAGGCAAATTGGCTATTTCATAAGAGATAAAGTTATATTCTTTCTCGTTTCCATAAAGTTCATTATATTCTTCGAAATCTACTTCAATCTTTTATTTATTATTGTCAAAAACTGTTTATAGTCTGTTGATCCTATTTCCTCAAAATCGATTGTTTGGTCACTATTTTTCAAAAACAATATTGTTTTTATGAATGAAGGGATTGTGGACTGGAGAGGTTCCATCAATGAGAACGCTTTCATGTGGAGATATTGAATTGAATTTATTACAGCTGTCCGTTGTGCCCCTTGCCGTACAATCGTTCGTTGCTATCTCTCCTGCCGTCGCGTGGTGAACTGACGACGCACACTGGTCAGAGATTACAAAAAAGTGATCAAAATTTTGCGTTGGTATAAAAAAAGGAAAAATAAAAATTTAAAATATGGATTCTTGTAGCTAGATACCTAAAGTATGAAAATTCGTTTCCCGCAAAACCCTACCTCACTCTGCATTATACAAAAAAATACGAAAATAACTGAATAATAGAGATTTCTCGAATTTAAACTATTTCAACTGCTGAATATCAAATTTTAAGTTAATTGTAGACCCTGTTTGTGTGTGTGTGTGGGTGTGTGTGTTAGTGGGTGTGCGTGTGTGTGTGTGTGTGTGCGTGTGTGTGGGTGTACACACACACACAAATATATATATATCGACCTGTTTCATCTTGGCGAGTAGTTTTTTCATAAAACGCCTCGTATGCTTGTTCATCAGGCGAGTAAGATTTTTTATCAACTGATATATCCTCCGCCCTCCAAAAATCTTGTACGAGCTCCAAGAGTTTGGCTTCATGCTCACATTCGTTTGAAGAGTGAAGAGAAATGGAATCTAGCCCACTTTCTGTGGGTGAAGTGGAAATATTGCCTGTTAAGAGCCAGCCGAGTTTAGAGCTTAGTGCTATCGCTTGAAGGCTCTGATCCTTAATAATTTGGCCTTGAATTATTTGCGTGTAAACGCTAGCACTGAGAAGAATATCGATGCATGAAGGTTCGAGATACATGGGGTCTGCTAGCTAGAGCCCTCTTAAGTATTCGAAATTAGAATTACCACCTACGACGGGGGGCTTATAAGAAGATAACTTTGGCAAGACAATAGTGAATGTGCGTGTGACTGGTTCTACAATTTAGAGAAAGTAAGTTAAACAAAGCTTATCTAACTAGTGAGATTTGAGATCCAGGATCGATCAGCGCACGAACTTGAATTTCGGTTCCGTTAGGACCAAGGGCGTTAACCCTAGCGGTAGCTAAAAGTACTCCTGTACATTTAGTACTTACTCCACTATTAGGGGAGACTGCTTGAAGAGCAGATTGAAAGTCATTTGGAATGACAACGTTGCCACAGTTTGAATTTCAAGTGTTTGTAACTGGAGCTATTTGATCAGGCGTTGATGAATTATTCGATTGATTCTACGAATAGCCATCAACGTGTACTAAAGTGTTATGCTTAGCTTTGCAAACAAAGTATCGATATGAGGAAGGACAATTCTTTATGTGGTGCTTCCCTAAACAATTAGAGCAAAGATTTGAAGATTTAAGAAAGTCTTTTCGCTCGGGAATTGACGTATTGAGAAATTGTTCACATCGATTTATGTAATGCGGATCATTACATAGCAAATATTTCCGTTTCTGATTGTTTTTCGCGCTCTGAGGCGAAGCTTGATGAGAATAAGCCGAATAAGCATTGTCATGCTCTGTTTTATGAGGCTTTGAATTAGTTACCTAAGTTTTGGGGTTGTTATTTGAAGACGATTTAGTGCCAGCTTCATGGCCTCTAGAGTGAGGGTTTGACTTCGAAGAAAGGCCTGGAGTTGCTCCATTGTTGGTGGGTCGACACTATCAGCTAGGTGCCTTTCCCATTCTTTACGTGTATTTGAATCAAGACGATTTAGCGTAAAATGAACGATTGAATCACTACCTAATGAAGCCGCTCTATTAAGAGAGGTTAGGCTAGCGATGGGATTGAAGATTTCCGTATGAACATGTTTGATTTCGGATGAGATATCTGATTTCATGGATTTGACCGAGAAGATTTCCGAAATGTGAGAGCTAACAATACGACGTTGATTTTCGTAATATTCAATTAAAGTTTTCCAGGCTCGTTCATAATTATCACCCGAAATGGGAATAGATTTAATTTTCTCAAGTGCCTCACCTGTAAGGTGAGTGTGAAGATAATGCAATTTCAAAACAGGCGTTAAGTCTGCGCGACGATGTATGACCGAACGAAAGACATCCCTAAAATTTTCCTGAAAATTTTGGTAAATCTATTTTTGGCACCGATTGAAACGCTGTATTAGCAGGTTGAGTGGAGTTTGGTGGAACAAGAGCAGCAGTCTGCTTAGAGGAACCTGGCGCGGAGCTCTGTTCTTCTAAGCTTTCCAAGAAATTAAGAAAATCACCTTTCCGATCATAGAAGCTGTCTTCAACTAATTCAAAAAGGTTGGTTTTGAAATAATCATGTTGTGAATCAAGAGATTTGAGGTTTAAGATCTTATCGTGATTTTGCTTAAAGGCAGTGTAATTTTCCTCAAGTCCGGCTAAACGAGCCTTGGCGTTACCCTTATTCATTTGATCTTTACCTTTAGATTTGAAATTTTGAAATGAATTAGAAATCCTAGCTTGGAGTAACAATTGTCTATTATGAATTGCATCCATCTTGAGAATTAAATTAGCAACTAACTTCACTATTTAACCTAGATATTGCGTTAACTATCATTGCCACTCGAGAGTCGAACAAGAAATAGTGAAAGTTATTACAATTAAACCTTAACCTAGGTTATAATACTTATGCTAGTATGAACGTAGAGGTGCGCTTGAAGATGCAACGTTGAGTGCGTCTGCTAACGTTCCCATAGTGAGTCAGCTGATGATCTACAGTGTTGACTGCTCGTCGAGAAATTACTGCAGACGTTGTATTCAGCTATCCCAGCAGAGTAGTCCGCAGCTGAATCAGGAATGCGTTCAGATGTGGGTCAGCAGTCGAAGTTGCAGTCAAGATGAAGTATCAGCAGACAGCAATAAAACTGCAAGGTCCAATAACATAAGTATTTGCTAAGGCAAATAATTGCATTCAATTTTCTCAAAACTAGCTTGAAAGATGTAAATTTAATTTATAATAACTCAACTCAAATTAAATAGTTCTAATCTCAAATTAAATTTACTCAATTTTAATTAAAGTAATCTTGACATTAAATAGAGATCATTAAATTCTGTTAGTATTGCATGAAGAGACTAGAATGACTAGACCAAAAGTTGCACAAATAAATTTAAATAAAATTGGAACGATACGTGTGTCCATGTAAAGGGCCGAAATATCCAATCACAGTCGGATCAGCGATGAGAGCGAAGTAGATGGACTTGTCCTCATACAGCTCCGATCCGTTGATGCGCTCCCCCTTGTGGTGAGTGTTGGACTCGTCCGCCTCCTAATCTTCTTCACGACGACGTATTCGGCTTCCCTAACGTCACGAGTCCTGATGATCGACTTCTTGTTGCCAATTCTTCTTTTCTTGTGGAAAGCTCGCTATATGCACGGTGAGCGTCTCGTACCGTGTTGCTGTAGCGAGGGATGTTCACGCGGGTACTTCGTGGATGAACTGGCGTGGACCTCGTAGCGCGTAGGCGCCAAGCGGGTACTCGTTAAATTGTGAGGTGTGAACCCAGTTGCACGGAGGTTCCACGCGGGTACTCCTTGATATGACTGTTGTGGATCCCGTAGCGTGTACGCTGCACGCGGGTAGTCCTTGTGTTGGCTCGTGCGAACCCGTAGACAAGTTGCTCTTGCCGGCAACGTTTAATTGATCATCGTACGATCGCGATGATTCTAGAGCTGGTTTTACAACGCGAACTCTTTCACTGTTGTAGATTGCCACTTGTTGCTCTTGACTACAACAAGATGGCTGCCGATCACCGTACACGCGGTGATTCTAGAGCTGGCTTTACAGCGCACGCTCTTGGCGACGTCTTGGAGTCGCTAGACATGCACACTCCAAGGCGTTTTCAGAAGTGGGGAGAATAGCAATTGATTTGCTATTTCCCCTCGGAAGCCTTAGAAGGTGGCTTCCGAATTCACGCGACGGCGAGACAAACGAGAGAGAGAAAGCAACCTATGCGCGAAGTCGGCATACAGGCACATGCAACTTAAGGCGGTCTTACACCTAAAAATTTTGAAAAAAATCAAATTTTTTTTTATTGAATTTTTTGATTATATATGTTATTTCGAACCTAAAAGAACTATAGTTTGGATCAATAATTAAAAAAGTTTTAAATAAACCGCTGAAAGAGCTTACTATCTTTAAAATGACGAGAAAATTGATTTTCTTGTTTTTTGCCTTTTTTATAGACTTCTGGTAGGAAAACGTTATTTACTTAAATGTGTTATAAAATATCAAAAAACACTATTTATATCAGTATATACTTATATAAATCCTTATATAAGGATAAAAAAAATAATTAAATTCACATACAGTATTTATTATAAAAATTAAATAAACCATATTGTGGAATTCGAAATCCAGTGGAATCGTCTTGTGACCATTTCCCACTTCTTCTTCTAGTAAAGTGACCATTCAGTGACCGAAATTCGACAGCAATTCACTATATTAATACTCCCTTTTGGTACCTATACCTATATATATAACTAATGCCAGTGTAAACACAGTGGCATAGCCGCACAGCTGACAGCTCAAAAGCTCAAATGAGCAGAGATACATAACTATGTGATTTCAACAGTTTGTTTTGCAGAGTTTTGGCTTCCTCTAATAGAAAGATTTTTTTCATAATGTTTCATTATTTGTATTCATAAGTGAATTTAGGACTGAAAATTTAATTAATTATTTGTGAAGATATATATGTAAAAGTATTTATAATTGTGATTATAATACAAGCATGCAGTGACAGTTTTGTTTAAATTTGGAAATTATAGTTTCAGTTGAAGATGCATGAGATTGCTGTATTGAAAGTTAATACAGAAAAACAAGTGGATTTAGTTAAGTATTCGAAGGAAGAAGCTGTAATAATTCTTTACGGATAAAAATAAATACATCTTTTGTCTAAAAAAGATGAAAGTGAAATAATTGAGTGTAGCTTACTATAGGATATAATTCAATTCAGAAGAGTTGTGAATTACAATAAGTGTCAAGATGTATCTAAGCAGAAAAGCGACAAGCCTGCTTAGCACACAAGAAATACATAATACAGGCTTGAATTCAAGATATATTTAATATACAATATGCGTAATCAAGTGATCATTGACAAAATGGGCTTATCGGCTTTTATGTATTTATGTACTTTTGGCCATAACAGTGATTCTTAAGTTGCGATTAGGATTTCATATTTCATAAGACCTGCTGCATATTCTACATTAATCTTAGTATAATAAATAATAATATAATTCAGTACAATGTGTTAAAAAGTGACTCAACAGTGGATGAATAAAAAATACAAAAGCGAAGGACAGATTGTTAGCAATAACTTTGAATGGAACGCATGCTGTTAGATTAGCAATAACTTTTAAAGGAAAGGATGCATGCTAGGTGCCAGAGCTTCTGTTTCAACATATTTATATAGAACATATCTTAGGTGTACAGGAAACTGAGTTTCATGAAGGGAAAAAATGGGGAACCTAATGGCTGGTTATTTTTGAAGTTTTATGGTATTTTTCTTTGTAGGCTTATTTCTCAAAATGTCATTTTTTAAAGTTTGGCGTTACTTTAAAAAAAACTATTCCATTGATTTTGATGGAAGAGGGCCTGAATTACTTGAAATTTATTCATCTATGGCAGGAAGAGTTGGAAATATGAAAAATATTTTATTAAATAATTTTAAAATGGTAAAATCCACAAAAAAACATAAAAATTCATAAAATTCATGAATTTAAAGCAGTTTTTTCCATAAAAAAAATATTAATTCTCAGAAATTTTATTTTTCCAACACTTCCTGCCATAACTGCATGAATTTCAAGTAATTTAGTTCCTCTCCCATGAAAATCAATGGAATAGTTTTTTTTTAAGTTACGCCAATTGAAAAAAATTGAAAATGCTATATTTCTGAGTAAAATTGGTCTACAGATTAAGTCTTGGGCCATATTATCAGAAATAGTGTATATTTATAGTATATATATATATATATATTGTATTTTGTTTAAACTACATTTTTCTTTTTTTATAGCTCATTTTGACCTCAAAAGCCACTAGGTGTAAGACCGCCTTAAGCGGCACTCACGGCCACGAACACTTTGATGCGTATCTGTGAAGAAGAAATGACTGTCTACGCTACTCGAAAGTAGACGTAGAAGATAGAAAGAGTTTTCTTCTGCGCTGTGGCCATGTCGCTGCTGATGATCTCCCACGATCCGGCTCGAAGAACCAAATGTTTTTATGAATTGAAGGGATCGTGGACTGGAGAGGTTCTATCAATGAGAAGGCTTTCGTGTGGAGATATTGAATTGAATTTATTACAGCTGTCCGCGGTGCCCCTTGGCGTACAATCGTTCGTTGCTATTTCTCCTGTTGTCGCGTGGTGAACTGACGCCGGCCGTCGCTGCGAAGTACCGTCGGCGTGTCTTGGTAGTTGGAGGGGCGGTAAAGAGAAGCGTGGAGATCGCTGAGTGGCGCGACTCTCTTGCACATGTAGAGGATAGCCGGAGTAGGAGGAACGTTCTCGGCGACTGGCATATACACGCAAAATCCCGAACAAATATTAATATTATTTATTAATGATCTAATATTGTTTTCGCTATTTTGCAAAATGTTTCTGTAATGAAATTCCTTATTTTCTGGTAAAATTTAATTTAACATTTTCTGTTGTAAATCCGTTTCTTCTGCTTTTAATTTCGGAATTGTATTCGAAAGGACCCCTACACAATGTATGGAAAATAATTATTCGGCCAAATTGGATCAAACTTGGGGAAAAGATAGATCTTGAGGTCCTGAACAAAAGTTCTCATGGGCAAAACCCCCCAAAATTTGACCGAATGATTTTTTCCCATACATTGTGTGCGGGGTCCTTTTTGTAACATCATCATAAAATGTGATTTCTGATTTCATATGTATTTCATTTTTATCGATTAAGGTAGTTTAGCCGGTCGAAACAGCAGTTTTAGTTTTTGTATTTTTTAAATAATGTTTTATTAAATTGATTAAGTTAATAATCCAAGAGTAAGTACATGTAACAAATATATACTAGAAGGAACATAAGACAATTTTTTTCAGACAAATTCAGGCAATAATCACTATGCTATTGTTATAATTAAAGATAAAAACTTCAATAAGTTTCTCTAATTTATTTTTATTTTTTATCCGATCTTAACGAAATAAAGTTTATTTTGTTCTTTAAGAAATTCCAGGGGGAGTATCGGTGGGAAAATTTATGATACGAGTTGTCAGTACGGCGCTACATCAATTTGTTCATCTTAAACACTCTAAAGCTTGAATTGCTTTTCTTAAACAAATTGATATTGCGCCGTACTGACAACTCGTATCATAAATTTTCCCACCGATACTCCCCCTGGAATTTCTTAAAGAACAAAATAAACTTTATTTCGTTAAGATCGGATAAAAAATAAAAAAATTAGCGAAACGTATTGAAGTTTTTGTCTTTAATTGTAACAATAGCATAGTGATTATTGCCTGAATTTGTCTGAAAAAAATTGTCTTATGTTCCTTCTAGTATATATTTGTTACATGTACTTTCTCTTGGATTATCAACTTAATAAAACATTATTTAAAAAATACAAAAACTAAAACTGCTGTTTCGACCGGGTGAACTACCTTAATTCGAGTTCATATGATATTAGACAAGATGATTTTCCAATTTCATCCTCAATTTGAAAATTCTCAGTTTGTTCGTTTGCTTGTACTAACTGTTGACAATCTTTATGAATTATGGGTTTCAAATTTTTTGTTTCATCCGTATTTTGCAACATTTTCCTTAAAAATTCTTTTTGTTCTATCGTTACTCTTGATTTAATTTCTTTATCCTTTTTTGTGAGTTTTCAGTTACTATATTGAGATTATGGTTTAGTTTATGAGCTGATTTTAGTTTAATTTTGTTAGTATTTATTTGTAAATAACATTCGTCCAGTCTTAACTTTTGTTCCGTAAGAATTTCTATTCCTAAAATTCCGTCGTAAGTTAGGCAAAAATTTTGCGGTGCGACATCAAAATCAATATTTAGTGCATTGATGTTTATTTTAATTACTCCTAATGTCTCAATCGTCTTATCTGTGATACCGGATAAATGAATTTTCCTATTTTCCAAAATTATATTACAAGGTATCTGATTTCTTTTGGTAATATTGAATTGAGTTCTACTATCTACAAGAAAATTACATACTTTACCTGTATATGGATTCTCTATTTCGATATACTGCAGTGAGTTTACCAATTTTAGAAAATACGTTGCGATCTTTGTCGCTGTTATTTTTTCTTGCATTTTATTATTTTCGGAATTATTTATTTCTGGTTCGTTAAAATCAATTATTTTGTCAACATTTTTACTTTCAGATTTATTGGCTGTCTGATTTTTCCTCATGTTTTTATTAATATCACTCTGTTATGTATGTTAGAAGGATCGTGGACTGGACGGGTTCAAATAATGAATACGTTCTGTGTGGAGAATAAAGTTGTTTATTGAACTCGTTACGTTGAGCAGTTCATCTGCTGCTGTCTCTCTGGCCGTCGCGCGCGCTGAACTACTGAGTGCCGGCCGGCACAGTAAGGCGCCGTCAGCCGGCGTCTTGATGGTTGGAGGGGCGGTAAGAGAGATGCGTAGAGAGCTCTCATTGGCCGCTCGCTCTCACGTGTGGCATAGATAGCCGTGGGAGAGAAAATGCCTTCGGCGTCGAATGTGAGACACCGAATTCCCAACATTCCGCCTACCTTCGCCAGACTGGCGAACGGACCTCAATCCTTGAGTAGGGGGCGTATGAACTTGGCGATGGGGCGACGTAGCGTAGTGGTGACCGTGCGAAGGTTGACCACGCGGGTGAAGCCATCACTCCCAGGATGGATGGCGGTGACTTGAGCCAAGGGCCATTTGGCTGGAGGCGTGAGCTCATTCCGAATGAGCACTAGGTCACCCACGGCGACTGGAGGATGAGGCTGTCTCCACTTCATGCGGGACTGCAACGACGTTAAATATTCGGATGACCACCTGGCCCAAAAATGTTGAGTCAGTTGACTAATAAATAGCCAACGCTTTCCTGGTGGGACATTGGTATCCGAGAGGTCTTCTTCAGGCACTAGAAATGATGGACGTTGTATAAGAAAATGCGAGGGTGACAGGAAATCAAGGTCAGACGGATCTTCAGTGAGAGCAGTTAAAGGTCTCGAGTTCAGGCAAGCTTCTATTCGACAGAGTAGAGTAGCAAGTTCTGAGAAGATGAAGACTTGGTCCCCAACGACGCGACGCAAGAGATGTTTGGCAGATTTAACTGCGGCTTCCCATAAGCCACCAAAGTGAGGTGCACTGGGAGCATTGAAAGTTCACAAAGTTCCTTCTTGCGCGAGGGACTTAACAACTTGAGACGAAAATGAAGAAGAAGCGTCAACCATCTGTCTTAACTGCCCGTCTGCACCTACGAAATTAGTTCCCTGATCTGAATATAGTTCCTTGCAATGACCTCTACGTGCGATAAATCGATGGAAAGCAGCGATGAAAGCTTCACATGAGTAGTCCTCAACTCACTTGATGTGTATGGCTCTAGTAGCCATGCAGATCAAAATTGCGATATATCCTTTCATTGTACCTTTACCCCTAGTTTTAGTAAAACGAACGTTTATAGGACCGGCGTAATCAACACCAGCACGTTCTAACGGTGAAGAGGGGCGCACTCGGGCCTTGGGCAATGCACCCACTAATTGAGTGGGCACTCGAGCGGCGTGACGGGTGAAAGTAATGCATGCTCTGATGACCTTCTTAACTACTGATCGTCCTCTCACTATCCAATACTGACGTCGAAGAGTAGCAAGTGTCAATTGAACACCACCATGAAGAGTACGATAATGAGCATCCCTAATTATTAATGTAGTAAAATAACAATCAGCAGGTAAGATAAGAGGATGCTTTGCATTTTCTTCGAGAAGAGAGTGAGAAAGTCGACCGCTCACCCTGAGCAAATGATTTTGTATCACGGGGTTTAATGGTAAGAGAGTACTTTTCGACGAAAGTTTTCCGGTTTTAGCTAATTGTTGTAGTTCAGGCTTAAAAAAAGCATTTTGAACTAAACAACTCAGACAAAGTCTAGTGTTCTCAATCTCACTAGCACTGACCTCCTCCGAAGTCGGAATGGGACGGCATAGTAGGGATTGAGAAACAGTAAAAAAAACTAACCACTGAATTTGAAGTCGGCTTACGCTCTAATTTCGCACCGATTCTATCAATAAATCTGAAGCAGTAGGAAGATATCCGTAACAACTTATTCAAAGACGAATGTTTATTAATAAGACTCCAAATTTCTGGAGTATTCTCAACAGAATTTGGTTTGACCTTGCTAGCGACTAGGGTATGACTAGGATGAAGATTCAGACTATTTATGGTGAAGTTGAGCTCATCATGAGACCTCATCCACGGTTCATGGCTCTCAGCACGCCAGGCGGGACCTTTCCACCATAGATTATGGGATGCTAATTTTGAAGGCTCGATACCTCGTGATAGAACGTCAGCGGGGTTATCGCTAGATCGCACGTGATGCCAATACGCGTCAGGTAGCAGAATGTGAATCTCCGAGCATCTATTGGCTACGAACACGCCCCATCTAGATGGATGATCTTTTAGCCAAAAGAGTACATCAGCAGAGTCTGACCATAGATGAATACTATCAACCTTTAGTGGAAATGACTCGATGAAAGTGTGAGTCAGTCTAGCAAGTAGCAACGCGGCGCACAGTTCTAAACGAAGTATACTTAGCGTTTTGAATGGAGCTACTCGCGTTTTGGCCACTTGAAGAGTGACTAGAGCCTCTTGTGTTTGAACTAAGCGCAGATAGATTACTGCACCATATGCAAATTTGGATGCATCTGCGAATCCATGAACTTCAATAAGTTCGCAATGTGGTGTGTATCCACTCCAACGAGGGATCTTGATGTGACGAATAAAATGAAGATCTTGCAACCATGTTTGCCAACGATTAGAAACATCGAGAGGGAGCTCTTCATCCCAACTGACTTTAAGAAGCCACAAAGATTGCATGATAATCTTAGCGGTAATCACTATAGGGACCAACGACACCATAGGGTCAAAGAGCCTAGCTATTCTTGAAAGGACAGAACGTTTCGTAAATGGCAATTTGATCGGAACGTCTTCGATGTGAAAGCTAAAGTAATCTGTATTAGGTTGCCAATCTATACCTAAAGTTGGTACAGATGTTTCTGATGTAAATAAAGTAATGGAATCTGCAGCTAGCAAACTTGAGGGTAAACACGAGAGTACTTCAGCGTTATTTGAAATCCACTTACGAAGATTGAGATGACCTTGTTTAAAGAGTTGAATTAACTCATTTTGTTTCTTCAAAGCTTCGTCAAACGAATGTGCACCAGAAAGCATATTGTCAGAATACATTTCAGATCTAACAGCTTCAGCTGCGAATTGATATGAGTTGCCACAGTCTTCGGCTAATTTCGGAAGCGTGCGTATGGCTAGAAAAGGCGAACAGGCCAAACCATACGTCACTGTTGTCAACCGATAGACCTGAATGGGTTCACTCTTGTCAAAACGTCATAAAATCGATTGAAAGGGTTGATCAACTTGTTCGATACCAATTTTTCTGAACATTTTCTCCACGTCAGCTGAAAGAGCGATCTTGTACCTACGCCAGGCACAGATCAGAGCGACGGAATTTTGAAGAAGATTAGGTTCAATGTGCAGAAGATCATTGACCGAAACTCCTATTTTAGATTTACTCAAGCCGTTAAACACAGTACGTAATTTGGTTGTCGTACTAGTTTCCTTCCACACACCATGATGTGGTAAGAAGACTTGAGATTTGTTAGATAATGAATCAAAATCTGACGAGAGTGACATGTGACCTAGGTCAATGTACTCTTTTATGAAGTCAGTATAAGCTTGTTTGAGTTTCTCGTCCTTAGCAAAGTTTGCTTCGAGACGATTGAGTGCGCGTAATGCGGCAGAATGAGAATTTTTGAGATGAGCAGAACTCAACTGGTCTCGACTTTTCCAGGGTAGACTTACTATATATTGCCTTTTCATCTTGACGAGTAGTTTTTTGATAAAAATCGTGGCATGCTTGTTCGTCAGGCGAGTAACATTTTTTGACGTTAGATATTTCCTCCGTCCTCCAAAAATCTTGTATGAGCTCCAAAAGTTTGGCTTCATTCTCGCAGCTGTTCGAACAATGAAGAGATATTGATTCTAGCCCTATTTCTGAGGGTAACGAAGAGAGATTACCTGTCAAGAGCCATCCAAGCTTGGAGCTAAGTGCAATTGGTTGAAGACTTTGGCTCTTAACTGTTTGGCTTTCAATGATTTGCGCGTAAACGCTAGTACCGAGAAGAAGATCGATGCGTGAAGGTTCGAGATACATGGGGTCTGCAAGCTGCAGCCCTCTTAAGTACTCGAAATTAGAGATACCACCTACGACGGGGGGTTTATAAGACGAGAGTTCTGGCAAGACAATGCCATCAACTTCCAATGAGAAAGTCGAATTGAAATAAGGTTGTATAGTAAGACAAGCTGCCTTAGAAGAGTTGGCAGCTGTCTTTTCACCTATACCTTGAATGTGCGTGTGACTGGTTCTACAATTTGGAGAAAGCAAGTTACACAAAGTTTGTGTAACAAGTGAGATTTGAGATCCAGGATCTATCAGCGCACGAACTTGAATTTTGGTTCCGTTAGGACCAAGGGCGTTAACCCTAGCGGTAGCTAAAAGTACTTCTGTACATTTAGTACTTACTCCACTATTAAGGGAGACTGCTTGAGAAGCAGATTGATCCCCTTCTGAAATGACGAGATTGCCACAGTTTGGGCTAGATGAGCTGGACACTGAGTCAATCTAATCAGTCTGAGGAACTGATTACTTGAGTACTGTCAGTGTACACCAAAGTGTGATGCTTAGCTTTGCAAAGAAAGCATCGATACGTGGAAGTACAATTTCTTATATAGTGCTTCCCAAAACAATTAAAACAAAGATTAGAAGAGTCTTTCCGCTCGGGAATTGACTTGTTCAGAAATTGTTCACATCGATTTATGTAGTGAGGTTCATTACATAGCGAACATTTCCTTTTCTGATTGGTTTTCGTGTTTTGAGGCGAAGCTTGATGAGAATAAGCCGTATGAGCATTGTCATGTTCTGGCTTCCGAGATTTTGGATTGTTAGAATGAGTTTTAGGGTTATTATTTGGAGACGATTTAGTGCCAGCTTCGATGGCCTCTAGAGTGACGGTTTGACTTCGAAAAAATCCCTGAAGTTGCTCCATTGTCGGTGGATCGACACTATCACCTAGGTGCCTTTCCCATTCTTTACGTGTATTTAAATCAAGACGATTTAGCGTAAAATGAACGATTAAATCACTACCTAATGAAGCCGCTCTATTAAGAGAGCTTAGGCTAGCGATGGGATTGAAGATCTCCCTATAAATACGCTTAATTTCCGCCGAAGTATCTGCCTTCATGGATTTGACTGAGAAGATTTCTGAGATGTAAGAACTAACAATACGACGCTGATTTTCGTAATATTCGATTAGAGTTGTTCATGCTTGTTCATAATTATCACCCGAAATGGGAAAAGATTTAATTTTCTCAAGTGCCTCACCTGTAAGGTGAGTGCGAAGATAATGCAATTTCATAACAGGCGATAAGTCCTCGCGACGATGCGTGACGGCGCGAAAGACGTCCCTAAAATTTTCCCAATCAGAGAATTTACCTGAGAATTTTGGTAAATCTATCTTAGGTAAAGATTGAAACGAAACATTAGTTGATTGAGCAGGACTTGTAGTAACTGAGGCAGCATTCGAATTAGAGGATCCTTGAGTGGCACTTCTTGATCTAACAGCCTTTAAGTAATCAAGAAATTCTCCTCGGTGGACAAAAAAGCTATCCTCAACCAGAACACAGAGGTTAGTTGTAAAATAGACATGATTTTTATCAAGATCCTTAATGAGAAGGATTTTCTCGTGATTTAACCGAAAAGGCGTATAATTTATCTCAAGTCCGGCGAGACATGATTCCCCATAACCTTCCGTCATGTTTACCCTTAGATTTGAAATTATGAAAAGAATTTGCAATTTTAACTTGGAGGGTCATCTGCTTAGCATGCAACACCTCCATTTTGAGATCGAAAGTAATTAAATTAACAACAAACTTGACTATTTAACTTTGGTATTGAGTTGACTATGTTTACCCACTCGAAAGTAGAGTAACCATTAGTGGAAATTGTTACAATTAAGTGTTAACCTAGGTTCTAATACTTATGCTCGAATGAACGTGAAGATGCGCTTGAAGATGCAACGTAGAGCGCGTCTGCTAACGTTCCCACGGTGAATCAGCTGATGATCCACAGCGTTGACTGCACGAAGTGAAGTTACTGCCGACGATGTATTCAGCTATCCCTGCAGCGTAGTCAGCAACTGAATCAGTAATGCATCCAGATGTGAGCCAGCAATCGTATGTGTAGTCAGGATGATGTATCAGCAGGTAACAATAAAACTACAAGGTCCAATAACATAAGTATTTGTTAAGACGAAAATTGCAATCAATTTTCTCACGACCAGCAAGCTATTACAAATTAAATTTATAATAAACTCAAACTCAATTAACTAATCGAATTATGGAATTAAATAATTTTAATTTCAAGCTATATGCACTCAAGTTTAACTTAATCACAATATTAAGTAGAGATTATTAAATTCTCGAGATTACTAATTCTCTAAATGAAAGAAGAGACCAGAATGACTAGACCACAGTTACAAGTTTTAATTTAAATAAAACTGGAACGATACGTGTGTCCAAGTATTAGGACGAAGCATCTAAGCGCAATCGGATCGGTGGTGTGAGCGAAGCAAATGGACTCGTCCGAGCACTACTCCGATCCGTTGGTGCGCACCCCCTGTGGCGAATGTTGAACTTGTCCGCCTCCGAATCCTCATGGCTTGGAGTATTTGATTTCCCGGACGTTATGTGTCCTGATGGTCGTCCACTTGAAGACGTCTCTTCCTCCTTCGTGGAAAGCCTCCTGTATGCCCCGTGAACGCCTCGCTTCTTGATGTTGTAGCGAGCAATTTCCACGCAGGTACTCCGTGGCTTGACTTGTGTGAGTCCCGTAGCGTGTACGCTGCACGCGGGTACTCCTTGGCTTGACTGATGTGGACCCCGTAGCGTGTAGGCTTCACGCGGGTGAACCCCGTTTCGACTCGTAGCACTAGCTGGCAACGATTAAATGATCATCGTACGATCGCGATGATTCTAGAGCTGGTTTTACAACGCACGCCCTTCTACAGAAATTGCCACTTGTTGCTCTTGATTACAACAAGATGGCTGCCAATCACCGTACACGCGGTGATTCTAGAGCTGGCTTTACAGCGCATACTCTTGGCGACGTCTTGGAGTGGGTAGGCACGCACACTCCAAGGCGTTTTCAGAGATGGGGAGAGTAGCAATTGATAGTTGCTATTTCCCCTAGGAAGTCTTAGATGTTGGCTTCCTAGCACGCGACGGCGAGACGAAACAGAGAGAGAGAGACAACAACGTACGCGCAACGTCGGCATGCGGGAGCATGCGATGGTATCGGCACTCACGACCACGAATACTTTGATGCATACCTGTGGGGAAGAAAAACTAGTCCTACGCCACTTGAGAGTAGACGTAAAAGAAAGAAATTTTCCTCCTTGATGTGGCCATGGCGATGATGAAACTTTCCCACGATCCGGCTAGAAGGACCAAATGTTTTGTGATGAATATGGATCGGTGGACTGGAGAGGTTCAAATTGAAATGCGTGTCGTGTAGAGAGTGAATTGTGAATTTATTGAATCTTCCGTCGTGCCTCTGTGCGTACAATCGTTGCTGTCTCTCTGGCCGTCGCGCGTGAACTACTGAGTGCCGACACAGCGTGGCGCCGTCAGCCGGCGTCTTGGTGGTTGGAGGGGCGGTAAGAGGGAGACGCATGGAGAGCTCTCATTGGCGGATCGCTCTCACGTGTGGTGTAGATAGCCGTGGGAGAGGAAATGCCTTCGGCGTCGAACGTGAGACTCCGAATTCCCAACACACTCAAATTCCTTGAATTTAATAATTCGATGTCAGTGTCTTTTCCTTCGTTGCAATTCACGTTTATCATACTATGCTCATTAAATGTACTTATTTTAATAGTTGCATTGTTTTCGAGTGGTTTTTTATTTATCCTTTCAGTCCATTCATTTCTGCAGCAGTTTATTAGTTTTCCGAACTTGTCTGTTCATGACTTTGTTTTCTGAAACATTCTTCCAACGAATGCATTGTGCTTTTGCAAAAATTGCAAATTTTTCTAGCCTACTTTCTATACTTTTTAATGTATTACAGTTTTCAATTGTGTGACCTTTTCTCTTACAATACGCACATGTCAGTATTGATGTCGTTTCTATTTTTTGTAATTTCCTGCAATTTACTATAGTGTGTCCTGGTATTTTGCAAAATTCACAATATTGTTTTTTTTTTCATTTCGTATACTTATTTGTTCGTTAAAATTCGTATTTCTTGGGTGATAATTTTGTTGTTGGGTTTTGTTGAATCCAGTTGTGTTTCTTGAATTGCTTTGTGTGTGATAAGTGTATTTATTTTCTAGGTTTCTATAGTTTGGGTTGATAGTTGTGTAATTTGTATTCCGATTTGGGCAATGTGCTACTGTATGTGTAATTGTCTCACAAATTTGGCAAGTTGTCTTATTTCCAAACGTCTGTTGTTTACTTTGTATAGCCATAATTCCCACCGTCTGGCAATCCGAGGCTTCGTGACGTTCTTCGCACAAATTGTACACCAAATCATCTTTCTTGTTACGTGACAGTATTTCATTACGTGTCCCAGTTTATTGCACCTCTGACATACTACCGACGGGCAGTTCTTCATCGTGTGGCTCGTGTTACCACAGAATTCGCAAGATTCGGCGACGTTAACACTTTTTTCACACACATTCGTACTGCTACCTCTTTCCTTATATTTCCAGCAGTTCATATTTTATTATCATTGGGCAATTTATAACCGTGTGATCCATTTCCTGGGAATATTGCAATGACTTCCTTTTAAATGATTTAATTAACAAATATCTATCGAATGTCTCCTTGAACTGCAAAATTTACAAATCAATTCTATTTTATTTTTTGCGACATCACAGAGATATGATAGGCGATCTCTATTTTTACAATATACACATGATGCTTTGACGCAGAATAGTGCTTCATGTTCAGTATGTTTGCAAATTTGGCAATGATTTATTTTTCGGTATTTATATTTGGTTTTTCGAAATTATATAATATTTTCCTTCCTCATCATACTTCTTTTTTCTGTATTTGCCTCTAGATCTATTTCTTTTTGTATCGCCAATCGTATTTCACTTTTTAGACCGTTTTTAAAACAATTTAATATGTCTCTTTTCAATTGAGATTTAAAAGTTCCAAGATTTTCTTCTGTGATACCTGATTCTATAATGCTTTCAATTCCTTAATTTTAGTACCTATTTCTGTAATATTGTTAGCATATTCCAATGCTGTTTCATTCGGTTCATGATTTATTCTAATCAATTTTCCATATAGTGTAGTATATCTCTTACTCGGATAAATTTTCCGTGTGGATTCAATTAAAACTTTAATAGTAGGAATATTTGCTTTTTTGGGGCTTTATATGCTTCACCTTTTAATTTTATTCTCAAAAGTCGTACTAAGTTTTGTTCATCTGCGTTGGCAATAATGTCTTTTGTCTGTTGAAGTCTTTCTATATATTTTTCTGGTTCCATGTTTTTTCCGTCAAATTCTGGAATTAATTTTGCGACATCTTTGAGCGGTAGTTTAAGGGGACAAGCCATGGTTGAACCTGAAAAAAAAGCTATTGTATTAATTTTTTAATAACAAAGCCAATATATAATTTTAAGAGTTCAAACTTTTTTTTATTATTAAGTTATACAATTACCTATAATTTAAGACTACATCATCCAGGTGTTTAAGATTTTGGTCTTGCAGTCCATTAGATTAAGAAACCCTTCTGAATTAGAAACTGGCATGTCATTGCCGCAGGAAATTTTTTGAACAAAGCAAGGCAGGGATCTGGTTACTTAGGAGTACCTTTGTAGTTATACCAGTTATAGAAAATGTGAGCTACTTTTTTTTTTTACTTAAAATTGTTTTTTAATGAAAAATGTAATTTTTTTATGTTTTTTTATTAAAATTTCAATATTTTTTGTAATTTTATTTTATAATTTTTTTTCTAAAGCCTTTTTCAAAAAAGTACCTCACATTTTCTATAACCAACACAATTTTAAAGATACTCCTAAATTTCCAAACCTCTAGCTTGCTTTATTTAAAAGAAATCCTGCGGCAAAGTCCCTGTAAATACAAAAAACAAGTTATTCAGAAATTCAATTCAAAGTTTTGGTTTTCTATAACTTTATATAAGTTTCAAAACTACTTACCAAAAATTTTTTTTTCATTCTGTATGATATACTTTAGTGGAAAAATGAAACAGATGCCAATTAGATGAAAGTAGTCCTGGCTAAATCATTTTAACTGTTGAATAAACCTATAAAAAAGAATTTCATTAATTCAACAATATTTTAAATTTTTTAGATTAATACATAAATGTTGTACTTATTTTTTTTTTCGTACTAGGCTGAAAACATTGTTAGTCATAAATGTTATTGACAGTAAAAATAACCTCAAAATAAATTAATCCTTTTATGAGAGCCAATAACACACCTGTAAAAAGAAAAAAATTAATAAATATTATATTAGCTATTATCGCATAAAAATAACTTTTTACCTTCTCTAGTAAGAACCTGGTGCATATGACTCTTCAGGTAAATTCAATTGCAGTCTCCTTCGTTTTCTCCTATTTTCTAAAGTGTTTTCTTCGGCATTCCTCTCAGCATGAAATAATCTGATGTCATTGCTTTTCTGTGCCCACTCAATTGCAGCTACTCCAGGTTTCACATCAAAGGCTTCCATAATATTCAGAAAACCAACTCTTCCATCGTTGAAGCAAGTGACAGCAATACAAGCTCCTGCTGTGAGCACATGTACACCACTGAAGGAGGTCTTGGTTACAATCTTCCAAACTGAATTATTAAAACTCTCATTACTATTTTGGGTGTAACCGCCTAAACATCTGTGAAGCAGCTCCTTTTCAGAGAGATCTTTGTAAATTGGTTTCAACTGCTCTATAATCACTGCAGGAATACTGTCTTTATGATGAAAATCTTTTAGTTTTTTTTGAGCCTTCGCTTTTTGCCACTTGCACCAACTGCTCTGTCCTGGTGGGCATAAATGATGTTGAGGATTCTGGTCTGTGGAAATCTTGTGGTAGTACGTAGCCCATATAGCATTCAGCATTTTTTCTACAGAGTCCGTGTTGTTTCTGATGGCATTACCATAATATGTGGTGAGCTGATCAATTACTTTTGCTGTTAATCGTCCTTGGCCTCCAATGGTTTTTCCATCGTCTAATAACTTTTTTCCAAAATTTTTCTTTAAATTCCTGAGTCTGGTTCCCATTCGTTTCTGGACGTGTCCCACACACTCCTTCTTCTCAACTTTAACTTCATCTCCATACGGTTTGGCCTGGCACAAAGCACTGTACACTTTCGAATCTCCATCTCCAATGTAATGATGGTATTTTACATTATACTTTTCTTGAGATCTTCTAAACATTTCCACAACTCCATCGACTTCCATCTTTCCAGCACTTCCTTCATGGTTTGCTGCACATTTATCTTGATGATCACTGAACCAGTCTTCATATTCTTCTGTGCCTTTTCTATTTTCCCACTTTAAACATGCTTTACAAAAACTGTTCTTGATAAATATGTCAAGAACTTGTTGAGAACGTAAGCCAATCAAACTTGAAATTCCTTGAAGACTGCGTCTGTTGGTTTCATAAGCATTGCTTTGAGCTCCAACTTGCTTGCTCGTGCTTATAATTCTTCTCTCTGAACAATTTTTGCACATAATGTTAAATTTGGAGTCAAGTCCTCGAATATCTTCTTCTATAATTTTAACTTGTCCTTTACATGTTGCACATACAAGAAATTTCTCCAGCTGTAAGAACAGAATGTTTATATCTATTATTCTGTTTCTTGATTGTGACGCTTCTACAGATATATCTTTTATTTTCCCTGAAGTTGTACTTCTTTTCCTTTTGTTCGTGATTTTTTGTTGAACATTCTCTGAATTTTTGTTAAATCCTTTATGTTTTTTTTTTCTTCCAAATTTTCTCTTCTTTCCTGGAGCTCCTGATGTTCTATTTCTCTTGTCAGAATCCATAGTGGCTAATATCTAATCCTCTATAATGTTAGTTATTAAAAAACACAAATAAAAGTCACTCACTGAACTCACTAAATTAAAAATATTAACAACACTTTGCACAGTGCAGTTAACCTAAAATCGCTGTCTTCTACACTCTCAGTTAAAAGAGTTCTACACAGCACTTTATTTACAAAAAAATTTTTGTCAATACTGAATAAATTGCATTGAAAAATGCAGATTCAATTATATTCAAAACACTTTTAGTTTAAATTCCAACGACTATGGCGCTGACAGAACGTAAACAGATGAGATTTTAAACCATCTATATGTATTGTACGTATTATACTTTTGTATAAGTAGAGTAAAAGTAAAATACACGAGGTTTATACCTCGAGTTAAGTTTGCCTACTATGTCAATGTACATTTACGTTCTAAATTCAGTATTGTATGCTGTGAAGCATAAAATAATATAAGATTAACAATAGTATATCTAAAATGGATAATTTAAGAAAAATCACTAAATATGCAAAAAAGTGACTTCACGGTTTTAGCTGTATTTTCTAAACGAAATCGAATTTGGAAATGCGGTTGGAAGCATAGTATTCAGCGGAAAATTTGCTATCAAAATAGTACATAAAAAAAAAATCGATTTTTCGACCCCCTAACCATGGCTTGTCCCCTTAAGCTGCTGTTTTGCCATTTCTGTTTCGAAATGTATTAAATTTTCGTTTATCTGGATTTCTACCTGTCCTTTATTTATTAAGTTGTTATCTCTAGCTAAAATCAGGCTTTATTCATTAATTAATCCGCCTATCACTGTGTAATCGTGTTACTTGTCGTCTTCTAAATGTGCTGAGTATATTTTGTTTTTCTGTAGATTTTGTGATATTCTGATTTTGTTCTATCTGAGCTGATGGTTCTGAGTCTGCTTTTCGAATTCGTTGAGATCTGTTTTGGAGATCGTTGGTATTGAAAATATTTTTGAATTGCTTCCTCATAGAGGTAGCTTTGTAACGGTGAAAAAAATTTTCGAAAAAAAAATGTTCAAAAAGATGTTTTAAGGTGATATATGTGTATATTAGTTGATTTTGATCATTTTTGTTTTCGCGCGCGCGCGCGCGCGCGTGTGTGTGTGTGTGTGTGTGTGTGTCTGCGCGTGTGTGTGTGTGTGTGCGTGTTTGAACTCTTCATATCTCCGAAACGAATCGACCGATTTTCGTCGGGTAAAGCTTATTCTCTTTGTGTCGCGGGAAAAGAAAGGTATGCTGATGGATTTGAGTTTTTATTGATTTTCTTTTGTTTTATAACCAAAAAACGATTTTGAATTTTTAGTTTTTTGATTTTTTCATATCTTACAGTCATTATTACATAATATAATAAACTTTTTTTGAAAGGTATTTAAATTACCTATATTTTCCTTTTTTAAAATTTAAAATATCTTCACTCTGTCAATTGTTATTAAGGCCATGTGATACTCAACAAAAATTGTGTTGGGTTCAGTCGATAATGCAGGTGCAGCCAACTACTGTGTATTAAACAGTAGATGGCGCTGAAGGTAGGCTTAACCTATATTCGTAGAACTATTCGTTCCAAAAAACACTCACAGATGGCGTGCACTGAGAGAATTCTTTTAATGTTAACATGGCAATAAAGCATCGTAACATTCGTAACTATTAGGCTAAATTTAAATATTTCCAAATATACCCATTGTAACAGTTGTCAACATGTTCTTCTAAAAAATTTGAACATGTTGCTGTAACTATTGATAGCTGAATAGTTACAATATGAGATTTGCCATCTAAATCTTCCCTATTTAAATATAAGATATTGTAACTGTTACAATATTGCAGTTTCAAATTCAAACAGAACGTATTCTTTACTCAGAGTGCGTAATATAAGAAATAATCTTTTCCCATAAAAAATATGAAATAGTTCATATCAATATTTATACATATTTTCAAAGAATGATACTTATAAGTAAATTTTGCGAGAATGAATAAGATGTTAATGTTATTTTCACGAATAATAATAAAGAAATGATCAAGGACTGTAACAATTCCATTTGATTGCAGATCAATAAATAAAAAATACTTATAGAAAACGATCTATGGTTGCAAATTGAAAAAGAAATTATCAATTTTTGCAGTATTTTATGATAACATGCAATATCATAAACATAATATATGTTTACAGATCGATATATAAAAATATTCATATATCTACCATGTACAATTATAAAAGCGATCTATGATTGCAAATTGATAAAGAAATTATCAATTTCTGCAATATTTTACGATAACATGCAATATCATAAACATAATATTTATTTACAGATTGATAAATAAATACTTATATAAATACCCTGCAAAATTATGAAAACGATCTATTATTGCAAATTGCTTAAGAAATTATAAATTTCTGCATTATTTTACGATAATGTGCAATATCATAAACATAATATTTGATTGCAGATCGATATGAAAATCAATTTCTGCAGTATTAACTTAGACCATGAAAAATTATAACTACAGCATGTGATTGCAGATTTAGAAGAATATTTACATATAAAATAACATGCACATTTGGTTATAAAAAATTTTTTCTTGCAAATCAATAAAGGAATGATCTATTACTGAATTTGCTGCGGAATAAATACTATCATACAAAGTGATAATTATTAATTGATAAAGAACTCATCAATTACTGTTGTATTGAATACAATCATGCAATATTATAACCCACGCAAATGATCTTTGATAATAAATTAATAAAGAAATTATCAATTACTGCAGTAGTTTACGATAACAAACAATATCATAAACATAATATTTGATTGTAGATCGATATGAAAATCAATTCCTGCAGTATTAAATTAGACCATGCAAAATTATAACTACAGCATTTGATTGCAGATTAATATTTACATATAAAATATTTACATGTAAATAAAGAATATTGTAAATAATGTAATGTAACGAAAGAAGTTAGTTATAAAATTTTTTTTATTGCAATTCAAGAAAGAAATGATTTATTGCTGCATATTTAATAATATTATACAAAATTATGATATAATTATTAATTGATAAAGAAATCATTTTCCTGTTGTATTGAATAAAATCATGCAATATTGTAACATGCATTTCATTGCAGATTGATAAATAAAACAATACTTATATTAATAATATCCGATATTATATATAAATGATATTATAATGCATATCAGTAAATAAATGATTAATTACTGTAGTATTTTACGATAACATGCAATACCATGAACATAATGTTTGATTGCAGATCGATACCAAATCGATCCCTGCAGTATTGTAGTATATAATTTCCATACTAGCAGGTAGCAACCGTTACCGCTATAGTATTTCTCCCTTACAATTAAAGGTGGGAGCAATGTATACTAAAATCGTGTGACGCTGTTACTGCCATGGTATGCTGCTCATCCAACGATCGTACTATTGTGTAACTGTTGTAGTATGAAAAGCAACATACTTTAAAAGTAAGCGATCCATACCATAACAGTATGGGTCTCTTACTAAGATTGCTAAAACCGCCTTACTTATATAGTAAAGGACCTCCTATACTCCACGAGTAAGCCGTTTTAACTGTAGTAGTAAGAGTTTTCTTTCCGTGTGCACCCGTAGAAAACTGTTACTTTTTGGGGAGATATAATTCGTACCTAAAAATCAGGTGTGCCCTAAATACTGAAATTAGTCTAGGCGCCAGGGGGGTTTTCGTGGCCGATGGATGTCCACGGTTCCACCAAAGCTTTTCTTACGTATTTTTGTTTGCTGATTCTGAATTTCGAAGGTGGTCAGTCGCCAGACTATTAGTTTGTTGTTATTAACAATTAAATTGTTTATTAACAAAAGAACTAACAGTCTGGCGACTGTCCACCTTGGAAATTCAGAACTAGCAGACAAAAATACGTAAGAAAAGCTTTGGTGGAGGTGTGTGTAGACATCCATCGGCCACGGAAACCCCCCTGGCGCCTAGACTACATCTCGAATCTGTCGCGGGAGCACAGACATTCAAGTATACCTTTGCTATCCCTTCTCCGTCGTGTTCGTCTAGGTGATGTCCTCGGGAAGTGGTAGTTGCGTTGGCTGCCGTCGAGGAGAGTATAATTATATGAAGACGTGTTGTCTTCTGCAGGAACTCTTCGCCTAGAGCAAAACAAAATAATTATATAACATTAATAATGTGTTAAGCAGTAGGGATGAGGATAGCAGTATCGAACTGCCAGGAACAGAGGAGTAGACCGATGGAAAGTTGGAGGCTAGGTTCGGCTATACTATAGGATAAAGTCCAAATCCGAAGTGAAGTACTTACTCGAGTCTGTCGCAGAAGCGCGAACTACATTCAAGTACACCTTCGCCATCCCATCTCCGTTGGGTTCGCCTAGGTGATGTCTTCGGGAAGTCGTAGTTGCATTGGCTGCCCTCGAGAAGAGTAGAATTGTATGAAGACGTGTTGTCTTCTACAGGAGCCCTTCACCTAGGGCAATACAAAATATATTAATAATGTGTGAAGCAGTAGGGATGAGGATAGCAGTATCGAACTGCCAGGAACAGAGGAGTAGACCGATGGAAAGTTAGAGGCTAGGTTCGGCTATACTACAGGATAAAGTCCAAATTCGAAGTGAAGTACTTACTCGAGTCTGTCGCGGGAGCGCGAACTACATTCAACTACACCTTCGCCCTCCCATCTCCGTTGTGTTCGCCTAGGTGATGTCCTCGGCAAGTGGTAGTTGCGTTGGCTGCCCTCGAGAAGAGTAGAATTGTATGAAGACGTGTTGTCTTCTACAGGAGCTCTTCACCTAAGACAATACAAAATATATTAATAATGTGTTAAGCAGTAGGGATGAGGATAGCAGTATCGATCTGCCAGGAACAGAGGAGTAGACCGATGGAAAGTTGGAGGCTAGGTTCGGCTATACTATTAAATAAAATCCCAGTCCAACGCATACTTACATCATGGCCACATCCTCCAGGAAAGCGGTCTATACCATGTGCATCGAGCCATCTCCTCTAATTTTCTTAACCTGATATAACCTCTAAAAGTCAATTAATGGTGGTAGTTAACGAATAAGCCACCTCATTATTCATTAACTACTACGATGAAACTGGATTTCACAGGTTAAAATAACTTTTCCACAATTTTTTCTCATCTTCTCAGATTCATTGCTCAACCATGCAGTCTTAATTTGAACATTGGATGCCTTGCATTTTGTGAACGTAGATGTTAAGCAGGGCTGACTATAGATCCATAGATCTTTTAGACACACTCACACTACACTACACTATACTATATGGGTCAAAATTAAAAACTTGGAAAGGAAGTTCATCCTGCTCCTACAATATAAAAGCCACCTGTTAGATTTTGCTGGTGTATTGTCCATTCAATGTAATCGATATTTACTTTGAGATGATGTATCCGTACTTAATCGAAAAGACTGTAAGAATGATAAAAATCCGCTTCAGTAATGCATCTCAGACATCTCATGTATTTTTGAGTTGACTTTATGTTTCTGAAAATACATATAATTTAATAACAAAATGAAAATATGTCATTTTTCAGTTTGACAGTTCTAAGAAATAGACAAGCAGTGTCTCAACTAAATCTGAAAAATTGCATAACTGAATATTTTTTTCATTAAATTATACCTACTTACAGAAAGATGAAATAAGCTTAAAATACATGCGATGCCTAAAATGGATTAGAGAGGCGGGTTTCTATCATTCTTACACTTTTTTAAATTAAGTACTAAAACACAGTACCTCAAAGTAAACATCAACAACTCTGAATAATGAGTTCACCTGTTAAATCTGACAGGTGCCCTCTATATGTGCTGCTTTTTCTGGAACGAAAATGAAAACGCTGAAACAAAAAAAATGAAGTTGTAGCAATTGTCGAAAGCAGTAGATTACTGAAATAATAATTATTCAAAGAGACCACAGAGTGGTCACAGTGTATTAAAATAATTACAGACTAGATCAGGTTCCATGGATAATCTGGAAGATGAAGCTGTTAAGATGCACGTATCAGGAAGCCCTTCACTTAAGGTTGCCCATTGTAATGCCACTGTTGAGTTTTGTCAAAGTGCAGTTCCCAATTTGGTGCTATTTTCTTAAAGACCTTATGATGGTCATATTAATAGCCATATTGAGAGTCCATTATAACTTCTAATTGATGCTGAAGAACTGTACTGGGAAAAAAAATTTGGTTTAGTAAATAACGGTTGTTATTTTAGATTTGAATGCCCTGACACGTGTAGAAAAGAAAAGGGAAAATCAGAAAATTTTCTACCAACATGGTCTCTTTTCCCGGGAAAAGAAAACAAAAATAGAAATTTTTGAATTCAATATGAAAAATAATTACATTAAATAAACTAAAGAAATGGATTATCAAGAATATATTTTACAAAATTCTCCTTAGAATAAATTATCACACTGTCACCTATGGATTGGAAAATCTAGCACTATTTCTAGAAACTATTTAGATGTTAAAATAGATTGTAAGTATTTGTAAGTGTCAGACCTATGTACAGGTACCATAACCATAAATTACAATGCCTACACATAACTGACTGCTACCAGCAATATAAACACAGCTGTCATCACATAGTAAGTGTTCTGATTTCAAACTTCTTTATATGGCGTTTCTCAATTAATTTTTTCTTTTGCACTCTCGAGTTGATTTGAAAGTAAAGATTTAGTATATTATATTTAATAAAGTATGTTTAATAAGTTTGTGAAAGCGTTTAATAGAAGTAGTGTACAATGAATGTTTTATTCAAGTTTCAAATTAGCTTAAGAACGAGGCAGTATTGTCAAGTACACTCACTATGAATAGAAATATATTTATGTCAAGATTCAGTTTAATTAAAAAAAAGAGATACATGTAGGCGAAAGAAAATCAAAACATCTACTTACTAATGAACCTGAAATTGGAACTGCTACTACTAGAGCATCAGAGACTGAAGTTGAAGGAACCTCTGCAACAGGTTGTGGTTCATTAACTTTGCTCTTTGTTCAGGGTCGAGGGTTGACGAGAGATAGAAATGTTTCAACATACTTAATGTGTTGCTGTTCAGATTCTTCAGCTGATTCACCATCCTCTCTTTCCCTTTTCTTTTCCTTATCTTTGTCCTTGTCTTTTGAGCCATCTTTGGCATTAAAATTATTGTGCTCTTCATCTTTGTATGGCCTCTCATTACTTTCTCCAATGTGATCATGTAGTTGGCGTTATCATTGACGTCGTCATTGCAGCCGTACTCGCGGCAGCAGCTAAGTACTATCGTGATAGACGTCGTGGCGAAAGCTGTTGCTGCCACCTCTGCTGCTTACGTACGATGACGACCGGGCCGCATCCTTCCTTCTTGAGCCCCCTGCTGCTGCTGCTGCGGCACGTCCGCCACCTCTTCTCTGTATCTCTGTTACACACAATCACAAGCGCATCTCGTGCATACCCGCTCGCTCGCAGCCAAGAGTCCGAGACACCTGACACATGCGTCGCGCGATAACGGAGCTGCGACCCGTAAAAGTGAGGTTATGGCTCTGCGGTGCGCGGCGCCTGCCTCGTGGACATACTCCGCATGCGGTGTGAGACGGCGTAGGTATCGTACCTCGTCGTCGTCGTGGTCACGGATCAGCTCGCATTGTCGTCACTTCAGCGTGGGCTGCGGGGGTGCGTCGTGGCTCGACACTCAACAGTGCTCAGCGTCATGAATAAACATTAAACAACACGGGGTATATTCGGATATTGGAATCATAAGTGAATTTGGCAACCGCGGAATCCGAGTGACGACCAACAACACTTTTCTGACTATGTAGTACGTCCTGAAACGGTCAATAACGGTTTTTGACTACGGGAGCTGTGTTCCGTATCTGTAAACAAGAATCAGCTGGTTACGCTGATTGATCTCAAAGTTCTCTGTTTTACCGGCAGAACACGGTAAATTCTATATTATTAAAATAAATATATCGAATTACGTCAAGAGATAGTTGCCCTGCGCAATGTATCTATCAGCCTACACAATTTTGAGCTCAAATATCAACGGCACCCTAAAAAATTATGCGAACAAAAATAACCGAAATTTCGTTCGCAAAATTTTTTAGGGTGCCGTTGATATTTGGGTTCAAAACTGCGTAGGCTGGTAGATTATTACATTGCGCAGGGCAACTATCTCTTTATAAGACGTAATTCGATATCTTTATTTTAATAATATAGAATTTACCGTTTTCTGCCGGTAAAACAGAGAACATGAGTACCACACCCTCTTAAGCGCTGATCGCCACTAATGCAATAAAAAAGACTTTATTTGCTTTTGCACATTTGTTCATTCGATATAAAATACAACAATGAATAGTGAACAAGAAGAAATAGTTGATCCGGGCAACGGAGAAAGCTTTAAAATATTTGTGAATGTCAACGCTTAACCAGTAGGTTTTTGATGATAGTTTTGAGATGAAGTCAATCATGAGTGCTTAACCGGCTGATTCTTGTTTACAGATACGGAACACAGCTCCAGTAGTCAAAAACCGTTATTGACCGTTTCAGGACGTACGACATGGTCAGAAAAGTGTTATTGGTCGTCACTGGGATTGCGCCGTTGCCAAATTAACTTACGATTTCAGTATTCGCCATATTCGTTAATGTTCCCCCAAAGTTAGTATACAGGTAATGTTAGTATTTAAATTATTTATTTCACATAGATAAAGCGTAACATTTTTAGTCCCCATTGTAACCGGGATATCAAAAACAAGGCAAGCCTTATATCCCCTATAACACTCAATATTGGAGCAATATTGCTTCAACGTTGCTTCGAGATGTTCGCAATATTTGCAAATGTTCCCTCAACGTTAGTATACATGGATGCAACCATGGAGCAATATTGCAGCAATATTCGTCCAATATTTGACAACGCCTGAGAAATATTGTATATATTTATAATTATACTTTTTGCAGATTTTTCTTTCCATTTTGAAATACTGCAACAATATTCCCCAAAGACTCAATAACATTATAGAGAAACATTAAATTTTAAGTGTTTATGTTTTAAAATTAATCTTTAAAATGAAATTTATTTATTTCACATAGATAAGGCGTACAATTTTGAGTCCCCATTGTGAAGGGAATATCAAAAACAAGTCAAGCCTTGTAATTCGGACTCTTCGTAAAGAGTTACGGTTGAATTACACGGCTTATATACTCTCGGCTATCCAGTGTATCTATAGAAAGCCCTATCGGCGCGCCGTATAGTGGTGACAAAGGGGAAATTGTGATAGCCGGCTCTCGATAAGCAAACTTCTGCTATTTATCCGCTATGCGGCGCGCCGATAGCGCTTTCTGTACTTACACTCGATGGCCGAGAGTATATAAGCCGTGTAATTCAAACGTTCAAAAGACTTTCCGAAGAGTCCGAATTACAAGGCTTGCCTTGTTTTTGACATTCCCCTTACAATGGGACTCAACATTTTATGTGAAATAGATTAATTTCGTTTTAAAGATTGATTTTAAAACATAAACATTTAAAATTGTATGTTTCTCTATAGTATTATTGAATCTTGGGGGAATATTGTTGCAGTATTCCAAAATCGAAAGAAAAATCTGCAAAAAGTATAATTATAAATATACCCAATATTTGGCACCGTCTGAGAAATATTATGTTTATAATTACGAGGATCATTTGATAAGTACCTAGCCTACAAATGAAAACACCAAAATTTTACAAAAAATAAAATTTATTTTTCAATGTAGTCTCCTTTTAGTTGAATACACTTGGTCCAGCGGTGTTCCAATTTTTTTAACCCCGTTGAAAAAAATGTTTTCTCTTGGTTTGCAAAATAGGCCTCCGTGGCGGCGATTATTTCGTTATTGGAGTGGAATCTCTTCCCGGCGAGCGAATTTTTTAGGTTCGGAAACAAAAAAAAGTCGCACGGAGCCAAATCTGGAGAATACGGTGGATGCGGCAGCAGTTCGTAGCGTAATTCGACCAATTTAGCCGTGGCGAGTGCAGAAGTGTGAGCCGGTGCATTATCGTGGTGGAAAAGCACTTTCTTTTTAGACAAATGGGGCCGTTTTTCTTCTAACACGGCGTCAAATCGGCTCAATAGTTCGGCGTAGTACTGTCCTGTGACCGTTTTGCCCTTCTCCAGATAGTC
The DNA here is from genome assembly GCA_036365515.1 of Torymus aiolomorphi. Taxonomy (NCBI): domain Eukaryota; kingdom Metazoa; phylum Arthropoda; class Insecta; order Hymenoptera; family Torymidae; genus Torymus; species Torymus aiolomorphi. The sequence continues at coordinate 250,345,233 of CM070874.1, forward strand.
AATAAAAATCACACCTTGAGAATCCCAGATAACAGTGGCCATCACCTTTCCGGCCGACGGGACCGTCTTCGCCTTCTTCGGAGCAGATTCACCGGGTAAGGTCCACTGTTTTGACTGCTCCTTGGTCTCTGGAGTGTAGTAGTGAATCCATGTTTCGTCGACGGTCACGTAACGACGCAAGAACTCTTTTGGATTGCGATTAAACAGCTCCAAACACTGCTCTGAACTGGTCACACGGATGCGCTTGTTGTCTGCAGTCAGCAAACGCGGCACTCACCTTGCTGACAGCTCCCTCATGCCTAAAATCTCATGTAGGATATGCCACACGCGTTCTTCTGAGATGCCTACTATCGCAGCTATCTCGTGCACCTTTAATCGGCGGTCTGACAAAACGATATCGTGTATTTTTGTCACGTTCTCCTCCGTAGTGGCTGTTTTCGGAGCACCTGGGCGTGGATCATCAAAAACCGACGTACGACCACGTTGAAACTCGTTATACCAAAATTTAACGGTCGCCATCGAAGGAGAAGCATCCCCATACACTGCATCCAAGCGTTCTTTAATTTCACTGCGCGATTTCCCTTCCAAAAACAAGAATCGAATCACCGACCGATATTGTTCTTTCTCCATTTTTTCAAAAATCAACGGACACATTTGCTTTCACACGCTCTCAAAAATAAACTACAACTCCGATCCGGCTGAAATTTCGTCTGTAACCGTTTACAGGAAGATACTGCACTGTAGTGTATTTCTGGTGCGATAGTGGCACCATCTGGCGGTGAGGCTAGGTACTTGTCAAATGACCCTCGTATACTTCTTGCAGATTTTTTGCATATTTTGGAATACTGCATCAATATTCTCCTAAGCATTAATACCACCAGAGGAACATTAAATTTGAAGTGTTTATGTTTTAAAATTAATCTTTAAAACTAAATTAATTTACTTCACGCATATGTGGCGTAAAATTTTTAGTGCTCGTTGTAAAGGGGATAAAAACAAGGCAAGCCTTGTAATTCGGACTCTTCGTAAATAGTCATTTGAACGGTTGTCTTATACTGCTTATATACTCTCGGCCATCCAGTGTATCCACAGAACGCGCTACCGACGCGCCGCATAGCGGTTAAATAGCCGAAGTTTGCTTATCGAGCGCCGCCCATAACAAGTTCGCCTTGGTCACCGCTATGCGGTTCGTCGGTAGTGCTTTCTGTGAATACACTGGATGACCGAGACTATATAAGCCGTATAAGTCAACCGTTCAAATGACTCTTTACGAAGAGTCCGAATTACAAGGCTTGCCTTGTTTTTGATATCTTCTTTACAACGAGCACTAGAAATTTTATGCCACATATGCGTGAAATAAATTAATTTCGTTTTAAAGATTAATTTTAAAACATAGACACTTCAACTTTAATGTTCCTCTGGTGTTATTAATGCTTAGGAGAATATTGTTGCAATATTCCAAAATCTGCAAAGAATCTGCAAAAAGTATAATTATAAACATAATATTTCTCAGGCATTGTCAAATATTGGACGAATATTGCTGGAATATTACTGTTACGGATAGCCCAATACATCATTTTACAAAAGAAATGGAAAAACGGTCATCAAGGTTTGCAGGTATATTCCCTAAGGGTTTCTTTCATGTTTATTAACGTTGGGGGACTATTAGCGAAAATTGCGAAAATGGCAAATGAATATCGAGAAAATATTCCTGAAATATTCGGTGCTATAGGGGTAGGATTCCTCCTTCCTGCACTTATTCCAGCTCTTTCTCTAGATCTGACATGCTTATGTTTGAATAACGAGGAGCTTATCGGGCATCCCTGTCGCACCCCGTTCTCTATCCAGAATCTACCTATTTCATCGTCCTTTACTACTATTGTGCACATTGTCGTACATTTCTTTTATCCTTGTCCTTAATTTCTCTTCTATGCCCTCCTGCTCCATTCTCTTCCATATTTCTTCTCTCTTAATCCTGTCAAAGGCTCCTTTCAGATCTGCGAATAGTGCCCACACCCTTCCTTTTTCCTTGCTAATTTCTTGTCCTATCGCCTTCTTTAATCCGTATACCGCGTCTATCGTCCCTCTGTTTTTTCTGAATCTAAATTGCGTGTCATCGAGGATTCCTTTCCTTTCCCATTGTTCATCCAATATGTGCCTGAGTATTTCCATATATATCTTATATCCTGTGCCCATAATTGTTATCACTCTATAGTTTCTTGCTTCTTTCTTGTTTCCTTTTTTGAACACTGGCTTCACAATTTCCTCCGTCCATTTCACTGGTATTTCTCCTCTTTTCGAGACTCTATTCATCTGCGTACGTAATGCCTTTCTCATCTTCTATCCTCCGTAGATTCACGCCTCATTTGGAATCCCTGTTTTTCCGGCTGCCTTCTTCGTTTTCATTTTTTACCCCGCCCTCTCAATTTCCTCTGCCCCAATCTCTTCTTCTTCCCATGTCGCCTCGTGCAACACCTGCTCATTATCTCTCCGAGCGTCCATGTCCTTTCCTTCAAACTGTATCTTGAAGTGTTCTATCCAACTCTCCTTTGGTATTTCTTCATCCACTGGAGCTCTTTCTTTCCTTCCTTCGTTCACTATCTTCCAGAAGCTTTTTTCCCTTTTGTCTTTTAAAATTTTTCCTAAGATTTTATCTCCCCATTCTTTTTTCTTCCTCTCTATCCAATGTCTATAGCCTTTCCATCTCTTCTATAATCCGTTATTTCCACTTCTCCCTTTTTACACCTTGTGTTTACACTTTTTGCTCATACCTTCTGTTTCTCTTTTCTTCCTCTTTATCATTGTATCTTGTATCATTCTCTTCACTTCCGTTCAGCTTCTCTCTGTGTTCTCTATATCGGCCTCCTCCATTTTTCCCTTGAACTTCCTTATTACCTCTTCCGACCAATCCGGAAACCATTTTTCCTCTTTTTCTTTCCTTGTCGGGTTTCCTGTCTCTCGTAGTTCTATACATAGGGGTTGGCAGTCCGAGTCCGTGTTTAGCCCTACTGTCAGGTCCATGATCTCCTCTCGACCTTCCTCGTTGGTTAACACGCGAGCGTGCGCGTAAGCTTGCCATCGACGGATTGAAACTTGCAGGCGCACTATTTTAGGCTTACAACATGTTTAGCGCGAATTACTCTTTAATTTGAATTTAAAAAATATTTATGTCAAGTAAATGCATAAAAAGATATTTATGTAAACTTACTAGTTAAAGTATTGACTCGTCCCGAAAACTAATAAATTGAAATAATTTAAATTATATAAATGAGGCGTTTCACGTCAGCTCTCCAGGCGCGGCGCGCGAGCGCGAAATCATGCTGTTTTCAGCTTGTGTTTGAAGGGCTAAGATGTATCTAAAAAAAATAATCCCCTAGTGATTTCTATGTATTTTTTCCTCAGCTTTCCGATGGTGCTATTAGTTTCTCAAAATTTTTCAATTCTAACCTCAAAAAAACATTTTTGGAGAGCTGACGTGAAACGTCTCATATATTGCTTTATTTATAATTATTAATAATTAATTATATCTTATAACTTATTTAAATTTAATTTTTACTATGCCTAGAAAAAATCACCAAGAAATTACCATATCTGTTTTTCATTCACATATTTTTATTACAGTTGTCTAATATTTCAATTGTTTATGTATTTTATATTAATTTTTATTGTTAATTTTGTATTACTTATGTATTTTGTGATACATTATGCCTCAAAATACTATAAAAAATTACAATGGCACTTACCTAGTTGTAAAAATCTTAAATTCTCGTAATTATTGATAAAATTGTTTATAACTAATTAATGTCCCACTTTATCGAAAAACACCTTGCGAATTCGGATTCAGGGGTTCAAAATACATAAGAAAAACCTTGGTGGAGCCTTGGACATCGATGGCCAACGGCCACCATGGAGCTGCACCAGGACTAGTAATGACATTATTAATCATTCTGCAAAGTTTCACGTCGATATTTTAAGGCATCTAAGAATGGCATTTGAACGAAATTTTCGTTCAAATGTCATTCTTAAACGCTGCCGAATATTGACTTGGGATTTTGCAGAATGATTCACATGTTAGGATTATGAAAAGTTGACTATGGCCGAATCCATCTCAAATCAGACAGCCCGCGTATGCCTATTTCACCTATCATGTTGAAATAAAAATATTTATGTTCTACTCGAAAAAATATTTTACACGTGTTTTTTTATTTTTTTGTTTCATCAAAATTTCATGCGTTCAGCGATACCGAAAAATTCCGAGAAAATTCTTTCATTGAGAAAAAAAATTTTCAATGTGATTTTCAGACTGCTATTGTTTCAGCAGTTTTTCAAGCTTTTAAACGTGTAACACATAATTTCACTCAGTTTTGAGCCCTCTTTAACGGCCTTAATGTCATTTTCAAAAAAAAATAAAAAATCCACGAGCTATGCACTTTTTACTGAAAAATTCATTTTTTAGAGAAGTGCCTTTTTCTCGAAAACCCCATGTTTTTTTTGCACAATTTTTGTTGTCGTGATAGAGGACGGTAATGCCTAGCTAGACGTATTTGTGAGATTCGGTACTTTTTCCCTGGGATAGCGATCACTAATGAGATAACACACAAACAAATTTTTCACGCTTAACGCTTATATATAGTCAATGATATTAGAGTCAATGTAAAGGTATTTATCTTTGTGCGTATGTAATATACATGTACGTGCGCCTACTTATAGGAGTATATGTACTAGTACATTTGTCCGCTAGATGGATATGGTTTGGCTTAACATTTACAAAGAAAAGTTCGGTTTCTGCTATATATCACACATCTCGTCTTATTTAAAACCACCATCTTTTGGAAAATTATTACATATTTACACCTTATCAACTCAACTACGATGTCTCAATATTACTCAACAGAGAGAATCAAATGTGCAGACTTTTTAGACAAACACAAACAAATTATTTACAAATCTAGTTCCGTACGTTTAAAACAACTTGAGAATCTTGCTCATCCATTGAAGCACCTCTATCCTCATTTACCTTTGACACCTTCTACATATCTGTGTCAACATTGTTACAATCGTGCTTTAGAATTGGTGAGTAGTACTGACAATGAATTTATAACGGATAATGAAGTTACCGATAACGTAGTTGATAGAGATGAAGATTTTTTACCAAGTACTCCAGAACGTATCAGACCAAGTATCAGACGGCGCTGCGAGTCACTTTAAAAATCGCTTTCAATTAGATGAACTAAAACGAGCACCGTGTGATATAAAATGGTTGTTCTCTGCTACTGGGCACGGCAAAGGAGCTGTAGATGGTGTGGGTGGACTTATAAAGCATTATGCTACTTCGCATAATCTTCGAGAGCCCCTTGAAGAAGCTATTCAAAACGCAAATGATTTTGCAATACATGTTCAAAAATATACTGATGCTATTAAAATAATACATTTACAAGATGCTGAAATAGAACAATTCAGAAAAGAAAAAAATATTGATTGGCTTACAACTCCAAAGTATCCTGGAATTCAAAAATCTCATATATGGGTTAAAAAAACATGTGACGATAAAATACATTGTTTGACAGCAAAGACCGCTGATCGTCCGCTTACTGAATTAAGAACAATGAAGCAGAAAAACAAAGGTAGTAAAATAGGTATACAAATGAAAAAAAGGTATAAAAATAAAAAATCAAAAAGACGCAAATAACAAATAAATACATAGTTATGTGTACCTGTATATTACATACACACAAAGACAAATACCTTTACATTGACTCTAATATCATTGACTATATATAAGCATTAGGCGTGAAAAATTTGTTTGTGTGTTATCTCATTAGTGATCGCTATCCCAGGGAAAAAGTACCGAATCTCACAAATACGTCTAGCTAGGCATTACCGTCCTCTATCACGACAACAAAAATTGTGCAAAAAAAACATGGGGTTTTCGAGAAAAAGGCACTTCTCTAAAAAATGAATTTTTCAGTAAAAAGTGCATAGCTCGTGGATTTTTTATTTTTTTTGAAAATGACATTAAGGCCGTTAAAGAGGGCTCAAAACTGAGTGAAATTATGTGTTACACGTTTAAAAGCTTGAAAAACTGCTGAAACAATAGCAGTCTGAAAATCACATTGAAAATTTTTTTTCTCAATGAAAGAATTTTCTCGGAATTTTTCGGTATCGCTGAACGCATGAAATTTTGATGAAACAAAAAAATAAAAAAACACGTGTAAAATATTTTTTCGAGTAGAACATAAATATTTTTATTTCAACATGATAGGTGAAATAGGCATACGCGGGCTGTCTGATTTGAGATGGATTCGGCCATAACATGCTTTGTAGGGATTATCATTATTCATGCATTATAAGAATGAATGTGGCTCCTCCAACGCCACATCCCATGAGACGCAACCAATATTTAGTCGTCTCCCTGATTGTTTCTTTTTTTATTTGTTTCCATTGTGATTGAATACTATTATTTAATTATTATTCATGCATCTACAAATAAATCAAGTTATATAACTAATTGCGTTAGCAAGGCTGCTTTTTATAATTGCAATGACTGTTTCTTTCACAGTCAGTAGTACTTTTTATTTAAAAGTGTACATGTACTCTTCATTTTTTTTTATATTATTTCCTTTTCACATTTTTGTTACAATTTAATACTGTATTTTTATAGATCCCTCCTCCACCCCGCCGATATTCTTTTGTTTTGTAGTGTTGAATGGATGGATCGTGGACTGGAGGTTCAAAATAATGAAAAGACTTTCGTGTGGAGAAATTGATGGTTTATTGGATGGCCGTAGTGCCGCGTGGCGTACAGGTATTGCTGTCTCTTCTCTCTGGCCGTCGCGCGTGAACTGTCGCCGGCCGGCGCTGCGAGGTGCCGTCGGCGAGACTTTGTTGAGGAGGGGCGGTGAGAGAGGACCGCGTGGAGGGCGCTCATTGGCTGCGCACCGTATATTGCCTTTTAAGGCTTGGTGACGTCAGCGTCTCGCTGGTCGAGGCGCTGGATCGCCAACATTCCGCCCACCTTCGTCAACTGACGAACGGGCCTCATTCTTCCTCTGGTAAGAGGCGAACAATTTTGGCGATGGGGCGACGCAACGTAGTGGTGGCCGTGCGGACGTCGACCACGCGTGTGATTCCATCACTCCCTGGATGGACGGCGGTAACTCTGGCGAGGGGCCACTTGGCTGGAGGCGTGAGCTCGCTTCGAACGAGCACTATTTCGCCCACGGTTATTGGAGACGTTGGCTGTGTCCATTTCCTGCGAGATTGCAGAGCCGACAGGTACTCCGTAGACCACCTCTGCCAGAAGTGCTGGGCCAACTGGCTGATTAGGAGCCAGCGCTTCCCTGCTGGAACATGTTCGTTGGTGACATCTCCTTCCGGAACTATAAATGAAGATCGTTGAATGAGAAAATGTGATGGTGATAAAAAATCAAGGTCAGTTGGATCGTCAGTGAGTGCTGTTAATGGTCTAGAATTTAGGCACGCTTCAATTCGACACATGAGTGTGGCGAGTTCAGAATACGTGAGAACTTGCTCTCCAATGACTCGACGCAAATGGTGTTTCGCTGACTTAACTGCAGCTTCCCAAATACCCCCAAAATGAGGTGCACTGGGAGGATTGAAGATCCAAGACGTACCTTCTTGAGCGAGAGACTTAACAATTGTCGATGAAAAGGAAGAAGAAGTGACGATCATCTGCTTTAATTGAGCATCGGCACCGATAAAGTTGGTTCCTTGGTCCGAATATAATTTCTTACAATGACCTCTACGAGCAGTGAACCGATGAAAAGCAGCGATGAACGCTTCACTAGAATAATCCTCGACAACCTCGATATGAACAGCTCTAGTGGCCATACAAATGAAGATGGCTATATAACCCTTCATCGTGCCCTTTCCTCTAGTTTTAGTGAGGCGAAGATGAATAGGACCGGCATAATCGACACCTGAGCATTCAAAGGGTAAAGAGTGTCGGACGCGAGACTTGGGTAAAGAGTGTCGGACGCGAGACTTGGGTAAATCGCCCATTAATTGGGAAGGTACTCGAGCAGCATAGCGTGAGCATGTGAGGCAAGCTCTGATGACTTTCTTAACCGCAGATCGACCTTTCATTATCCAATACTGTTGTCTTAGCGTGGCAAGTGTTAATTGAACACCACCATGAAGAGTGCGATGATGAGCATCTCTTATTAATAAAGTTGTAAAGTGACAATCAGCTGGGAGGATAAGGGGGTGCTTAGCATCTTCTCCGAGAAGTGAGTGAGAAAGACGACCGCCCACCCTGAGTAAATGATTTTGAATCATGGGGTTTAGTGATAACAAAGGGCTTTTAGTCGAAAGTTTACCTGTTCTACATAATTGTTGAAATTCTGACTTAAAATATGCAGTTTGGACTAAATATATCAGACAAAGTCTGGTGTTTTCAATCTCACTAGCAATAACCTGAATGGAAGAAAAATGACTATCTCTAAACCACTCGAGAGTGAGAATAGAAGATAGGTACAAGTTTCTTCGGCTTAGACATGACGATGAGTATATGAGTATAAAGATGATCTTATACCTACGCCAGGCACAGATCAAAGCGGCGGGATCCTGACGAAGATTGGGTCCAACGTGTAGAAGATCGTTGACCGATACACCTGTTTTAGTTTTACTTGAGCCATTAAACACAGTACGTAACTTGGTCGTCGTACTGGTTTCCTTCCACACACCGTGATGTGGTAAGAAGGCTTGAGAGTATTTTGATAATGGATCAAACTTTGAGGAGAGTGACATATGGCCTAGGTCAATGTACTCTTGCATGAACTCAGTATAAGCTATTTTGAGTTTATCGTCCTTAGCGAAGTTTGATTCTAGACGAGTGAGTGCGCGTAATGCGGCTGAATGAGATTTTTCGAGATGAGCTGAACTCAACTGGTCACGATTTTTCCAGGGTAGACTTACTATATATTGCCCTGTTTCATCTTGACGAGTTGTTTTCTGATAGAAATCCTCGCAGGCTTGTTCGTCTGGCGAGTAAGATTTTTTATCGACAGGTATTTCCTCCGCCCTCCAAAAATCTTGTACGAGCTCCAAAAGTTTGGCTTCATGCTCGCAGCTGTTCGAACAATGAAGAGATATTGATTCTAGCCCTATTTCCGAAGTTGAAGAAGGTAAATTACCTGTCAAGAGCCAGCCGAGCTTAGAACTAAGAGCTATTGGTTGAAGGTTTTGACCCTTAACTATCTGGCTTTCAATGATTTGCGCATAAGCGCTTGCACCGAGAAGAATATCGATGCGTGAAGGTTCGAGATACCTGGGGTCTGCCAGTTGCAGCCCTCTTAAGTATTCGAAATTTGTATTACCTCTTACAACGGGAGGCTTATACGACGAGAGTTTTGGCAAAACAATGCCATCAACTTCCAAGGAGAAAGCTGAATCAAAATGCGGTTGTATAGTAAGACGCGCTACTTTAGAAGAAACAGCCGCTGTCCTTTCACCTATACCTTGGATGTGCGTGTGACTGGTTCTACAGTTTAGAGAAAGCAGGTTACACATAGCTTGTGTAACAAGTGAGATTTGAGAACCAGGATCAATCAGCGCACGAACTAGAATTTTGGTTCCGTTAGGACCAAGGGCGTTAACCCTAGCGGTAGCTAAAAGTACGCCTGTACAATTAGTACTTTCTCCACTATTGAGGGAGACTGCTTGAGAAGCAGGTTTATCATCAACTTTTGTGATGACGTAATTGCCACAGTTGGGGCTAGAGGTGCTGGTCGCTGAGTCAATCTGATCAGTCTGCAACGAACTGATTGCTTGATTGATGTCAGAGTGCACCATGGTGTGATGCTTAGCTTTACAAAGAAAGCATCGAAAGTTGGAAGTGCAATTTTTAACGTTGTGCTTCCCTAAACAGTTGTAACAAAGATTAGAAGATTTGATCAATTCCTTTCGCTCAGGAACCGTTTTATTGATAAATCGTTCACATCGATTTGTAAAATGAGATTGATTGCAAATCGAACATTTCTTTTTGAGGGATTTGTCGGAGAAGTCTGATGAGAATAAACCGACTGAGCATTGTCATGCTCTGGTTTTCGAGATTTGGAATTAGATGACTGAGGTTTTGAATTATTTGTTGAGGACGATCTAGTACCAGCTTCGATGGCTTCTAGAGTGAGGGTTTGACTTCGAAGAAATGCTTGTAATTGCGCCAATGTGGGTGGATCGACACTATCACCTAGGTGTCTTTCCCACTCTTTCCGTGTATTTAAATCGAGTTGTTTAATCGAAAAATGTACCATTAGGTCATTTCCTAAAGATGCCTCTCTATTAAGTGAAATTAGACTAGCTATAGGGTTAAAAAGTTCCCTGTATATTCGTTTAATTTCTGACGAATTGTCTGACTTCATGGGTTTGACTGAGAAGATTTCCGAAATGTGAGAACTAACAATGCGACGTTGATTTTCGTAATACTCGGTTAGAGTTGTCCATGCACGTTCATAATTGTCACTAGAAATGGGAAGAGATTTGATTTTCTCAAGTGCCTCACCTGTAAGGTGAGTGCGAAGATAATGCAACTTCAACACAGGAGTTAAGTCTTCGCGACGATGTATGACCGAACGAAAGACGTCTCTAAAATTCTCCCAATCCGAGAATTTCCCCGAAAACTTTGGTAAATCTATTTTTGGCAATGATTGAAACGACGTATTAGTAGGTTGAGTGGGTCTTGGAAGCACTGTCTCATTAGTCGAGTTAGAAGAGTCCTGCGCTGGGCTCTGTACTTCTAAGCTTTCCAAAAAGTTAAGAAAATCACCTTTCCGGTCATAGAAATTATCCTCAACTAAGTCAAAAAGATTGGTTTTGAAATAATCATGCTGCATATCAAGAGTTTTAAGGTTCAAGATTTTCTCGTGATGTTGTTTAAAAGTAGCATAATTTTCCTCAAGACCTGCTAAGCGAGCCTTGGCTGTACCCTTATTCATGTTATCTTTACCTTTAGATTTGAAGTTTTGAAAAGAACTATTAATTCTAGCTTGGAGCAACAACTGTCTAGTATGTAGTCCCTCCATTTTGTGATCAAGTTAATTAGACTAGTAACGAATTTGACTATTCGAGCTTAGGTTTAAGTAAACTACTCTTACCCACTCGAGAGTAAAGTAAGAAGTAGTGAGAGTAATTACATCTAAGTCTTAACCTAGGTTATAATACTTATGCTACAGTGAAAGTTGAGATGCGCTTGACGACGCGACGTTGACTGCGTCTGCTTTCGTTCCCACGATGAATCAGCTGATTATCCGTAACGTTGATGTGAAGAACTTGAAGTGAAGTTACTGCAGTCGTTGTGATCGCAGCTAGCTCCGCAACGTAGTCAGCTGTTGAAGATGCGTCCAGGTGCGGGTCAACAGTCGAAGTTGCAGTCCAAATTTGAATCAACAGGCAGCAGTATAACTGCAAGGTCCAAAATATAAGTATTTGCTAGGTCGAAATTGCATTCAATTTCTCAAGACTAGTTAGATATTACAATAAATTTTATAAACTCAAACTCAATCAAATTGTATTAATCTCAAATTAAATTTAAATTTTCATTAAATGAAAAAAAGCACTAATTTGACTAGACAATAGTTGAAAAGTATTTTTAAATAAACAAATTGGAACGATACGTGTGTCCAAGTATTAGGACGAAGTATCCAAGCGCAATCGGATCGACGATAGATGCGAATAAGATGGACTCGTCCGAGCACCGCTTCGCTCTGTGGAAACGCGCCCCCTGTGGCGTATGATGGACTCGTCCGCCTCCTAATCCTCTTGGTGAAGACGTATGCGATTTCCCGGACGTAGCGCGTCCTGATTGTCGTCTTCTTGTAGACGACCCTCCTTCCCTCGTGGAAAGCTCACTATATATACGGCGAGTACGAGCTCGATGCAGTGAAAGCGAGCCAGCTCCACGTGGGTAGTCCTTGTTTCGATGTGTGTGAGCCCCGTAGCGTGTACGCTGCACGCGGGTACTCCTTGGCTTGGCTTGTGTGAGCCCCGTAGCGCGCCGACACGTGGGTGACTCCTGGCTTGACTTGCGTGAGCCCCGTAGCGTGTAGGCTCTACGCGGGTACTCCTTTGCTTGAGTGATGTGGACCCCGTGCGTGTACAATGCACGCTGGTTGTCCAGGTCTTGATATGTGCCGGTCACCGTACGAACGCGGTGGCTCGAGAGCTGGCTTTACAGCGCACGCTCTTGGCTACAAGACAAGATGGCTGCCGGTCAACGTACGAACGCGATGACTCTAGAGCTGGCTTTACAGCGCACGCTCTTGGCAACGTCTTGGAGTCGATAGCGACGCACTCCAAGGCGTTTTTAGAAATGGGGAAAATAGCAATTGAATGTGCTATTTCCCCTAGGAAGCCTTAGAAGGTGGCTTCCGAGTACACACGACGGCGAATTAACGAAAGAGAGAGAGACAGCAACGTACGCGCGAAGTCGGCATGCTAGAGCACGCGACTGTTACGGCACTCACGACCACGAACACTTTGATGCGTACCTGAAAGAAGAGTTGCTATCTCTACGCCACTCGAGAGTGGACGTAGAAGATAGGAGATGTTTCTTCTTCTGGTGTGGCCATGACGATGTCCTCCCACGATCCGGCTCGAAGGACCAAATGTTTTGTAGATGGGGATCGTGGAGTGGAGAGGTTCAAATTAGAAGAGTTTTCGTGTGGAGAAAAAACGTGGCTTTATTGAATGCGCCGTCGTGCCTCGTGGCGTATAGTTGTTGCTGCTGTCTCTCTCGCCGTCGTGCGTGAACTGTCGCCGGCCGGCGCTGCGAGGTGCCGTCGGCGAGACTTTGTTGAGGAGGGGCGGTGAGAGAGGACCGCGTGGAGGGCGCTCATTGGCTGCGCACCGTATATTGCCTTTTAAGGCTTGGTGACGTCAGCGTCTCGCTGGTCGAGGCGCTGGATCGCCAACATCTTTTAACATTGCGGCGAGCGACTTTTAACTATAGCCAAATTATTATGAAGCATGCATACAATAAACAATCACTGATTTTATTTTCCACAATAATATTACCATAAATAACAATAATATCAATGATTAATATACTATATTTAGTAGTAATTTACATGCATAATAAAAAAATTTCTTTATATAATGTGCAATACTACAAGCATTTATCAACTTAAATCATGGCAAAAACAGCAGCAGAAAATAACACAAAAATGCTTTTTTTAAATTATGTTCAATACACGTTTTTCTAATTCATAAATTAGTCTTCAAAATAATTTAGTTTTACAATTAATAAATAATAGTAATATATTGTTATTGTTATTATGAAAGAAAATAAATTGATTTACATTACCTGTAATGCATTTTATTTCAAAATGAGACTTACTATAATGAGTGCTCCTATTCCATTCATTATCACCTTTACATAGACTTTCTTTTAATTATTATGTTTTTTGTTTCGGTGCTGCGTGAGATATCTTTGATTCGTAAAAATTTTAGAGCATATTGGACATGGTATTTGACATGTCTTCTCGTGACTTTTTATCAAGATTTTTGCGATCCGCTTTTTACACTTCTGGCATTCTTCAACATTTTCGTGATATACTTATTTATGCTCTGTTAGTTTTACAACATGCTTATGACAAATATCACATTGTAATCTAGTTCTATTAGTAGTATGCACTGCAGAATGTCTCCTTAGATTACTTTCTTTGGAAAAGATCTTATCACAAGTTGTACATACGTAATTGTCCTTAACTTCATGTATAATTTTTTTATGGTTTTCCAACTTCTTTGTAGTAACAAATGTTTTACAACATCCATCAATGTTACACTGTTTAAGTGTTGTTTTGGCCATTTTGTGGACTGTAATTACTGTTCTATCCTGCATGACATCTTTTTTATTGTTATCAGGACATGGACATGGAAGTGACTCATACCCACTGTTCCATTCATTACAGCCATAATTTATTGCTTCTGCAACATGTATCCAGGTTTATTACCGCGTGGTACGTTCCCCTACGAATAAAAAAAAGATCTCCTGGTTTCTGTAATACAATCGAATACGGAATTCGTAAAGAATGCAATAAATTTGGCGTCGCTATATAAATTTTGTGCTTGAAAACTTGATTGCAACTCGTCTTTGCTGTAGTATTTTTTCTGATGTAGTCAGCAATATTACTTTCCGCTTCAGCACGCCATTTGTTATGAACTATGAACCATAATTTCGGTTCAGCCCATTTAAGTAAATTCATACTGCTCAATCCTCCATCCTCCTCGTGATGAGCAGTAAAACTCCCTTTCTCGCCGATATAATGCATCGGAGTATTTATTTCTTTCATTTCTTTTACATTTTTTGCCTCGTTAACACTAATATGTGAATCTATATTTGAAAGGATAGTGTAATTTTCTTTTGTCCCAATTTCAATGTCGCGTATGTAGGCGTGATCCACATTTCTATTTTTAAATAAATCCTTATTTTTTAATTTCCTTATTTTTTAATTTAATACTTTTACTACCACTTAAAATTCGCTGTTTTAGTAAACGATTCTTTTCGGTGCTAATTTCTACATTTTCATTGTAGAACAGCTGATCTCCTACTTTTTGTAGATGTTCACATTGTACTTGTAATTCTGAGCCATCCTTTTCTCGAGCTGCTTCATCTAGTTTTTCCAAATATTTGTTTAAATTGATCCCCACTGGATTTATTACTTGTCGAAACTGTAAAAATATGGAGATAATAATTTTTTTTTATAACACAAGCACGATTTTCGTGTTTTTTTTTTTTTTTTTTACCTATTAAGCTAGCCTAAAGTGACCGTTTATTGACCGGCGGGTGACAAAAATTGAGAAACGTCCGCTGCTCACCGTAACGGGCAATAAAAGCCGAAAAACGCTCGCTGCTTACGGTAGCGGGCAATAAAAACTGAAAAATGCGTACAAAACGCGGCTCGGTGCACGCCGTGTAGAGGCACCTTTACGTTCAATGTCGGTCGAACGGATGAATTACACGGCTTATATACTCTCGGCCTTCCAATGCGTTTAAAGAAGTCACTACCAGCGCGCCGCATAGCGGATAAATAGCTGAAGCTTGCTTATCGAGCGCCGCCCATCAAAAGTTCCCGTTTGCCACCGCTATGCGGCGCGCCGGCAGTGGCTCCTTTAAACGCATTGGAAGGCCGAGAGTATATAAGCCGTGTAATTCATCCGTTCGAACGACTCTTTACGAAGAGTTCGAAATGCCTTGTTTTTGTTATCCCCTCTTGTACTAATGTACAATAGGGTCTCAAAAATTTCTGCAATATTTGCGTGAAATAATTTTGATTTTGTATTATATAAGAAAAACTTATTGAAGTAGCGACACTCTATCCCGGCTATACTTATTCGTAATACGTTTTGAAATTTATTCATATACATTTTGTACTGTCAATATATGAGTAATATATTGGAGGATGTACAATTGCAGATATGTTACTAATATATTGACAATCGCATAGCCAGTATATTTGTAATATATTGCTAATTTGTATATCCAACATATATAAAATATATTGCCGATACTTACAATTTTTTCGCGGGCTGCGATTTGCAACCATGCAGCTCTTATCGATTCATCTCTTAAACGAGTTCTTTCTTTTGGACCAACTGTAGGTCTCAATTTCGATCTCGCCCTTTGTAAATTGATCATGGAATTTTCTTTAATTTTTATAATGCAGCCTGTAAATTCATAATTTTCATCATTAAGATTAACATTTGAACGTTTGCTAATATATACTTGGAACATACACATCTACGCTTTACATAGACATGTACTAAAAGCTAGGATAAAGTGGAGAGAGAGAGAGACCCATACACGTGAAAAATATCTATGGTCTATGAAATCTCTAACTAGATAGATAGAGATAGAGACTAAGCTTGTAAAAGGCACGGTTATAAGATCAACGCGCGTACATACACTTATCACAGAATCATTTAATCCGGAGAGCATAAATAATTTGTTTAATTGTACTTCCAAATCGCGAGGTTTCGATGGATCGTACGTAAATGAATTTTTCGCTCGTAAAATTGGGCGTTAGAATTCGCAATAAACCAAATGCATAAATACATAAGTCTGCAGTGTTAAAATTCGCATTCGAATTCGTACCTCTTTCCAAAAGAATCAAACCTGAGACAATCCGCGCGCCTCCTAGGTATCAACTACACGGATTGGCAACCGAATAACGCGTCTGGGAATCCGCCGTCGATAAAAATCCGCGCTCATCAAAATCACGTAGTCGGACATTGATTGACGCGAGGAGGTTTATGATAGAAGTAGGTAGTGGAGATATAAATGAATTATTTAACTTGTACTTCGAAATTAAATAGTACGACCCTTTTGAGCGTGGTAAGTGATACGGCCAGCGGATGAACAGTCGAGAGAAGTTTGTTTTCGATTTACACGGAGCCGAGGTGTTATGGAATCAGGGTACTGGAAAATACCAGAAGTTTAATGCAAAAGTGTGAAGGTAGAACGGGGTAGTTAAATTGATTTTCCATACTTCGTACGCAAAATTGGCCTTTCTGCCCGTCATTTGAAATAGTCCATTACGCAACAAAGCGCAAAGTAGGTGATTCTCATACGAGTCGTGTTGAATGAATGAACAAAAGGGACGTGTGAGAAGCACCGTACACGCACGCGTTGCGTATACTATTTTGCAAAGTGTGGGTTTCTCGTATTTTGAACTCGCAGAGTCTGGCTTTCTCGCATTTTGAACTCGCAGAGTGTGGTTTCTCGCATTTTTAACTCGCAGTGTGCAAAAAGATTGCTTTGCACACTGCGAGTTAAGAATGCGGGAATCCTACACTTTGCGTACGCTAAAGAGGAATATAAAATAGAGCTTTGCGCCTTTATTTAGAAAAGTACTATTTCCTATCATCGTGCGCAAAGTTTAATTTTTTACACGCATTTGCGTTCGCGAATAGCCACTTTCCCGTGCGCTCTTCTCAGCGAATGAGGAAGTGTCAGTTTACGACGTAAATGCATATACAAAATTAAACTTCGCGCAACTTGATAAGAAATACTACATCTCTCTCTCTCTCTCTCTCTCTCTCTCTCTCTCTCTCTCTCTCTCTCTCTCTCTCTCTCTCTCTCTCTCTCTTTCTCTTTCTCTTTCTCCTTCTCTTTAGAGATAGTCCAATAACGCAGGCAAAAACAATGAACATGAATGTATTATTACATCTTTACTTACATACGAAGTTGTTTGTTGTAGGTTTTGTTCTAAGCCCCTTGTACACGAACGAACGTATACGGAGTTTATATTGTTATGGTTTATCGCCGAGAGAAAATAATAAATTGTATTGACTCTGAAAGTCTTTGCTCCAACCCACTTTACGAAAGTAAATTTGTAGCAAGAGGAATGTGAACGCTACGCGCGTTCGAGTAAAACAGGCAAGCAATACGCAATGTATATGCAACAGGCAAACTAATAATACAAGAGCTTCACGTATTATCAGCAAGGCAAAAATTAGTAATTGGGCAATAAATAAAGCAAGGGGTAAGTAAAAGTAAGGCAAATAATGTTTGGCGGGGGAGACGGCAAGTGCGTGGCGCAGGCCCCTACTTAAGCACGTGGGGTGATGTTTTTCATTGAAAGTTGCGCGCTTGGAGCTTGCCATCTAGCGGTCACTTTGGGTACTACAATTCCGAACATACCGCCCGCTTTCGTCCATATAATGGGCGAACAGAATTAGTTTAGCAGACATTTAAACCGATCTGAAAACTAAGATTAAACTATTGCAATTGGAGACGTTGAGGTGTTAAGTTTGGCAATAGGTCCGCTAGTAATCCATCCGAAGATTGTGCGTTGGGCCATTGGAGTTCCGGTCCTTTGACCAGTCCGTCGAGCAAGATCTCTGGGAAGATGTCAGCACCAAGTAAAATATCAATTTCAGCAGGTGTTTCTCTGAAATCGTCCGCTAATTCTAATCCCTTCAAATGGGTCCAGGCATTCTTTAGTTTATGGCATCTTTGCGTGTATTTTGTAATAAAAAGAAGTACTAGTGCGTTTAACTGCAAATGTGCTTTAAGGTTGAAAGCCGATGTAAGTTGCAAAGTGGTTCGGCCCTTAGCAGGGATGTGAGAATAACCTCCAATACCACTCAACGGCACTGTCGTGGCAGAGTATGGTTGTTCAAGCTTCTTTAATAACACCTCGGATACAAAAGAACTTTGGGATCCAGGATCTATCATAGCTCGAGCAGTATGAATTCTGCCATCAGCATCACGTAGTTTCACCAACGCGGTAGCCAGAAGAACAGATTCTACACCGGAGCTTTGAGCTTCTAAACTTAGTTGCAGCTCAGTGTTGGTAGTAAAGGAGGGACCAGTAAAAGCGACGTGATTATGTATGGGTTCAATGGTAGACACGTGAGAACTTGTATTTGTATCTTCGTGAAGAAGCGTATGGTGTTGTTTGCTACATATGATACATCTTCTGTCAGATCGGCAATTACTGATCGGGTGAAACCCAAGACAATTGAAACATAACTTCTCTTTTTCTACGAAGATTTTTCGCTCACTTGCGGTTTTGGCTTTGAAGGCGTCGCAACGAGTAATGAAATGTGGTTCTGCACAAAAGACACACTTGTCGGTAAACGTAGCATGGGAGCTAATTGATCTGTTTTCTGGAGCGCATTTGCGTTCGCGAATAGCCACTTTCCCGTGCGCTCTTCTCAGCGAATGAGGAAGTGTCAGTTTACGACGTAAATGCATATACAAAATTAAACTTCGCGCAACTTGATAAGAAATACTACATCTCTCTCTCTCTCTCTCTCTCTCTTTCTCTTTCTCTTTCTCCTTCTCTTTAGAGATAGTCCAATAACGCAGGCAAAAACAATGAACATGAATGTATTATTACATCTTTACTTACATACGAAGTTGTTTGTTGTAGGTTTTGTTCTAAGCCCCTTGTACACGAACGAACGTATACGGAGTTTATATTGTTAGGGTTTATCGCCGAGAGAAAATAATAAATTGTATTGACTCTGAAAGTCTTTGCTCCAACCCACTTTACGAAAGTAAAGTTGTAGCAAGAGGAATATGAACGCTACGCGCGTTCGAGTAAAATAGGCAAGCAATACGCAATGTATATGCAACAGGCAAACTAATAATACGAGAGCCTCACGTATTATCAGCAAGGCAAAAATTAGCAATTGGGCAATAAGTAAAGCAAGGGGTAAGTAAAAGTAAGGCAAATAATGTTTGGCGAGGGAGACGGCGAGTGCGTGGCGCAGGCCCCTACTTAAGCACGTCGGGTGATGTTTTTCATTGAAGGTTGCGCGCTTGGCGCTTGCCATCTAGCGGTCACTTTGGGTACTACAATTCCGAGCACCCCTCGTTCATTGTCCGATGATAAGACTCTAGATAATTATTTGTCCTATCTGGACAATTGAACACGCTGAAAACTTTGGGAGTTACTTTCTTCACCCATTCATTTGCAAAATAAAAGTCCATGAATTTATTCCATTTTTTAAGCGTTTGTTGATCATCGGAATAATTTTTGTTTATTAAATCTTTAATAATATTGACTCCTTCTCTTACTTTTTCTGGAGGTAATAGCGGTAGGACAAGAATTTTTTTATGATGTCGGTTCCCATAGGATTTTTTCTGCGTTATCCTTTTTTAAATATAATTTGTAATCCGGAGATTTAGCTTTTCTGATGATTGCCTAAAAGATAGAAACACTTGTTTATTTATATTGTATTTTTAAAATATTAGAGTGGATACTCAAACGGTATCTAAAGCTAATTAGTACACAAAACTATAATCATTGAATAATAGTATATTTCTATACAAGTGCGAAAGTGTTGATTCTAGCACGAATATGAGGTTTGTCGCCCGAGCGAAGCGAGTGTGACAATCACACGAGTGTAGAATGATCTTTTGCACGTGTATCAAATGATATTTTTCGATACAGGAGGCGTAAAAGCAATTTTAAAAATTTACAGAATGTGAAAAATTCACAGTATCGAAAAAATCGGTATATATAAAAAAGGCAATAAGATATTAAAGTACAAATAGAGTCACATTGATTACATATGATAATATGAGGTTTACAAAAAATTTACACTCAAGATGGTATCAAAAATATACGATAAAAATCACATTTTTGACACATTTTTTTAAAGGTTAAGATTTTTAATTAAATGGTAAAAAAGCCATCATCTTTAAACCTCTGTCATTTAGAACGAGAAAGCTTTCATTTACTTTTTTGAAAATTAAACAATGTTGGTGTATTCAAAAGTTATAAGAGCTTAAAGTTAAGCGTCGAGAAGGCATAAAGATACTCTCAACGTTAGGACGGCCGATTCCTAAGATTTGTGTATTTTTATGCCTTTTCGACGCTCAACTTTAGACTGTTATAACTTTTGAAGGAATCCACATTTTATAATTTTCAAAAAAGTAAATGAAAGCTATTTCTTTCTCGCTTCAATTTCTTTTTGAATCTTTTATCTGAGTTTGAAAGAGGTCTAGTCGCCATTTTCATAAAAAATTTCAACCTTAAAAAAATGTATCACAAAGATGTTTTTTATTGTGCACGACTTTTCCCGTATACTTTGCGATATAAGAAACAAGAAAAAACGCGTCCAGAAGAAAAGCTTTCAAAAAAAGTTTTGACAAGTTTTGAGGTCGCCTGAACTGTAACTTTTGTGAATTTTGTCATATAAGAGAAGAAGCGTAAAAATCGAAAATGTGGGCAAGACATGGAAAACATATTGGAAAAAGGTATGGGACATATATTGGGGATTCATTTACCAATATCTTGCGGCCATGTCTGCAAATGCGCTCAACCCAAGATTTCTCCCAGATATTGCCAAGTTTTTTACAAATACTTGTGAAAGTAAGACAAATTTTTTGTAAATATTTTATTCTTAAAAAAATGTTTATTTAAGTATTGTTTAGACTGAAATGCGAAATGTTCTTTCCAATATAGTGCCGCCTTTTCAATAAGTTATTTTTATATTTTACAAATCAAAATTATTTTGCGCCAATATTGCGGAAATTTTTGAGTATTGAGTCCCTGTTGTACATTGTACAAGGGATAACAAAAATAATTCGGATTCTTCGAAAAAAAATTGTTCGAACGAAAGAAAGAAAGAAGAGGTGGTGGGGGCCCCCTCCGTCGCCCCCTATCAGTGAGGTACAGCCTGCCCGGATCACCGTCCAGGAGCCACTTACGTAGAAATAAATTCACATAGGAGGAGCCTGGGCGATTCCAGTTACCTCTCCTTAAAGAAGGAAATCATAATAGAGGAAGTTGTGCGTTACCCTGTAAGGGCATTCCACACTATCACAAGTTATAGAGCAAAAACGGTTGTATGGCTGAACTACTAAGTAGAGTGTAGAATGGGGAAAAACCACGCTAGGAGTAAAAACCCATTTATCTTATGTTAGGTGTTCGAACAGATGAATTACATGGCTTATATACTCTCGGTCTTCCAATGCGTTTAAAGAAATCACTATCGGCGCGCCGCATAGCGGTAAGTGGCGGAAATTTGCTTATCGAGCGCCGCCCATCAAAAGTTCCCGTTTGCCACCGCTATGCGGCGCGCCGGTAGTGACTTCTTTAAACACATTGGAAGACCGAGAGTGAGTAAGCCGTGTAATTCATCCGTTCGCCTTGTTTTTGTTGTCCCTTGTACAACAGGGACTCAATACTCAAAAATTTCTGCAAAATAATTTTGATTTGTGAAATATAAAAATAACTTATTGAAAAGTCGGCACTATATTGGAAAGAACATTTCACATTTCAGTCTAAACAATACTTTTTTATTTTATTTTTTATTTATTTATCCAGAGTACATTATAGAAGTACATTACATTATTGTAACCCTGCAGAGAAAAATAAATTTCCTGTTTGCAGGTCCCGAGTATATAATATACTTAAAATTAAAACTAATACTAATTCTTAAAACTATGAAATATTTTTAACATCATAATAGACTTTCTAAACAGTAATATGTAAATATGCGATATGCAATTATCTAAATTTTCGACTTGAATTACTATAACGAACTTATAGTATCAAATCGTTTTCAAGGAATATTCAACTCGTTTTCAATAAATATTTTTCACAATCCATTTTTTTATTTTGTACCTCGCAGGTCTTTTGTCTATATCTAGAGTTTTGAGCTCATTTGGTAGTATATTAAAAGTCTTTATTGCAGTTATATAATTGTTTTTTTCGCTTACTCTTTTGTCAATTTTTGGTAATAATATAGCTTTATTTCTTGTCTTACTATTTGAGTTTGTGAATATATTTTTCATTTCGCTGTAATGATATTTTAAGCAGTCCTATGTGAATAGTTGCTTAATATTCATAGGTTTATTTTGCTCAAACGTGTTTTTGAAAACTAGTTTAAGTAGTCTGTTTTGTATATTTTGAAGTAAATGTTGATTGTTTTTATATACACCTCCCCAGGCAATTATCCCATAATTAATAACACTGTGAAAAAACGCATAGTAAATAACCTTTAATGTATTTGTTTGCATAAATTTATTGATTTTGTAAAAGATGAAATTTAAGTAACTTGTTTTTTTGATTAGGTAGTTAATATGATCATCCCATTTTAGATTATAATCAAAATTTACTCCTAAATATTTACACGAGTCAACTCTCTTTATTTTTTCTTTGTTAATATATACATTTAAATTTTTTGGTACACTGTTACAGTAATTACCGAAAGTTATGTACACAGTTTACTTATGTTTAATGTTAGTTTATTCAATGCAAGCCATATAGCTACTTTTTCAAGATATAGATTCATTTCACTTTCAACTTCTTTCCAGGTTTTTCCTGACGATATAACTGCTGTGTCATCAGCATATGATAAAATTGAGTTTTCTGGCATTGTTATAAGTAGATCATTTATATATAATATAAAAAGTAATGGCCCAAGAATTGTTCCTTGTGGCACTCCCACCGTTATTGTTATCGGTTCACTCTCACTTTGGCCAATTCTTACTTTCTGCTTTCTATTTGTTAAGTAGCTTAGCATTAAATTATAAACATTGCCTCTTATCCCGTATGCTTGCAACTTATGTAAAAGTATATTATGATCAACTGTATCAAAGGCTTTTGCTAGATCCAGAAATGCAACTATAATGGGCTTACTCTTATCTAAGTTCTCATAGATCCTCTTTGTAATACAGCTTAGAGCATCTGTGGTTCCTTTGCTTTTAATAAAGCCAAACTGTTTTTCACTTAATATTTTATGTTTTTTAATAAAATCAAAAATTCTTTCATAGATTACTTTTTCAAAGATTTTTGCTATATTCGATATTAATGATATAGGTCTGTAGTTATTAACTTGTAATTTTTTCCCTGATTTATAAATTGGTACCACTTCAGCTGCTTTTAGCGCATCCGGCCATATTGATTTTTCAATACATTTATTGACGATATATGCCAAAGGATCTGCTATAAGATCAGATATTGTTTTGAATGTCTTAGCATTTATTTTGTCAACTCCACCATTCTTGATTTTCAAATTCTCAATTATTTTTTTAATTTCAATTTCATTTGTAGGATGTAGGAAAATTGTATTTAAGTTACTTGGTGGTAGTTGTATAAATTTTTTACTTGGGGCAATAATTTTGTCACTCATTTCTTTGCCCATTTTGCCGTAATAGTCATTCATGATGTTCGCAATTTTGGATGGGATTTTTACTATCTCCTCGTTTTCATCATATATTTCACTTATATTATTATCTTTTTTATTTTTGTTACCCAATGTGGAATTTATAATTTTCCATAGTTGTCTTGGATTATCTGAGTTTTTCTCTATAAGATCCTTCTCGTATTTAATTTTGGCATCTTTTATAACTTTGTTTAGAGATTTAACATAGTTTTTGTATTCACTTTGTAATCTTTCATTCATTGGATTTTTTTAAGCTGTTTATATAATTTGTCCTTTTTTTACAGGATTTTATTAACGCAATAGTAATCCATTCTTTTCGAGGTACATTATTGTATTTAGCCGGGTTTCTTTTTGATTTTTCTTGACATTGTGTTATTCCATCTATAAAAAGGTTTATTGCTTCGTTTGGATCCTCGATTTGTGTGTATTCATTCCAACATTTTTGACTTGCTATAATAGCTATTTTTTTGTAATTTAATGAATAATTAGTTTTATTTTTTTTTCATCTCTGTATTCACTAGAGGTTTTTTTATATCTATAAATAGCGGATAGTGATCAGTAATTAGCGTCATTAATTTGAAAGTTTTTGTATTGATTGAGCTAGTTTTTATAAAAATATTGTCTATGCATGTTCCACTATCAGTAGTTACATTATATGGTCTAGTCGTATCAGTCAAACCAGGGTAATAGCCATTTTCAAGAAAATTGTATAGAAAATTCTGACTAATATTGTTTTGTAACATTATATTTATATTAAAATCACCTATTATCAAATGGTTTTTAACTCTTCTCTTAAGTTGCAAATATTGATTTACCTTTAAAATAAACTCTGTGTTATGTAGATCATGTGATCTGTACATAGCTGAGATTTCCGAATGACTATTGTTTTGAAGGTTTATAATTGTATTTAGTATTTTTAGCCTACCCTGTTCTATCACATTAGTTGTCTGGGTTACATCTTTTTTTACATATACGACCACACCATCTGATTTATTTATGTGATTATGGTTATAATAAATATTGTATCCATTTAATTTATAATATTGATAGTGTTCTAAATTACCGGTTTCAGCACATACTATCACATAAGGTTTGATTTTAAGCCTTTTATTCAAGATTTGCAATTTCTCAAAATTAGTTTTTAAACCTCTTATATTCAAGTATAAAATCAAATTATCTGTTGCTTTTCTATCTTGATTAAAAGACTTTAAATCATTATATGCGATTTCCTGCTGATATAATTGCTTATGTATGTCTTCTAATACTTCATGATTCTGCGCCATTTATTGCATTTGGTGTTGTTGAAATTGCGTTTGGGCTGGTTCTTATGCTGGCGATACTTTCTGTAGATTGTAAAGATGACCTCTGTCGTAGATTTAGCGTAAGCGGTATTGGTGGTTTCCTTGCCGGTACTGCAGGTCTGGTGAGTGTGTTAGCTGCATCTGCCCTCTGTTGTGTATTTTGCTGGTACGGCCTTATTGGTTTCCAAGTCGGTAAATCAGGTTTGATAGGGTAATCGGTTGCATCTATATATTTTTTTATCTTGTTTTTAAGTATTTCACAGTTGCTCATGTCATATGGAGAATGATTAGTATATAAGTTTGTTCTATATGTTTTGTTACTAAAGATACAGTTAGTGCATTCTATTTTGGTGCTATTACATTTGTTTGTTTCGTGGTCACCTGTACATTTTACACATATCTGTTTATTCTTGCATTTTTTCGCATTATTCCCTAGTCTCCCACAGTTGAAACATGGTGAGATATTTATTAGATCATAAACCATACATCTTTGGTGTCTGACAAAAAGTCTTTTCTTGTTATCTCTGATCAACTTATATGCTTCAGGTGGCACTTCCATTATAACGGAGCTAAGCTTTGTTTTTTCATTTGTGTACATATGAAGGATTGTACCACTGTTTAAGTCACTAAAATTTCTTGTATTTATATCTTCTTCGATTTCTTTAATGTCCATCTTTGTATAGTTGTCTATGCCAACTATTTTTATTTTTGGGTTATTTAATTTTTCAGCAGATATATCACACTTCGGCAGTTTTCTTTGAAGTATTTTTTCAGCAGCTGTTACACTCTCAATGTTCATACAGTTAACTA
The DNA here is from genome assembly GCA_036365515.1 of Torymus aiolomorphi. Lineage (NCBI taxonomy): Eukaryota > Metazoa > Arthropoda > Insecta > Hymenoptera > Torymidae > Torymus > Torymus aiolomorphi. The sequence goes on from CM070874.1 coordinate 250,370,990, forward strand.
TAATATCACTTTTATTTTTATTATATATATTTTTAGTTTGAATGTTCTTTTCTCTCACTAGATATTTAGTTATTGTATTTAAAACTTCACTTTGATCATATTTGCCTATTTTAACTACAATTTTTGGTATCTTTTTTGGTTGTACTTTTATCTCCTTCGTTACGTCTGCGTAGGCTTTTTTAGTAAATTGGTTACCTGTTTCTTTTTCTTTATATTTTTCAAGCAACTCATGTAATAGTTTATTTTTATCTTGCAATTCATTATTCAGTTGTTTTAGTAACGTATTTTCAGTTACCATAACCTCATTCTCACTTATATTATTTTCTGCCTCATTTTGTAATTCTAATGTCTTTCCTGCTAGTTCCTCTAATATTTCTTTTCTTATTTCATCCGTTTGCCTCATTTTGATATGTGCTATTATCAATTTTAATGTGTGCTATTATCAATACTTAAATAAACATTTTTTATAAGATTAAAATATTTAAAAAAAATTTGTCTTATTCTCGCAAGTATTTGTAAAAAAATTGGCAATATCTGGAGGAAAGCTTGGGTTGAGCGCATTTGCAGACATGGCCGCAAGATATTGGTAAATGAATCCCCAATATATGTCGGATAGCTTTTCCCAATATGTTTCCCATGTCTTGCCTGCATTTTCGATTTTTACGCGGGAGTCGGCAGATAAAGAAGAAGGAAGCCAAACGAGTGGAATCTGTATCTAATTAGGAGAAAATAGAAAAGAAGAAAATAGACGCGTTCTGCTCACGATAGTTTACGCACGATTTTTTTTAAGTAGCCGAGTCGTCAGAGAATAGAACGATAATTTCGGTCATGACTTTCCAGGATACTATGCGCCTTCCCAACTTGGTGTTCTCCGGACAGCAGCGATCCCGATGGCAGGATTTGCGCATACGTCCCAACTCATGAGGCAATCATGAATATCCAGATAAACCGATGCCTACCGCAACGGATTAGAAAGTGACTATTAATATTTCATACGAAATACTTTTTTTTAATGAAACTAACTCTTTTAAGATGAGAATCCACTATAGTTTGAGCACGGAGTATGAAAATAGTACAGTCGGATCATTAAATTTCGAAATTATTAGGAATAAAAGATGCGATCGTCTGCAAATCTATTACCATCTAATTAAGCTGTGCTTGTTGAGGAAACATCGCATACGCGATACTGATACATTTTTCTAGACTTTATTTTTTGTGCAAGTCGTTACAAAGGTGATGGTATTTTCAATTAGTAAAAAACGGTCTGCTGCTCTTATATTCACCATTACTTATTTAAATTTTACCTGCGAGAAATATAAGTGACAATCCATTACTTTCATGTCCCAGAAAGAGAGTCTAATTGCCTTCATCAGAGCCTTTTCAAAATCAGACATAGCTGTTTTAGGCAGAAAAGAGGGAAACTTTTCCTTTATGTGATCGAATGCAGCTTGATAGGCTTTTGTGGTTCGCGTGCTCATAAGAATCCATATACATGGCACAACCTTGTGCCACGCCTTTTACATCGGGACATATTCTAAATGTCCCATCTATAAACATATCGTTGTTATCATGAAATTCCTGGACTAATTTTTCATCATATAGTATCAGATGATGTGACTGTGATGATGATTCTAGAAGGTATGCTGATATTTTGTCAATATCATCTCCATTTTTCATTTCTAGTAAATCTGGATATTTTTCAATATGTTCATGGAATGCTTATATGGAACTATATTTTCTTTGTATCTAATACACGCCTTTATTACCATTTTGAGCTTTTTGTTTGGCTCTTTCCATCGTTCTTTCCACGTTAGGGAACGCTATGGATGTTGCTATATTTTTGTTACTGAAAAAGGCATTTTGACGTAACAGCGATATTTGTGTTGTTTTATTAATTATACTCCGTTATAGGGCCCTTTATGTTTAAGCACATTACTTACTGAAGAGAAGTTTCATTGAACACCTGTTTAGGTATTCCAGAATAAGGACTTGATACATTTTCTTTAAGTTTTTGTCTCATGAGTTTCTTTGATAAACTTTCATGGCTACTTTTGAGGCAGGTGTAGTCACCAGTAACCACTATAGATGACTCATCTCCATTTTTTCCTATGGTAAGTTTGGCCTTGCAACCCTTTTTAATGCAACTATACCTACAAAAGAATAATAAATAATATTTAGCATATAAAAATGGGTTCCCGGTAAAACGACTTTTTTCCAAATTCTTTCCTTTTTCAAGTTCATTTTTTCCAAATTTAAGATTACATAATATTTTATATGTTTAAATACGTCTCTTTCGCTTGATAAAATCGAAAAAAATGTGATTGTAAGGGAGACCGAGATATTAGTGAGTGCAAAACGACTGAAGTCCCTTTCATTAAAATTGTTCCTGAAATATAAAAATCTAAAAGTTTTATAAACAAGTATACTCCGAATCTCCAGTGTTTCAAAAAAGAATCGTTGTTCTTATAGATTTCGTTTTACACGCTCTTGCGAATCTAAATCACGATAAATGTGTTGGAGAATTCTCGTTATACTCCGGTGTAAAACTACAAACTTCTTAACAGGTGAATAGACCTTTTGTCATCGCTGTAGCACAATCACAAGCTTGAGAGAATGCCGGAGTCAATGTACTATAGGGGGGAGGGGAAGGGGCTGTATCCGCTGTAACGCGTTTTTATTATATAAATTACAAAATTTTCATCTTTTGGGGTTTTGAGACTTGTGCACGCTTTGCATATTAATATTTAGTTATTTATGAAAATCAAACAGTAAATTAATTACAGTGGAAACCTTGAAAAACTTACGCAAATAACATAATATATAAATTATGACAATAAGAAAATAATAGTTTTTGTTTTATTTCAAAAGCCCGTGCTTCGTACATGAATTTTAAGTTTTCTCCCGACATTTCAATCAAATCGGTTAGTTATTAGCAGAGCAAAATTTGAAAAACTAACAAGGAGATGATCAGGGGTGCGGGTCCTGGATTTGGCTAAAATTATAGGAGGTACTTATTTTTGACAAATAATGAGACACGTGTCTCGTGGTTTTTGTGAATGGGCCTTTTCTCCGAGATTCAAGCTATTTTATGTCTAAAATGAACAATTTTCGATAAAAATGGGGTTTCTTTCTTTAGTAATAGGTTTCTGAATATTTCGGTCATATAAATGGGCTAAAAAGTTAATAAAAGAAGGCAAAAAAAACTTTAATTTAAGCTATATTTCATTAAAAAATGTTGATTTTAAAAAAGTTATAGGCTATTAAAAATAGACTAAGAAAATCACTAAAAATTTTCTCATTTTTTTCAAGCATTTAACGGGTGGTATTTTAAGCTATCTTCTTACTTTATTTTTAATAGCGTATAACTTTCTTTAAAATCGACATTTTTAAATAAAATGCAGCTTAAATTAAAGCTTTTTTTGCCTTCTTTTATAAACTTTTTAGCCCATTTATATGACCGAAATATTCAAAAAGCTATTACTAAAGAAAGAAACCCCATTTTTATCGAAAATTGTTCATTTTAGACATAAAATAGCTTGAGGCTCGGAGGAAAGGCCCATTCACAATAACCCCGAGACATGTGTCTCATTATTTGTCATAAAGAAGTACCTCCTGCAGTTTTAGCCAAATCCGGGACCCGTACGCCTGATCATCTCCTTGTAAGTGATGTGAGTTTAGTGTCGATTAGCATGTCTTTACTACAGATGGCGCGTGCCTAATAATAACTCATATTTTCAGCGCGATGATACGAAATTTCATATATTCGATTGAGTACCGCAGAAACGACTTGAGTCCAAATATTGAAGTATTTCTAAAAAGATAACCAACTTATTTTTGATCTAATACAATTGTTAAGAAGGTGCCAAATACTACACTAAGTAGGCATAATTTCGAAATACAACTTCCATTCATCGATCTGGTGATTCTTCAATGCAAATCATAAAAACGCAATTTCTCAAAAAACATGAAAAATGGACTTAAGTTGTTTTATCGGGAACCCACCAAAATATCCAAGCAGCATATATCGACTCGTGGATAAAGTCCATTAAGAGGTAGAGCCACTTTAGGATTTTCAAAAATAATCTTAGGGAGTTAAGGAAATGTCAGCGCATGAATTGTGTACAATATTTTTCGCAAGAGAGTAAAAAATCGTACTTTGCGCTTTATGATATCGAGTAGATGAATTGCTGTAAGTTTTTTTTACAACTTAACACTACTTAACGTCACTCAACTTTTTAGTGCTATAACAATTCGGCCAATGGACAAACATCACCCATGATTTGCAATAATGTCCATATAAAAGAAACGAGAACACAGTATGTTAATATTAAAGGTGAAAAATCATTTATCTCAAACAAAATTATATTTTTTATTTAATTAAAATCTTGTACTGTAGCTACATAATTATTGCACTATCTAAAAAGGGCTGTACCTATTTTTTATACAACACATTTAACGTCCACGATTTAAAATAAATAAATTTTATAAAACCCGGTGCTTCTCTATTGTATAACTCCGGAATATTTCAAAGCATATATCGTTTTTCGTCTTTACAGTTGTATTGTCTCCTCCCGACGGAGAATTTGACGCAAGATCTCGACTCGAATACAAATTAACAGCGGCCGATTATATTGTAATTTAATCCTTTAAAAATCTTTCTCACGCGCTTGTCAGAAATAATTTACAGTTTCTGAAGTTTGCAAAACAAAATAACGAAAGTCCAGAATTTCATACGCAAGTGCAAGTAAAATTTACATTAATCACAGTAGTTAATTCAAGAATTGATAAAATTAATCTGAGGCGCAAGGGTGAAGTATCCTGGCACCTTATTAAAGCCCCTTTCGTCCTATCGCAAGGTCCTTGCGCATGTTTACTGCATGATGTAAACAGTCGCGGAGACCTGCGAAGTGCCGCTATTAGGCACGATATTTCGCCGCGGTCGATTCCCCATGAAATTATTCAGCGCGCGAATAATCTCGTTACAATATATCTCTGGGAGATCGTGCGCAAAAAAATTTTTTTCTTTGTTAAGCTTCTAAATGTCTTCCTAGGCATCACACGAGTACCCCTGAATTTTTTTAGATTTTTTGGAACCCTCCAAAAAAAATGTAACGTCATAATATGGCCAGATCTAGCATTTTTATCTTTTTTACTTATTTTCAAGCCTAAATAACTCCAAAACGATGCAATTATTACAAAAAGTGATAAATACATTTTTTCTTGCAAATTTTCTCAATTTTCAGAAAAACATTATTTCAAAGTCATTGGAAAAAGTTTGGAGGTCATTTTGGCCATTTTAAACCTTAAAATGAGCTTTGCAAAGGGTTTGATCACAGCTAATGTCAAGCGAATAGTCCTTAAAGTAGTGTTATATATCATGAAATATAGCTGATATGGTCTCAAAATGTTACAAGAAGTGATTTCCATGTAAAAATTCATTTTATCACCAAAAAAACTCCAAAATCAGCTATTATTGTACTCTTCCGAGTCAATAAATTAATTAAAGTAACTTATAACTAAACCAATATTACTTCTTATGTATACGCATGAAAAATAACTTTCTCTTGTAAAAGAACACTCAAAAACCAACAATTTGACTATTTTAGACTTTCTTATTCTTATAAACAAGTACTTAACAGTCACTGATTTCTTGCTTTAATTTTGTCAATTTTTGACATGTTTTGTTTGTTATTTTTTCAAGCTACTAATAACTGGTCTATTAAAATACAATTTCTTCTTTTTATTAAGATATTTCTTCCGCTTAGGAATATTTTAAGTAGATCTCTATAAATTGAGTTTATTTATTGAGTTTATTTAGTGAAGGTCTACACCGCAGATCTAAAAATATTAAAAAAATTAATTTTGACATGATTGACTTTAGAGTTTGCAAATTAGTTCTTGTTATTTAATAATCAACTTCTTGTTGCATTTTTTATTTATGTAAGCATGCATATTCTCTGAATTGACAACTTTAAATGCATGCGCTATTACAGTTACGGATGAAGGCCATGTGGAGTTCAAAATCAACCCAATTGCATTATTTAATAAATTAACTTTTCAAACATTGATTTGGAAAAACACAATTTTCACGTTATCCGTATATATAAATACTATACTCAGATTTTTTCTGAAGCGATTCTATTAGTACTGTCATGAGATATACTCGTTGAAAAATTATGTCGGTATCACGCATCCCGTTAATAAGAATGTTATTTCTTTTTTGATGAGAGAGCTTTAGTCGACGAGGTCAGCGATACAAGCTGGCTGCCTCGATGATCGTTCCAAGAGAATTATGTGAACTCACTCATTCACTCCTTGACAGCACTGGGCGATGCGGGACGGCGAACATCTACCATGCAGGTACGACGTGCATGGATCAGATGAGTACGGCTGGACAGTAGTCGTCTCTCTCCCCGGGCGCCCGCGTACGACGAGGGGGCAGGACTCGAGGGCAGGGACGGCACGAACTGACCTTTTTTTATCTGAGGAGTGTCAAACTGGCTTTCCTTCGGCTGGAAACGCACAAACTGGCTTTTTTCTCGATATAGCCGTTTGTTGACTCTTTTCCGCCTTAGACCCATACTTTGGCTTTTCTTCGCAAGAAACTTGGAAGTTGGCTTTTTTTCGTACCGCGCGACGATATCTTTATAAATCATAATTATGAAAAATAGTATAAATAAGTTTTAATTCTCGCGATCAATGTATTAATGCAATTAGAATATTATAAGCTATAAAAATAAAAAATCAAAGCTAAATTGTAAACTTGGCACTATTTTTTTGAAATCGTCAAAATGCACTAATTTCAACGTAATGACGAGATTTTTAAAAAAATAATGCCAAGTTTATAATTTTGCTTTGATTTTTTATTTTTATAGCTTATAATATTCCAATTGCATTAATACATTAATCGCGAGAATTAAAAATTGATCAATTGCTTTACATAATTATTTATCACTGTTTTAACGTGAAAAAGTAACTTTTGAATGGGACCTTACGGCCAATACAACCTTATGTGAGTGCAAAAAAAAGTAAAGCTTGTTCTGTGTATGAGTACTCACCGAGCACAATCATAACTAAAACTTTTCACACAAAAGCATAAACATCTCGTGCAAGGGTATAATTTCTCCATATTCTTTTCTTTCTCCTATCTTTCTCCATTCTCCGATCCTTAGTCATAGACCGATATAGTCAGAGAACCCGTCTCTTAAAAAATAGTCCATCTTGAAATCATCTTGAAATCATCTCGAAATCTTTTTGGAATCGTCTACTTGTATGTAGAATCGTCATTTTTGGGTATCATCATGTCATCATCGGTGGGTAAAGTCTTGTCGGTAATTCTTGGATACAAGTGGGGGAGTTGGTACGCCGTGGTACCTCACCTCTGTCCCAGCTCTGGCATTTGCCTTGTGTCTCACGGGAAAAACCACGGCTCAAAATAACCGTAAGTAGAGTAGAAGAAATTAACTATCGTGGTAGGTTGCCAAATGTTTTTCGTGCTGATTGGTGAATTTTATTGATGTTGGTTTTGAGTCTCTGGACGTAGCTGCCATTGTTAAAACAATCTTTTTCTTCTGGAGGACATCCGCGTATCAAATTCAGAGGAAGCCTCAAGTCTGTACCGGTGTACATCTCCGCTGGTGTGGCCTATGTTGTTGAGTGTACCGAGGATCTCTAAACTAAAAGATACAAGGAAATCCAATGATCCCAATCTTTTTGGTTGTCTGTTATGTATTTGGGTAAGTATTCTAGTATCGTTCTGTTTTGTCTTTCTACCTGACCATTCGATTGAGGGTGTAATGGTGTAGCCCCAGTCTTCCGAATTCCTAGCAACTGAGACAGTTCCTGAATTAGCTTAGAGTATTCTGTTGTGAAATTGAGTTCCTATACTGCTCCTTAATAAGTTTTACTTCTAAAGCTCACGCAAGAGCAACCTTAAGAGAAGTTATGTGCTTTAATTGAAGAGTTTCCCTAACTCCCGTATTGTAATCGAATTTTTGAATAAGTGATCCCGTGTTTTCAAATGAACTATCCCTAACCTAATTGGCTGTGTGCTCCTGTTACTTGTGTAAACCACGTTTGTTGTTGGTGTTGTTTGTGTATTAGAATGTGGGGTTGTACTCATCTGGTTTAATTTTTGACGAGACTGAGCAAGTTGTTCCTGGAGAGAGAGTCGCTCTGCCCGCAGTTCATCGATGGTACGCTGACGCTCGATCACTTCATCGTCGCGTACCTGTAACTCCGCCGCGAGGTATTTTTTCTCGGTGCTGTTTGATGTTGGCTTAAATTTTCAGTAGCAGCAGCAACGGTCTCGGCATTGGTGGTGTTGGCCGCATGAGTTTCGGCAGCAGCAACTTCGGTGGCAGCAGTTTCAGCAGCAGCCTGTGTTCTGGTCCTTGTCTGGAAAGGTGTACGCGTCGTTTTCGCTGACCTCTCAAATCCCTTCATTTCGTCTTCAAAAATCTTCGGACGAACCCCCAAAATGTTACAATCAAACAGATACACAATAAATAGTAACAACCACTTATAAAAACAAGAATGTAATTTATTCAAGATCAACAACACAAAAGATTAAATGTGTCATCAACAAGGTCTCGAATCAACTAACTGAAAAACTAAATTGAATCGGGAACAGCAAACTAATCGCTTAGCAACGCTTTCGTTCTTTTCATGTTCGATGACAATAGACTAGTACATAACAATATAGATAAATTTCTTTGTGGTCAATTTTGTAGAGAAATGTCAAAATTGTAGAGAATCGAAAAAATGAATTTTCTCGAATCTCTACAATTTTTCTTTTTCTCATGTCGATTTTGCGTTATATCATTTGTGCGATAATTATAGATTGTAACGAGTACGCGATAGACGCGGACGCGAGTCAGTGCTTTGGATTTTTGGCCTTCATGCGAGGGGCCTTGATTTTTCCGTGCAATCGCACGAAAGATTAGTGAGTGAACAGAGAGTGTTGCGTTAGTGATTCGAGAATTATTTTCACGTAGAGTGGAGAGAGTGTGTATGGAAACTGTTATTTTTGTTTACTCTTTAAATGTAAAATAGTGAAAAATCACTGCCTCAATAGTTAAAAGTCGTGCATTTCACATTTACTATTTAAGTAGTGTATATTAACTATTGTGAAATATCGACATTTAACTATTTTATAAAAGTTAATACTCACTACTAAAATAGTAGACGCCCACTATTTCGGAGTGCATATTCACTATTTCGGAAGTGCACGGCTTTTAACTATTGAGGCAGTGATTTTTCACTATTTTACATTTAGCGAGTAGAAAAAATAACAATTTCCACATACACTCTTTCCACTCTACGTGAAAATAATTCACGAATCACTCACGTAACACTCTCGTCGGTTCGCTCGCTAAACTTTTATGCGATTGCATCGAAAAATCAAGGCCCCTCGCATCATGGCCAAAAACCCGAAGCACTGACTCGCGCTATTATAATGTGACATCGACATGAGAAAAAGAAAAATTGTAGAGATTCGAGAAAATTCATTTTTTCGATTCTCTACAACTTTGACATTTCTCTACAAAATTGAACACAAAGAAATTTAGATATATTATTTTGAAGATATGTACATTTATTTAGTCTATTTTAAAGTTGATACGATTATTATTTGCAATTTATTAACTAATTATCAACTATAAATGCAGGCTGTGATTGTACATAGTTTTCTAATTTCTTATCAGCATTCTCATTTTAATATGTAATTTCTATTACGTGCTGATGTGTTAGAAATTAAAAAAATAGTATAATAACAAAATATTATTCGACGAATACTTTTTTCGAATAATCGATTATTCGACAAATCGACGTGCCATACAAAAACTAACACAATTTTATTGCGGAAGAAAACTAACACATTTAAAAAATTTCGGACGAAAAATAACCCATTTCAATAATTTCAGACGAAAATAACACTTTTTCGGAATTTCGAACGAAACTAACACATTTCAATAATTTCAGACGAAAATAACACATGTTCGGGATTTGGGACGATAACTAACGCATTTAGATTTTTTATAATAGATTTTGGTGTTTAAAGACGTTATAACCTCTCTCTTCCATAAAAGCCTACGTTACAAACTCGATTTTCAATAATTTTTTTCTCGAAAATCACGTAGACAAAAATTCTCAAAAAATTCATTTAATCGTGTTTTTAACTAAGGAATAACATAAAATTTTCAAGTCGATCTCTGCGTTTCGCCGAGACTCCTGAACATCCTTAAGAGCGCTTTAGACTACGGGCTAACAGTCGCTAGTATCACTATTAATTAATGTTTTCGACATCGCTGAGTACAAATCTGACATTATTATTTTGTTTAATGAAGTAGAAGGAACATTGAATAAAATGTCGATTTAACTGAATATTCATTAAAGTTCAGTTTATTCATGAAAGTTCTTTTGTTTCATACTGTTATATATTTTTTATATATATTATTACTTCAAGAAATCATAAAGAAAGTACGTAATACAACATGATGATTGTACTGTTAAGGCCTTACACAATCAAGAAAACCATTTACCGTGTATTTTAAATGGTAATATATAATGGTACCATTGTGCGCACGATTCCAGAAACACTTTTGCATTGATTTTATTCTATAAAAACTTTTTTTCTTTGTTATTCGATCTCCTATGCTTCCCCTGTCTCCAAATGTCTATTTTTTTCCCCAGAAAAATCTTCAAATACTTTTTAAAAATAATTTCCAAACAATTTTCAAAATTGTCGAATAATGCTCTGTCAAAAAACAATAAGGTTCAAAATTATAAATGTAAAACAGGGGAAGCATAGAGATTCAAATAACAAAGAAAATAATTTTTTGCACGAAAAAATCGACCAAGTACTTTTTTTTGAATCTTGCGAAGAATGGAAGTTTTTTTGTTACGTTTAAAATTCACGATAGAGGGTATTTTTGATTTTCAGTGACTGGAAGGCCTTAAACACGAAAATTCTAGAGTTATGTTTTTAACTGTGTTTAAAGTGATTCGATTACTAATGGAAAAAAGAATTTTTTCAAATCGTAAATCAAATGTGTTAGTTTCGTCCGAAATTTCTTAAATGTGTTACTTTTCGTCCGAAATTGTTCAAATGTGCTAGTTTTCGTCCGAAATTTCTTAAACGTGTTACTTTTCGTCCGAAATCGTTCAAATGTGTTAGTTTTCGTATGAAATCCTAAATGTGTTAATCTTCGTATGAAATTTCAAATGTGTTCGTTTTCCTATGGCACGTCGAAATTATTCGACGAATATTTTTTACAATAATTGATTATTCGAAAACAGTAGTCGACGGATGATTTTTCGAATATTTCAAAAGAAGTCTGAAGGTCTGGTCTTTATATGAAACGTATTTGTAACACAAAATTATCTCATTGCGTTTAATATTTACCGAAATAAAATGCTTATTCGAAAACTTTTTTGCGGTCAAATAATGACTATCTCTGGTGTATGTACACTATTTAGGAGTGCATATGCACTATTTCGACTGAGCCCGATTTCACACTCTAAAATAGTGGTTTTTCACTGAATTTAATTTAGAGAGTACTATATAATATAATCAGTCTTATCAATATCATGTTATGACTCGAAAAATCTCTCAAATTTTTCGATAAAACTAAAATGGGAGATTTGGAAATGTATTGCAATAGGGTTTTAATCGTGTTACTTTTGTTTCACAAGGCGCGACCCAATAACCTTGTATTTATTTTATATATATATATATATATATATATATATATATATATATATATATATATATATATATATATATATAGGCTAGTAAGTTTGAGGAGCTCAACCCCGGTCGGTCAGAGTGGCTAAAGAAATAATAACCCTCAGGTTACCGACTCTAGACAAATAGACTCTAGAAAACCCCTCAAACTTCCGCTCGGATGCTGAATATATAGATTGGAAGTTTGAGGAGGCTCCTCAAACTTCCCATAACCCCTCAAACTTCCAAGCGGGTGCTGAATATAATCCTCAAACTTCCAGAATTTCATATTTATATATATATATATATATATATATATATGTACAGGGTGTGTCAAAAGTTCCGGGACGGCCAGTTATCTCAGCGGGAATGCATTTTCGGAAAAAATGTTTCATACAAAAGATGTAGGATTTTTCCCTGGCTATCTGATGGTGACCTTGAATTTGACCTTGGGCTTGACCTTCAAGGTCATTTGAAGATCAAGTCGAATTTTTTAAATGGGAAGCCCCCTTTTTTATTGCGGAAACCGAAAGAGGGAAAAATTCTCTTTCCACCGATATAAGATACATAAGGGGTCAAATGTGATCTAGAGGTCGTTTCAAGGTCAAGTCGGTAAAATGAGATCAAATTGATCTTTGGCAGTCCATAGCATGGAAACTAAGGGCGTTGGGAAAAAACTTTCCATACGAAAGCTTCCGCAAATCGAATGGAGCATCTGATGGCGACCTTGAATTTGACCTTGGGCTTGACCTTCAAGGTCATTTGAATGTCAAGTCGAATTTTTTGAATGGGAACCCTCTTTTTGTTGCAGAAATGCGGGCCACGGACCCATGGGTTTTCGGGGTCGCTGAACCCGTATCTGGGGTCGGTTTGCCCCGCTGGATCGACCCAAGGTCGTTCCAAGGTCAAACTAGAAGGAATTGCAGAAGATGCTTAAAACCACGGACCCATGGGTTTTCGGGGTCGTTGAACCCGTATCTGGGGTCGGTTTGCCCCGTTGGGTCGACCCAAGGTCGTTCCAAGGTCAAACCAGAAGGAATTGCAGAAGGTGCTTGAAACCACCGACCCATGGGTTTTCGGGGTCGCTGAACCCGTATCTGGGGTCGGTTTGCCCCGTTGGGTCGACCCAAGGTCGTTCCAAGGTCAGCGGTCATTAGCCAGGTCCCAGGTCTGGGTTTTGATCCAGAAACGTTTGCACAAAAAATGTTTTTTAACGCCCTGATACACGAAATTCGATGGGGTGTCCAGATGATCGGAGTATAAGAACTTTGACCTTCAAATGACCTTCGGCTCACTTTTAACCCCGTATGTATCTTACACCCCTGGAAAGGTAAGTTTTCCCGCATTTCTGCAACAAAAAGAGGGTTCCCATTCAAAAAATTCGACTTGACCTTTAAATGACCTTGAAAGTCAAGCCCAAGGTCAAATTCATGGTCACCATCAGATGCTCCATTCGATTTGCGGAAACTTTCGTATGGAAAGTTTTTTCCCAACGCCCTTAGTTTCCATGCTTTGGACTGCCCAAGATCAATTTGACCTCATTTTACCGACTTGACCTTGAAACGACCTCTAGATCACATTTGACCGCGTATGTGTCTTATATCGTTGGAAAGAGAATTTTTCCCTCTTTCGGTTTGCGCAATAAAATAGGAGGGTTCCCATTTAAAAAATTCGACTTGACCTTCAAATGACCTTGAAGGTCAAGCCCAAGGTCAAATTCAAGGTCACCATCAGATAGCCAGGGAAAAATCCTACATCTTTTGTATGAAACATTTTTTCCGAAAATGCATTCCCGCTGAGATAACTGGCCGTCCCGGAACTTTTGACACACCCTGTATAATATTACATTATCATGTATGTGTGCTTGTGCGTATGGGTGGAATCTCCTCAAATGGTAGTCTGAAAAAGAGTCTTTCGCTTCAGTCTCTGGTCATTTGTATTTGCGCATATTTGCTTATTTTATTATTATGTTTGCCTTTAGTTAATACTTTAAATTTACCTGCATGCTAAGTAGTTAATACAATAGCACAACTTACTATGCTGCATATTAATTCTTGCCGAGTCGAAATGTTGTAATTTTTAAGGACAATAGTACTTTTCATACCTAGGGCGTAAAAGTTTACACCCACGCGTGATCGGAAAGCCCGAGGGCCGACGAAGTCGTTAGTTACACAAGGGTATAAATTGTTACGCCCGTGGTTCGAACATTATTTTTCGATGCTGAAGGCGAAAAATTGCATTTTTCAAAATTGGTACAAGGTGTAAAATTCGATTTTACGCTTACTGTATCAAAAGATTTATTTTAGTTGAAATTTTACGGAATTTTCCATTTTGGCTAAAACGGAAAAATTTGTCTCGGCTTAAAATTTTGAAGAGAGAACAAGAGAAAGAGAGAATAAGAGGAAGAGAGAGGGATAGAGAGAGGGAGAGAGAGAGAGAGAGAGAGAGCGAGAGAGAGAGTATAATGCACGTTTATCAGAACAGTAAATTGTGCTGTTTTATAAACTGCTTAGCATGAAGGTAAATTTAAAGTATTGACTGAAGGCAGATAAAATAGTAAAATAAATAGCGTCGGCAAGATGCACTGCATTTAAAATTATTGCTCTATAACGTAAAGCGTTGGAAAAAAATAAGCAATCATGCGCAAATCCGAATGACCAGAGACTCTGAGGCGAAAAACTCTTTTTCAGACTACCATTTGACAGGGTTCCATAGTAGAAATCCGCTCCTCCTAACACAAAAGTAACACGCACAAGCACACGTACACGCTACACACACACACACACACACACACACACACACACACACACACACACACACACACACACGCACACACACACACACACACTCACACACACACACACACACTCACATTTATTCCCACAACACCAGGAACGGCAACATGGCACTGGTCTAACGGAAAGAATCAGTACAGCCGAGCCAACAGCAGTCACCGAATCAGAAGTGAAGATAGCGGCCAAAAAGATTGCCATAAGAAAGGCCCCAGGACTGGACGGCGTTCCTGGTTTAGCTATAAAGACTGCAGCTCTGGAAGTTCCTTGCATATTCAAGGACACTTTCAATGCATGCCTAAGTGAAGGAATATTCCCGACACAGTGGAAGATACAGAGGTTGGTACTCCTTCCTAAGGGAAATAAACCTCCGGATGAACCATCCGCGTATCGACCACTCTGCATGTTGGATATAGTCAGAGAATTGTTTGAACGTATCATATCCGTCAGACTGGAGGCAGCTATACAAAAGATCGGCGGCTTGTCTGATAACCAATTCGGCTTTAGGAAGGGTCGATCAACGATCGATGCTATCGATAGGGTGGTGTCAGTAGCTGAGAACGCCGTTAGTGGTAGCCGGTGCACAAAACGCATGTGTGCTATAATTGGTTTAGATGTACGGAACGCGTTTAACACGGCCAGGTGGGATAAAATCATGCTCGCATTGGAAGACCTAAGCGTGCCACTGTACCTTCAAAGAGTAATCTCGAGTTACCTAACTGACCGCACGCTTCTCTATGATACCGACGACGGTATGCATTCTTATAAGATCACAGGAGGCGTGCCACAGGGCTCTGTACTAGGATCCCCAATCTGGAACATCATGTACGACGCATTGCTTAGGCAATTGCTCCCACATAGGGTGTCGATAGTAGCTTACGCAGATGATATTGCTCTCATTATCGTTGGGAAAACCATCGAAGATGTGCAATACCTCGGAGATACGGCAATCGAGGTAGTAGGAGATTGGCTGAGCGACCATGGACTCAGTCTTGCTGCCGAAAAGACCGAGGCAGTGCTCATTGCCGGAACAAAAAAGAGAGTCTACGCCACTTTCACGGTCAACGACGAGAAGATCAAGACAAGGGACACCATGAAGTACCTAGGAGTTACAATAGATGCGCGGATGTCGTTCAAAGACCACCTTAGGAACGCAGGATTAAAGGCATCAAAAGTGGCTCGAGCACTCGCAGGCATCATGCCAAACATAGGAGGGCCGAAGCAGCCACGACGGTTGCTTCTTTCATCGGTGGTTTACTCCGTGATCCTATACGGAGCCCCCATCTGGGCTAATGCTATACGTAGTAATCCAAGCTATGGTGCAGCTTGCCGAAGGGCCTGCAGGACAATCGCGCTGAGAGTGGCCTGCGCCTACCGTACCGTGTCAGACATCGCTCTCTCGGTAGTCACGGGACTGCCACCCTTGGACCTAATGGCATGTGAGAGAGCTGAGGTGTATCGTGAAGGAGTGATAAGAGAGGAGGGCGAACTTGATCAGGGACAACGTCAAAACCGATGGTCTAGGAAGACTGTGGAAGAGTGGCAGCGCCGATGGGATATAGCAGATAAAGGTCGGTGGACCCATCGCATTATTCCATGTGTCGTGGAGTGGACGGAGAGGAGACACGGACTCGTGACCTTTCATCTCACCCAGGTACTAACTGGGCATGGCTGCTTTCGCAGCTACCTCAAGAGAATTGGAGTGTACGAAAGCGCGGAGTGCCCAACATGTCCTGAAAGTGATGAGGACGTTGGACACGCTTTGTTCGTATGTCCCAGGTTTCGGGAAGAGAGAGAAAGGTTTCAGGCCTTATGGGAAGGCCCCCTAACTCCCGAGAGCATCGGGAGATGCTTACTCTCTTCACAGAGAGGATGGGATGCTGTGTTTGGTCTCGTCACCGAGGTGGTGGACAGATTGAACTCCATAAGGCGAGAAGAAGAAAGAAGAGAAAACCGTCTCACAGAGGACCAGGCGGGGTAGAGGGCCGTAGAGGCTGCGACTGCCCTCTGCGAAGTAATGCCTAACGGCGGTTTCCGCGGTGGGAATTACAGTCGGGGGGAGGCCCTGCTATAGAACATTATTGGAAAGCTGAGGAAAAAACACGTTGAAAACGCTTATCAAACAATTTTTTTAAGTACATTTTAGTATCTTAAACATGAGTTGGAAATAGCACGATTTGGCACTCGCGCGCCGATCTGGGGCAGTTGACGTGAAACGCATCATATATATGCGGGCATAAAAGTTTTAATGTGAACTTTAGAATAAATATCAGAAATAATATAATACAATTCAGCTTTTTTCTAGTTATTTAGACAGTGTTGATTTTTAAAAAACTAACAGATTTTGCGCGTACGATGCAAACAGTTACGTTGAATGTTACAAAAACTAAACTATAGAAAATTCAAAAGGGACGTAGCTAATGCGAAGATATCTACTGTGTAGTTAAGCAGGGAGGACAATAATAAATACAAGGTTTGAGTATCAATATAGTATATTACGCACCAAGGGAGGAAAAAACTTGGACAGTCCACAGCTCGTGTAAATTGTCACCCGAGCCGAAGGCGAGGGTAGTAAACACGAGCTGGGGGCTGGCCAATTTTACTCCCGTGGACCGTATACTATTTTTTTGCCTAGCGAAGCCGAAAATACAACCTTCGCGCGCCGGGAGCGAAAGTGGTACTTTCGGCCCGCTAGACAATAAAATTGTTTAAATTTGACTTTTGCATATTATAAACAGGTATCGGCCCTAAAATAATCAGTTTTTAAAAATTTTACTTATTCAATTTACATTACATATCACATATATCATTAAATCATAATATTATCGTTGCCTTCGCTGCATAATATATTAGTATCGAAAGATAACTCCGTCAAAGCATTACAACAATGGTAAAAACGATAAAGGCGGAAGCAGAGTAAAGCGTTATCAAAGAAGATATGTGGCGGTTCCTGAGGCGTTGCCGACACACACCGACGAACGGCGCCACCTCCCAGCTCAGTGTGGGGACTGCGATCTTTTCTCTCTCTCTCTCTAACTGAGAGAGTGGGGGGAGCGGCCATGTTGCGCTCGGCGAGAAGCGGCCTGCGCGCTGCAGTCGTTGCTCAGAGTTGAGAGCGTGCGGATGTTCGTCCGCTATACATCCTGTACTCAATAAACCTCTTTGTTATATTGTTAACTCTCCGACTCATCATTCCAGGGATCGTACTCTTCCTCTTTTTTCCTCTTTTTCCTCTTTTTTTACAATTCCTCTTTTTTTACACTAAAACACAAAATCTTCCTCTATTTCCTCTTTTTTCGTACATCGCTACGTTTTTTTGACCAAAACGGGAAACAAATTTTTCCTGGTAAGCGACGAGAGAGAGAGAGAGAGAGAGAGAGAGAGAGAGAGAGAGAGAGAGAGAGAGAGAGAGAGAGAGAGAGAGAGAGAGAGAGAGAGAGAGAGAGAGAGAGAGAGAGAGAGAGTGAGAGAGTAGCGCGTGATGCGCCGCCTTGCGGCTCTCTTGACACGAACATTTTTAGCGGGCCACGACTTGCGATTGCCGATAGCACTCCCGTCTCATTTCGGGGCAGGAAGGTGCGTGTAGAGTGGATAGTATACTTATACGAGTGCGGCGCGCGCCGGCGTCACTGACTCAACAGTGAACAGACGTATAGTATAGGTGCAACAGACATAAACAAAGACAACCTCGAAGCGACCTCTATCCTATACCTATACGCAGAGACAGAGACGGCTGGTTTACCAGAGTTTTTTCAGTGTCGGACTCAGGTACAGTCGGCACGTACGTTGGATTGACGTTGGAAAGAAGCGGTAATTGGAAAATAATAAAGTGTGGACATATACATATGCACGAGCTATAAAAACAAGCAGCGTTTAGAACCTACTAAGTTTTCTCCCATACAGCTGAACTGTAAATCGTGGATCGTGTAGTATACATGTTTCAATAATAAGTATTGATATTCCTCTCCATATTAACAAGTAGTGAAATGATAACACAGCAAATGTGGGAGGACAACCCAAGGCTTAAATAAAAACTCCTTTAGTTAATTTTTTTCCATAAATACCGGCAACGTTTCGTCCCTGGTATGGGACCTCTTCAGGCCTTTATTAAAAAATAATAAAAATTATAATTGTATAGTAATGTTTTCACAATAAATATGGATGTTATAAACTTTGTTATTGTATAAAAGTCAAAAAATTAATGGTCATACCATAATACTTAAATAACTAATATCACATCAGAGACGAATAAGTCTCTATCGTCGTACGCATTTTCAGTCTATGGCAGTCATATAATAGATGTAAGTATGTAACAGAGTCAACGCAGGTGGAGATACCCGAAGGTACCCGAACTTACTTATTCACGTATACATAGAAAGCCATAATAGAACACCTTCACACAAACAAAGAGAAATTTCAAACAGAGAATAGTTATACTTAGGAATCTGATTTATTTAAATATCTATTTAATTTATTGTATTGTTTACTAATAGTGTTAAAGTCTTCTTGTTTATTAATGTTATTATTATTGATATTAATAAAAATATTTTCCGCAATTAATCTTTTAAAATTATTTGGTTCTTTATCTAAAATTTTAACATTATCATAACCAAAACTATGTGAAAAATTATTTACATGAGTCGGAATTGGTAATATTTTGTCTAACGGGGTTTTTTTGTGCTCATATATTCTCTTTTTTAAACATCTCTTTGTTTGGCCAACATAAGTGGCATTACAATCCTTACACGCAATCTCGTATACCACATTGGTCTCACACCATTTTTCCAGCTTATCTTTACCTAACTTAATAATGCTATTTAATTTGTTTGACATACAAGGAACTATAGTAAAACCATACTTTTTGAAGGAAGACTTACATGTAAAAAATAATTTATCATGAAACGGAATCGATATAACATTTTTGATTGTAGACATATTATTATTAAGTTTTGAATTGCCATAAGTGTGATATCTCACGCGATAACGAATACAACTATCAATAAAATTATCAGGGTAGCTATTTTTGGGGAGTATTTTTTTAACCATAATCAAATTTTCATTATGAAATTGTTGGTGCGAAAGAAGAAGAGCTCTATCTACTAGATTGTAAATGATATTGCGTTTTAATTGAATTGTGTGGTTTGAATTAAAATTTAAAACTCTATTAGTGTTTGTGGGTTTTTGATACCAATTAGTAATAATACTATTATTAATTATTGTTAAAGTGACATCAAGAAATGGAATCATGTTATTGTTATGTAACTCGTGTGTAAATTGTAAATATTTATTATAACTATTAAATTTGTTTAAAATTAGGTCTAGCTCTTCTTCTTTCACACACAAAATTGTATCGTCAACATATCTAAAATAGAACAATGGTGAGATATTATGATTATTTTTTAATTCACTGAGAACTGTGATTTCTAAGTCTTCCATAACAATATCTGCAAATAACGGTGAAATCGGAGAGCCCATGGGTGTACCAAAGATTTGTTTATAAATTATATTGTTAAACAGAAAGTAAGTATTGTCAAAAAGAAATTTAACTATGTATATTATGTTATCAAACGGAATTTTTGAGTGACATTGAATCTTATGAAACCGTTTATCTAAACTACACAAAACTAATTCTACCGGTATGTTAGTAAACAAAGAAATGACATCTAGAGAAACTAAAATATATCCATGGGGAATATATATATTCGTCACTTTTTCTTTTAAGGCAAAACTATTGTTAATATGTGAAGCAGGTTTATTAAAACAAAGTCTAAGGGTTTTTTCAATGATGTTAGCTAAAAAATGAGTGGGACTATTTACAGTTGAGATAATTGGTCTTAAAGGTACATCTTTTTTGTGAATCTTAGGTAATCCATAAGCTCTAGGAAGAACCGTATTAGTTTGTGTTAATTTAAACCTATCATATTTGAATTCTAAGCAATCACTATCATTAAGATCTGTTAAAATATTATATACGTTTTTTTGCATTAATGTAAGAGGGTTCCTTTTTACAATTTTATAAGTATTTTTATCACTAAGTAGATTAGACATTTTTTCATAGTAATCATCATAATTAAGATACACAGTTATATTGCCTTTATCCGCTCTAGTAAAAAATATAGATGGATTCTTAGAACAAAATTCTTTGGTTACAGTTACTTTTTGGTTAAATTCATTATCAAAACTATTACATCTTAAATTATTATTGCAAGCAGACTCAATATTTTTGATAAGTGTATCTCCAAGTAAACATTTGGCTTCTGTCTCTAACATATAAATACTACTTTCAAAGTTTTTTATCGTTGTGATAATATCTTTTTTATTAAGCTTAATGTTTTTATTAAAATTAGGACCCATCGAGACAACATCAATCACTTCCAGAGGAATTTCAGTATTTGAAAGATTAATTACCCATTTTTTGCTATTATTAATATCACAATTTTTAGATCTATTATTATTAATTAAATTATTAAATTTTTTTCCTAGAGAATTCGATAGTTGTAAGTACATATTTGAGCATTTTTTCTCTGTAAATTCAAGAAACTTATCCAGATGGTTAACATCAAAGTGTAAAGTACTTAAAACATGAGCTATCGCATTAAGTCTTTTTTTTAAAAATTCAATAAAGGCAATATAACTGTGTATCTTAATTATGATGATTACTATGAAAAAATGTCTAATCTACTTAGTGATAAAAATACTTATAAAATTGTAAAAAGGAACCCTCTTACATTAATGCAAAAAAACGTATATAATATTTTAACAGATCTTAATGATAGTGATTGCTTAGAATTCAAATATGATAGGTTTAAATTAACACAAACTAATACGGTTCTTCCTAGAGCTTATGGATTACCTAAGATTCACAAAAAAGATGTACCTTTAAGACCAATTATCTCAACTGTAAATAGTCCCACTCATTTTTTAGCTAACATCATTGAAAAAACCCTTAGACTTTGTTTTAATAAACCTGCTTCACATATTAACAATAGTTTTGCCTTAAAAGAAAAAGTGACGAATATATATATTCCCCATGGATATATTTTAGTTTCTCTAGATGTCATTTCTTTGTTTACTAACATACCGGTAGAATTAGTTTTGTGTAGTTTAGATAAACGGTTTCATAAGATTCAATGTCACTCAAAAATTCCGTTTGATAACATAATATACATAGTTAAATTTCTTTTTGACAATACTTACTTTCTGTTTAACAATATAATTTATAAACAAATCTTTGGTACACCCATGGGCTCTCCGATTTCACCGTTATTTGCAGATATTGTTATGGAAGACTTAGAAATCACAGTTCTCAGTGAATTAAAAAATAATCATAATATCTCACCATTGTTCTATTTTAGATATGTTGACGATACAATTTTGTGTGTGAAAGAAGAAGAGCTAGACCTAATTTTAAACAAATTTAATAGTTATAATAAATATTTACAATTTACACACGAGTTACATAACAATAACATGATTCCATTTCTTGATGTCACTTTAACAATAATTAATAATAGTATTATTACTAATTGGTATCAAAAACCCACAAACACTAATAGAGTTTTAAATTTTAATTCAAACCACACAATTCAATTAAAACGCAATATCATTTACAATCTAGTAGATAGAGCTCTTCTTCTTTCGCACCAACAATTTCATAATGAAAATTTGATTATGGTTAAAAAATAGTCCCCAAAAATAGCTAGCCTGATAATTTTATTGATAGTTGTATTCGTTATCGCGTGAGATATCACACTTATGGCAATTCAAAACTTAATAATAATATGTCTACAATCAAAAATGTTATATCGATTCCGTTTCATGATAAATTATTTTTTACATGTAAGTCTTCCTTCAAAAAGTATGGTTTTACTATAGTTCCTTGTATGTCAAACAAATTAAATAGCATTATTAAGTTAGGTAAAGATAAGCTGGAAAAATGGTGTGAGACCAATGTGGTATACGAGATTGCGTGTAAGGATTGTAATGCCACTTATGTTGGCCAAACAAAGAGATGTTTAAAAAAGAGAATATATGAGCACAAAAAAACCCCGTTAGACAAAATATTACCAATTCCGACTCATGTAAATAATTTTTCACATAGTTTTGGTTATGATAATGTTAAAATTTTAGATAAAGAACCAAATAATTTTAAAAGATTAATTGTGGAAAATATTTTTATTAATATCAATAATAATAACATTAATAAACAAGAAGACTTTAACACTATTAGTAAACAATACAATAAATTAAATAGATATTTAAATAAATCAGATTCCTAAGTATAACTATTCTCTGTTTGAAATTTCTCTTTGTTTGTGTGAAGGTGTTCTATTATGGCTTTCTATGTATACGTGAATAAGTAATTTCGGGTACCTTCGGGTATCTCCACCTGCGTTGACTCTGTTACATACTTACATCTATTATATGACTGCCATAGACTGAAAACGCGTACGACGATAGAGACTTATTCGTCTCTGATGTGATATTAGTTATTTAAGTATTATGGTATGACCATTAATTTTTTGACTTTTATACAATAACAAAGTTTATAACATCCATATTTATTGTGAAAACATTACTATACAATTATAATTTTTATTATTTTTTAATAAAGGCCTGAAGAGGTCCCATACCAGGGACGAAACGTTGCCGGTATTTATGGAAAAAAATTAACTAAAGGAGTTTTTATTTAAGCCTTGGGTTGTCCTCCCACATTTGCTGTGTTATCATTTCACTACATGTTTCAATAAGTTCCGAGAAAAGTATATTTGCTGAAGGTAAGCCTATTATACTATTTATATATGTTAAAGAGATGTATTGATATTTGAGTAAACAATTATAATTGATATACAAATTAAACCTAAAAAATAATGACACATTTTAGTTGACGTCTTATATTATATAGCAAAATTAAAACGTGCTTCGCGCGTACTATTTTGTTTTTCGGGTTATAAACGTTATTTTTTACTATAATTAGTTGTAATTAGTTCAAACACCAAGAATTCTTAAGAGATTATGTCATCTTTTTATATAGAGATGTTTGTACTGGTGACATTTTAGTTTGAGTTTATATAATTTACACAATAAAAATAATTCTTGATTACTAATTTTTACATTAGAAGCACAAATTTCTATTAATAAATATAACATAAATAATCGTATTATCAAAAATGTGATAAATTTATTATTATTAAACTGGACATCCTACAAAAAGTATTAACACCATAATCCATTTTTAAATGCAGGTTATATGGATTCAAAATTCATCCCTCAGCCTACCAGGTCCGATAGCAATCAGCATCTACGTTCAAACAACTACTGCCGGCGCTGAATTTTAACAATGGAAAGCGCTAAGATCGTTTGAAAATAGTTACGAAAAAAAGGAAAATAAATCTTCACACTAATCAAAATGCAAATCTTAATTTCGTCCCTAAGATTTAAATAAAATATTATTTTTTATATATCTCTCTCAATCTCTTTCCTTGCGTCTTCGCATGGCGCTAATCTAACGTTAGAAGCAGACCATATATTAAACTTTTCTGCTGGTCACTACAATAATTCTGACGTTGTAAAAGAGAAGAAAGAGAGCATTTTACGTCATTTTTAATGTCTGAGCTAAAGACAATTTTCTTTTTTGACCGGGAAGTCATATTTGTGCGTGCAACACAAAGATTCTTGTTCATTCAAGGAAAGAAACACATGCAGAAGAGGTAAACAACAAGTAAAAAAGATGCAATTGAACATGTAAAAGGACGAAATACACCTAGGATAATAGCTAGGATATACGAGCAAAGATGAAGTAGAACGTATTTGTCTGTATGAGTCACATGCTTCATTAAGTATATTTGCTGGAGGTAAGCCTATTAGTACTTATATTTGTTAATGAAAATGAGATGTATTGATATTTGAGTAAACAATTATAAATTGATTAAAAAATTTAACCTAAAATAATGAAATATTTCGTTGATGTATTTTATTATACATATAGCAAAATTAAAATGTGCTTCGCGCGTACTATTTTGTTTTTGGGGTTATAAAGGCTATTTTTTACTATAATTAATTGTAATTAGTTCAAATGATAACAAAATTAGATGAATTTTTTAAGCAAAAAATCAAATGTTTTATTCTATTTTTAGTAGTTCTAAATCCGGCCATCGTTTTTTTAAGAGTGGTAAATGTTTATTTATTTTATTTATATTATTATTTTAATGAACGGGGAAGTAATTTATACAGTAAATGTTTTTAACGAAATTAGTAGTCTAAATTGTAGTTAAAACTAAACAATTATTTATAAATGAAGTTCGCTTCAATGTAATATTTGTTTTTTTTTTTCATTACAGTGTATTTCATTGATATTGGAATTATTGGAAGGATTATTGGAAGACTCTCAATGTATACGATATTGGTGTCAATATAATATTCTTCCGCTAATATTTTAATATGAAGCTTATCCTTGTAATAAAATGCCATCTATGTTCAAAATCAAATTTACCTCGGACACCCATGGACAGTTGGAAACATGTTTACTTTGATGACTGTAAAATAATATTTAGGTATGGTATACGAAACTTATTTTGATATAAAATATATCTTCTTATAATATTGGTAAAATCCCTGTTTATGTATGTCTTTATTTATTTTATAGGTTATAGATGTATGTTATATTAGTTTGACGACATTAACAAAATTAGGTATAATTTTCGGTATGTAAATATACTTACTCCAAATATTAGAATACAGGGTATATAGAATATACGAGGGTCATTTGATAAGTACCTAGCCTACAAATGAAAACACCAAAATTTTACAAAAAATAAAATTTATTTTTCAATGTAGTCTCCTTTTAGTTGAATACACTTGGTCCAGCGGTGTTCCAATTTTTTTAACCCCGTTGAAAAAAATGTTTTCTCTTGGTTTGCAAAATAGGCCTCCGTGGCAGCGATTATTTCGTTATTGGAGTGGATTCTCTTCCCGGCGAGCGAATTTTTTAGGTTCGGAAACAAAAAAAAGTCGCACGGAGCCAAATCTGGAGAATACGGTGGATGGAGCAGCAGTTCGTAGCGTAATTCGACCAATTTAGCCATGGCGAGTGCAGAAGTGTGAGCCGGTGCATTATCGTGGTGGAAAAGCACTTTCTTTTTAGACAAATGGGGCCGTTTTTCTTCTAACACGGCGTCAAATCGGCTCAATAGTTCGGCGTAGTACTGTCCTGTGACCGTTTTGCCCTTTTCCAGATAGTCAATAAAAATCACACCTTGAGAATCCCAGAAAACAGTGGCCATCACCTTTCCGGCCGACGGGACCGTCTTCGCCTTCTTCGGAGCAGGTTCACCGGGTAAGGTCCACTGTTTTGACTGCTCCTTGGTCTCTGGAGTGTAGTAGTGAATCCATGTTTCGTCGACGGTCACGTAACGACGCAAAAACTCTTTTGGATTGCGATTAAACAGCTCCAAACACTGCTCTGAACTGGTCACACAGATGCGCTTGTTGTCTGCAGTCAGCAAACGTGGCACCCACCTTGCTGACAGCTTCCTCATGCCTAAAATCTCATGTAGGATA
Organism: Torymus aiolomorphi; assembly: GCA_036365515.1. Classification (NCBI taxonomy): domain Eukaryota; kingdom Metazoa; phylum Arthropoda; class Insecta; order Hymenoptera; family Torymidae; genus Torymus; species Torymus aiolomorphi. The sequence goes on from CM070874.1 coordinate 250,397,066, forward strand.
TGCCACACGCGTTCTTCTGAGATGCCTACTATCGCAGCTATCTCGTGCACCTTTAATCGGCGGTCTGACAAAACGATATCGTGTATTTTTGTCACGTTCTCCTCCGTAGTGGCTGTTTTCGGAGCACCTGGGCGTGGATCATCAAAAACCGACGTACGACCACGTTGAAACTCGTTATACCAAAATTTAACGGTCGCCATCGAAGGAGAAGCATCCCCATACACTGCATCCAAGCGTTCTTTAATTTCACTGCGCGATTTCCCTTCCAAAAACAAGAATCGAATCACCGACCGATATTGTTCTTTCTCCATTTTTTCAAAAATCAACGGACACATTTGCTTTCACACGCTCTCAAAAATAAACTACAACTCCGATCCGGCTGAAATTTCGTCTGTAACCGTTTACAGGAAGATACTGCACTGTAGTGTATTTCTGGTGCGATAGTGGCACCATCTGGCGGTGAGGCTAGGTACTTGTCAAATGACCCTCGTACAAGATCTCAACAAAATCACATCTATAAAAAAAAAAAAAAAAACATGTCGACACGCACTAAGTTTCAAGAGAATTGGCTAGAGAAAGCCGACTGTAACGAAAACATTGTATCACAATGGGCTGAAAAAGATGCCAAAAATGTGTACAATTGTATTTGTAAAATTTGCAGCTGTTCAATTGCAACGGATAAAGGCTTTGACAAACTCAATCAGCATGCTAAAACAGACAAATATAAGCAGAATTTATTTAAAGTTAAACCTAATCAGTTGCATTTAACAGCTACGCCAAGCTTAATAACAAGTACCCTAGTACAAGAGTCTGTAGAACATACAGAACCTAGTCAAACTAAATCGTCTATTGGCCAGAAAAAGATCACTCCAGTATTATTGTTTAGCAGCAGCGATACCGCTACCAGAGCTGAATTATTTTATTGTATCGAAATAGTTAAATCAAATAGTCCAGCAGCTTTCTGTGATGGAAAAAAGGACTTTTCCAAGTAATGTTTCCCGGATGTGTTCCTGATAATTTTTCTTTATCGTCAAGTAAAGCTACTTAACTGAACCTTTAATTCATATTTTATATGGTCAATTTAAAAAATTAATTTATTTATTGTGTTCAAATGTTGTAAAAAAAAATATTTTAACTCAAAAATTTATTAATTTAAAAAGTAGCACTAAGGACCTGCTTGAAAACCATTCAAATATTAGAGATTTGAAAGAAATAAGCTTTGGGGAGAACATAAAAAACTCAATCTTACTTTTACCTGAACTCGACAGAATGGCATTTTTAAATTCAGTTAAAAATTTTTACTTAAAAGCGACAATTTACTTGTTTGACAAAATTACAAATCTAAGAATTCTGAAATATTTTAAGTGTTTAGCCCCTGAACATATAAAGTTTTCAAGTAGTGTAAAGTCCATAGTTGAAATTGCAAATGTATTACCATTAGATAATATAGACGTCGATAAGTTATCAAACGAGTGGAAACTGCTTCAAATAGATTCCGATATTTCATTCGAATTAGGCAAAAACCAAAGAATTGACAACTATTGGAGCACAATTTTTTCGCTCAAAAATTCATCTGATATTCGCTACCCAATCATATCTCAGATAGTAAAAACAGCTTTGTCACTAACTCATGGAAGTGCTAATGTGGAACGAGGGTTTTCAGCTTCTAGCAAAATTCTAATTGATGATCGAGCTAATATGGACGAAAAAACGCTCAACGCTAGATTAAATGTAAAAGATGGGTTAAAAAGATTTAATTCTGTAATTTATAAAATACCCTTAACTAACGAACTTTTGAAATTAGCACGAAGTGCATGATCTTCATATCATGCAGACTTAAATGAGCAAAAGAGACTTTTAGAGGAAAAACGCAAAACTGAAGAAGCTGAATTAGAACGTAAAAATAAGGAAAAAGTTATATTGGAGAATGTTCAAGAGCGAATAAAAAAAGTAGCAAATCTAGAAATAGAATTAAATAAACAAGAAAAAATTTACCAAGAAAGTATTAACGAGTCGGAATCAATGGAGTTGGTATTAAAAAGTACAGCGAAATCAACGTCAAGTAAAGCCGTATTACAAGAAATGGTTTCAAGTTTAGAAAATATCCGCAAAAGAGAAAAAAGAACAAAGAGTAAAAGTAGACAAGCTTAGAGAGAAGGTTCTAAAAAGAAAATCACAAATTCTTGAGACTGCTGTAACTAAAAAACTTAAACTAACTGAAAATGATAGATAAGGTATAAATTTATAAGAGCTTTAAAAAGATAAATATATTAAAAAGTGATGTATTTAAAAAATGTAAGAAACAATTGTTTTTTAATAAAAGTTATATAAATGAACTTCTAATAATTATCTATTAAACGTCTGTTTTACTGATTCAGTTTTCCCTTTTCGTGAAAATCTTCCTCTTTTTTTGTTACAATTTTCCTCTATTCCTCTTAAATAAAAAAAAAAGAGAGTACGATCCCTGTCATTCTCTCTCCTCTCCCATTCCTATTCCTGGAACAAGAGAAGACGTGGGCATCCAAACCCCACATTGGTGACCCCGACTACAGGCTGAGGAGGCATGTTGGTGCCTGCCGCGGCGAATCTTCACCGCCTTTGGTCTGCGGCATTTTGACTCAGTGCCGCACCACAAGCCTCGGCGAGTCTTGCGGCACTTCGCCACCAAGGAGGATTCAACCTCAGTTTCCGTATGCGTGCTGGCACGCCGGCGCACTATAGGTCAAATTGCATTTTTCTGATTTAAAATCTAATATAACAAGAAAGAATAGAAATAAGCCAACAATTTTTTTTTTTTAAATAAAGTTCAAGTTATGCGGATTAAAGGAAAACATGTAAGAATACCAACATTCCTTATTATAGGGGTTGAAATAAGGGGTAAAGTTGAGCATGTTTAAAAAATCGATGACTTTTTGCTTTTCTTTTTGCTGAATCTCAAAGGGAAATCATGATATCGATACAATTTTTTTGTTAAATTGTAGTAAATGGAATATAGATTAAGGAAAAATTTATTAGGATACCGTCAACCCCTAAATTAGGGGTTAAAATAAGGGGTGAGTGGCTAAAACCCTGAAAATTCGCTGAAAAACATTGTAAAGGGTTTTCGTGGGTGGTGAAAACGATTCCAATAACCATTTCTTCATAATCCTCAACTGTATGGATGGTTTCTCGCTACTATTTCCCTTTCTAGGGGTGGGAATGGACAGTGAGAATCTGAAAACGTGAAAAATCGCCGAATAGAATTAATTGTAAATGGTTTTCGTGGGGGCTGAATATCATTTGGACAACCATTTCTGCATTATTCTCCACTGTGTGGATGGTTCCTCGTTCGTCTAACCTAGGGAATATTCGAAGAAGGCGTTCTGAAGACATTATTATAAAAATGTTATATAAAAAATAATTGTTTATAACTAGTAATTGTTTTTCTATTATTAATCTAGTAATTTTTATTCAACTTTTAGAATGCTAATTTTGTTTTGACATAATACTCTTAAACCATTTACAATTCTATTCGGCGATTTTTCACGTTTTCAGATTCTCACTGTCCATTCCCACCCCTAGAAAGGGGAATAGTAGCAAAAAAGCATCCATACAGTTGAGGATTATGAAGAAATGGTTATTGGAATCGTTTTCACCACCCACGAAAACCCTTTGCAATGTTTTTCAGCGAATTTTCAGGATTTTAGCCACTCACCCCTTATTTTAACCCCTAATGTAGGGGTGGACGGTATCCTAATAAATTTTTCCTTAATCTATACTCCATTTACTACAATTTAACAAAAAAATTGTATCGATATCATGATTTCTCTTTGAGATTCAGCAAAAAGAAAAGCAAAAAGTCATCGATTTTTTAAACATGCTCAACTTCACCCCTTATTTCAACCCCTATAATAAGGAATGTTGGTATTCTTACATGTTTTCCTTTAATCCGCATAACTTGAACTTTATTTTAAAAAAAATTTGTTGGCTTATCTCTATTCTTTGTTGTTATATTAGATTTTAAATCAGAAAAATGCAATTTGTCCTATAGTGCGGCGCATACGGGAAACATCGGTTGTTGCAACCTGGTCGTGTGCGTGCTGGCTCGCCGGCGCACACATGTCCAGGCAATTTTTGCCGTTCGAACTTACGCTGTGTACGTGCTGGTACGCCGGCGTACACGCGTAAAAAAATCAACTGCCGAGAGCATTAAGCGCAACTGCGCGATCATCGTTCCTCGTCGAGTCTTCTCCGAGGCATCGCAACTTTCTTCAGCAGATCTTCAGGTGCGTACTTGCGTGAAGCCACCGTCACCGGCGCCTTCAAACGCACCTGTCGAGCAACGTGAGGGCGTTCCCTGCACTCAACACGCTTCAAAGCTGATCTCCGGGTGCGGCCTTGCGTGAAGCCACCGTCACCGGCGCCTTTTTACCGCACCCGTCGAGCAACGTGTGAGGGATTAATTGCTGTCTTGCTGCACCTCGTCGAGTTTTCTCCGAGGCCACACCAGCAGTCATCTCCAATGTCGTCTTCGAAAACACTTCATTGCGTCGCGGTATGCGTGCGAAAAAGTTAACGTCTAGGTGGTAACTCTACGCATTTTGTAACGCAACATAAGTATTGCGTTCTAATTATCTGTCGAGTTCCGGGAATTGTTTTCGCCCGGCGGGCATATACCGCGAAGTGTTTTCGTGCTGTGCGACTGTATTCTGGGAATCGCGAGCGCCACGGTAAACATAAACAGTCGCAGCCAGTACTGCTGTGCCCCTTCTCTTCCCAGAAGTGCTGTCCTTCGCCGCGTGTTTACTCGCCTACGTGGTATTTTTCAAGTTCCTGCATTCCGCGCACACATTTTTAGAACTTGACTATTCTTCAAGTTCCCACATACTGCTTACGCGTTTTTAGAACTTGATGATTATTTCAAGTTCCAGCATCTAATAAACTAAAATTCCTTTTTGTAAGCGGGAAAGTGGTTTCTCGCTGCGTTGCACGCGGTTTTATAGTTTTAAGTGTTAGCATAGGCTTAGCTTTTGTAACCATTGTTTGTACCTGCGAGTACTAACTAGGCAACTTGTAATACGCAGCGGCGTAAGGTAATTTAGGTTCTTGATCGATCCTCGTCAGAGGAACCGAACCATTCCTTACCTTCTACGCGCACTCTCCAGTCACGTAGAGGTAATTATTTACGCATTAGTTTCTAGGCCCGCGTATATTCTTTTTCGCCAAAATGCCCGTATACGAGGCAGCATTCGAAGCCCTGCAGCAGCAGATGCAACGGCTTTTAGCTAGTAACGCAGCTAATCGTGTCGAAGGCGCGCGTTTGCCGAAGATGCCGCCGTTCATCCAAACCGATCCCGACCTGTGGTTTTTGCAAGTAGAAGCAACCTTTCGTAACTCGAACATCACGGTAGATTCGACAAAAGTAGATTATCTTTGTCCGGCACTCGGGGGTGAAGCCTTATCGGCCATAAGGGATATAATCAAAAAAGATCCCGCACCCGCGGATATATACAAACAAGTTAAAGAGCGTCTCATTTCTACTTTCGCAAGCTCTGCCGAACATAACATCCGCAAGCTTTTAAAAGGTGAAGTGCTGACCGATGGCAAGCCCTCGAGAATTCTTCAGAGGCTTCGCGCCCTTAATCAAGATTCCTGTGACGACAAAATTATTCAGTCCGTTTTCCTTGACCAACTTCCATCGCAACACCGTGCGATTCTTGCTTCTTCGACCTACGAAGATCTTCACAAGTTAGCAGAAGCTGCTGACAAAATCGCTGCGATTTTCTCCGGGGTCGATCCCCAAGTCCATACTCTTTTTTCGACTTAGTCATCCCCAGCCACTTTGGGAGCCCTGCTCAAGCGCTTCGATCGCCTCGAGCAGAAGGTTGACGCGTTGTCTAAAAAATCTGCTGGTGGTCAAGGTTCTTCCAACGGCTCCACAGGTTATCAGTCTAAAGACAGATCCAGGCGTGGCCGCTCTTCCAGTCGCGATTCTTCCGGTTTATGCCTCGCTCATCGGACATACCCGAGCAACCCTTTATCGTGCAGGGAATGGTACTCTAAATATGCCAAGTGGCAGGCCAAAAACCTTCAACCAAAAAACTAACTCAACATTCTGTTGAGGAGACGTCTTCAGAAGGCCCTCGTTCATCTAAACGTCTTCATGTGCGTGATCGTATTTCGGGGAAGTCGTTCCTTATCGACACTGGCGCGGACATTTCGCTCGTTCCAGCCAATCCTAAGGCATGCGACAAGCCCAGCTCATTCAAGCTTTTTGCAGCGAATAACTCGTTGATTAGTACCTATGGCGAATCGATGCTCACGCTTAATCTGGGCATTCGACGCCCCATTCGCTGGAGCTTTTGCATCGCGGATGTTCCTCATCCCATTATAGGTGCTGATCTGTTATCTCATTATGGCCTTCTTGTTGACCTTAAAAGAAGTCATCTAGTCGACTCGTCTACTAATATCTATACTCTGGCAGTTGTAAAAGATGTTTCGGTTGACTCTATTTTTGCTGTTGTTCCCGGCTCAGAGTGCGCGAAGATTCTCGCTGATCTTCCGGAGATCACGGGCGTTTGCAAACCCACAATCCCTAGAAATAGCGATGTCTTTCATCATATTATAACCTCTGGTCCCCCTGTCTCGGAGCGTCCTCGTAGACTTGCTCCAGACAAGTTGAAAGCGGCGAAAGCCGAATTTGATGCTTGGATTGAGGCAGGCATTTGCCGCCCCTCCAGCAGCCCTTGGGCAAGCCCCCTCCATATGGAGTTGAAAAAGGATAACAGTTGGAGACCTTGTGGCGATTATGGGCGCTTAAACGCCGCCACGGTCCCTGATAAATACCCGACTGCTCATATTCGTGATTGTACTAATAACCTTTATGGTAAGAAAATCTTCTCGGCGCTTGATCTTCATAAAGCGTTCAATCAGATTCCGGTTGCCCCCGAGGACATACCGAAAACGGCCATTATAACCCCATTCGGCCTTTTCGAGTTCATGTACATGACCTTTGGTCTTCGCAACGCCAGTCAGACCTTTCAGCGTTACATTAATAGCGCGCTAGGCGACTTGGACTTCGTATACCTTTACATTGACGATATGTAGTGAATGGTGAAGACATCCGCCCCATCCCCAGTAGGGTCGAAGCTATTTTAAACTTCCCCAAAGCTCAAACAATCGCAGAGCTTCGTAGGTTTCTCGGCACTGTGCATTTCTATCGTCGCAACATGCCTCATGCTGCGACCACTCAGGCTCCTCTCAACGATTTCTTCAGCGATTCTCGCAAAAATTACAAACGTCCCGTTCCGTGGACACCTATGGCAGAGGAAGCCTTTACCCGTATTAAACAACAATTGGCAGCAGCAATCTTACTGGTACATCCCCGCATCAGCGCCAAGTTGCGCATCGTGTCTGATGCCTCTGACTCTGGGATGGGTGCCGCCCTTGAACAACTTTCGCTTACCGGAATTTGGGAACCTTTAGCGTTCTTCTCTAAGAAGTTCTCTCCTTCACAGCAGAAGTACAGTGCATATGACCGCGAGCTTACGGCTATATATGAAGCTGTTAAATACTTTTCGTTTCTTGTTGAAGGTAGAGACTTCAAGATCTTAACAGATCATAAACCTCTTATTTATGCTTTTATGCAAAAATCTGATAATGCCTCACCGCGACAAACGCGTCAGTTGTCCCTTATCGCTCAGTATACTACACAAATTGAATATATTAAAGGTGCAGGTTACACAGTAGCAGACTCCCTTTCTCGCGTTGAGTCCATCAGACTGCCCTTAGAAATCGACCTCAATGATTTAGCCGCGAAGCAGGAAGCTGATGAACAGTTAAAAGCTATTCGCGAGTCTCCGGATTATCCGTTATCGTTGAAGCGTATCCAATGAGGTCCTGCACACACTACTATTTACTGCGAAATCACTGGTGAAGCCATTCGCCCATACATCCCAGAGTCTCTTCGCGAACCGGTGTTTAACATGTTTCACAAGCCTGCTCACCCAGGTCCCAAGGTCACCGATCGATTCATACGGCAGCGCTATGTATGGCCCAATATGCACCGTGATATTCCGCGCATGTGTAAGAACTGTTTAGACTGTCGGCAGTCAAAAATTTCTCGCAATGTAAAACTTGTACCTGATAAATTTGTCGCACCCGATGGTCGTTTCGACCATGTGCACATTGATCTAGTCGGTCCTCTCCCCAATCGCAATGGTTTTGAGTATGTGCTCACCATGATTGATCGTTTCTCGTGTTGGATTGAGGCGGTTCCGTTACGTGAAATGTCGACACAAACGGTTGCCAGGGCATTTTACGACACCTGGGTATCTCGTTATGGTGCGCCAAAGGTCATAACTTCCGATCAGGGTTGGCAATTCGAATCGCGCTTATTTACGGCTCTTTTGTCCCTAATAGGTTGTGAGCGTATTCGCACTACCGCGTATCACCCTGCGGCGAATGGCCTAATCGAGCGTTGGCACCGTACCTTTAAAGCGGCGATCATGTGTCATGTGGACAAGGACTAGACTCGTACGCTAAGTACAGTATATTAGGTTTACGTTGCCATCTTCTGTAAGATACTAATGCGTCTCCCGCGGAATTTTTATTCGGTACCACCTTGCGTCTTCCAGGTGAGTTTTTGCTTTCTGAAGACTTTACGCCGGACCCGAACTTCTTTATTGAAGAATTTGGCGAATTTATGCGCCAAATACATCCAGTCCCTGTCGCACATAACTATAAGAAACGTGCATTTTGTTTCAAAGATTTATATACTTGTTCTCATGTATTTATGCGCAACATGGCCAAAAAGTCATTAGAAAGGCCTTACACTGGCCCCTACAAAGTATTAAAGCGTCCGTCTGATCGCGTCTTCGACATAGAAATTAATGGCGCGTCACGCAGTGTATCCGTGGAACTTCTAAAACCTGCGTTTGTAATCCGTGACGATCTCCCTGAAGTGTCTGTCGGTGGTGACTTAAATGGCAATCAGCCCACCACCGTTGATCGACCAGTATTAAAGACTTACTCTAGAAAAAAGGTATCTTTTGCCCCCGCGACCAAAGCATAACTTGACTGTGATCTGCGGTGATATTCTTAGATTGTAAGTGCTATCGAGCACACTAGGTATAGTCATATTTATATTATATTTTTAAATTCATGTACTTCGTTCGCACTTGGGGGGAGTGTGTAGGGACTGCGATCTTTTCTCTCTCTCTAACTGAGAGAGTGGGGGGAGCGGCCATGTTGCGCTCGACGAGAAGCCGCCTGCGCGCCGCAGTCGTTGCTCAGAGTTGAGATCGTGCGGACGTTTGTCCGCTGTACGCCCTGTACTCAATAAACCTCTTTGTTATATTGTTAACTCTCCGACTCATCATTCTCTCTCCTCTCCCATTCCTATTCCTGGAACAAGAGAAGACGTGGGCATCCAAATCCCCGCATCAGCGCAGCACTACGGGCGCTCGGAGAGAGCGCAAACAAATGCTCGCGCCGCGCGCGATCTTCTCTCTCGACAGACCTGCTCGAGAGTCTGCCGGGCTCGAACGCGCTCTTCACCTTCCGCCGCAGCTGTAGCAACCTTGCCTGATTTAGACTTAATTGTGTGTTCAACGCAAATTCCTTATTCTGCAAGATTTGTATTAGTATTAGGTTTATTATCAATAAACAATATTTAGTGGAATTGTGGCTGGTGTTACTTTTATTCATTAATCACCTACACCCAAGAAACCGACATTGGTGACCCCGTAACTGTGAACAAAGAGTCAAGATGACTGAGACATACGGCGACAATCAGGTACAGCAAAACCCGAATCTGGGACAACGCATCGCAGAACTGCAGGCAGAAATCAACCAGCTTAGAGGGGTAGATGGTCAACCGGAAGGACATGTCGCCAGCATCAGCCAACTAAAACTCCCGCCTTTTTGGAGAGAAAACTGTACCCTGTGGTTCGGACAAATTAAAATGTCGTTAGCAATTTCGAAAATCACATCCGATTACACGAAATTTAGGTACGTTGTCCTAAATCTGGACCAGAAAACACTAGCTTTTGTCTCCGACCTCATTGCGAACCCACCGACAAAAGAAAGGTACGCGACGATAAAAAAGCGAATCATCGACAGGTTCTCGGAAACTGATGAAGCAAAGCTAAGACGACTACTAAGCGGAATACACATTTCAGACGAAAAACCAACACACGTTTTACAGAAAATAAAGAATCCCGCGGGTTCCCAGTGCAATGACTCAGTTCTCCGTACGCTGTTCCTCGAACATTTACCGGAACAGGTACGTGCGCACCTTGTCATCGGTGAAACAGCAGACTTGTCAAAACTTGCTTTAGAAGCAGACAAAATCGTCGATATTGTGCGACCCTCAGCACCTGGAATTTACGCGGTCAGCAACAACAAAGCTACAGACCCTATGATAACCGAATTCAAGAATGCATTAGAAAAGCTAACACGTGAAGTAGCAGCGCTTAACCAAAAAGTCAATGGCAACAATGTACAACGTCGCGGCCGCTCTCGGAATCGTTCAAAAAGCAAAAGCCGACAGAACGTCGAAGACTCTTCTGGATTTTGCTTTTATCACGCACGTTTCCAAGAAAAGGCGCACAATTGTCGCCCACCCTGCACCTACAAGGATAAGTCGGCGGAAAACTAATGTCGCTGTCATCGCCAGAGGCGACGATCGACAGCAGAGACACACAAACACAAGAGTATCGCCTCCATGTTTATGGTCAAAGAGACCGTAAGAAATTTCTGATCGACAACGATTCTGCAGTTTCTGTAATTCCGCACGCCCATTTCAAACGAAAACTGGCCATTAAACCATCAAAGTTATATGCGGCAAACTCAACGGTGATAAATACATACGGCGAACTACTTCTCACATTAAACCTGGGACTACGTCGAGAGATTAGATGCCTTTTATCGTGGCCGATTTCCAAACTGCACTCATTGGCGCAAATCACATTGCTCATCATGGTTTGCTTGTAGATCTAAAAAAAAAGACGCATTAAGGATCCAATAACCAAGCTGTCAACACTCTGCGAGATACACGAGGCACACGAGCATGGCATTTCTACAGTAGACTGCGGAGCGTTCTCATCGCAGAGCTACACGGACTTGTTACAGCAATACGCTGACTTCACCAAGCCCTCTTCTCAACGACGCTCGTTCGTCGAGACCACGATAGCACGTCATATCGTCACCGAATGCCCACCGATTGCAGAACACCCACGCAAGCTTGCATGAGCGAAACTCGAGGCAGCCAAATCACAGATCAACGCGCTGCTAGACCAAGGCATAATCAGTCCTTCAAGCAGCCCTTGGGCCAGCCCACTGCATATGGAGCCGAAGAAAAATGGTGACTGGCGAACGTGTGGCGACTACCGCAAACTAAACGCCAAGACGGTTCACGATAAGTACCCGCCTCGTGTAATACACGACCTTTTCCCGCTATTGCACCAAAAACAGTTATTCTCTACATTAGATTTAGTCCAAGCCTACTATCAAATTCCAATGGCTCAGGAAGATATAGCCAAAACAGCCATAATTACGCCTTTTGGGTTATACGAATTCCTTGTCATGCCATTTGGATTACGATGTGCAACTCAAACCTTCCAAAGATTCATGGACATGATTTTCGAGATTTGGATTTCTCTTTTTGTTACATTGATGACATCATCATATTTTCAGATTCACACGAGCAACATTTGGAACACTTAAAAAAGTTCTTGAACGCCTACGTGAGTTTGCACTGACAATTAACGCAAGCAAATGCAACTTGGGACAGTCGGAAGTAACGTTCCTCGGCTACTTTATCAACCAATTTGGCTACAAACCTCCACCAGAGCGAGTCCAAGCTATAATCGACTACCCAAAGCCACAAACTGTACAGGAACTAGGGAGATTTTTGGGTATAGTCAACTATTATCGCTCAGTGATGCCTAAGGCTGCCGAGCTGCTCTTGCCGCTCAACGCATACTTAACGGACTCACGCAAGAGGGACAAGAGAAAAATCCCATGGAACGCTGAAGCCGAACGAGCATTCGCTAAATGCAAGGAAATGTAAGCCAACATCGCCCTCACTGCCTACCCTTCACCTAATGCGCCCTAACACGTCGACAAGAAATGGATTCCGATCGGTTTCTTTTCACGCAAATTGTCCGACACAGAAAAAAGATACAGTACGTATGACCGAGAGCTGTTGGCAATTTTCGCAGCAATTAAACATTTTCGACATCAACTATTTCCACGGATCACACTCCGCCAAATAGATTTTATCTCCCAGTTTTCTACAAATATCCTGTACATAAAAGACATTGACAATATCGTGGCAGATGCTCTCCAAGAATTCACATCATTGACATGCCGACTATCATTAGCTCCCAACAGCTACATGACTCACAACAGGACGATGAAGAACTAGAGAACCTTGTTCAAAACTTCACGTCACTTAATTTACAATGCCTTTCGATAGAAAATTACAGCATCTATTGTGACATCACAAATGGAACGGTAAGACCCTACATACCCGCAAGCCTACGACGCACCGCCTTCGACACAGTACATAGCTTATCACACCCAAGCGGTCGCATCACGGCGCGCACACTGAAAGACAAGTATGTTTGGCCGGGCATAAAAAAGGACGCACTCAAGTGGGTAAGAGAATGTCTCGACTGTCAGCGTGCCAAAGTGCAGCGACACAATCGCTTATCACCACAAGGAATTGAAGTTCCCGACTCAAGATTCAATCACATTCACCTCGACTTAATTCACTTACCCCCAATAGACGGATTTCGGTATTGCCTGACAATCATCGACAGATTCACGCGCTGGCCAGTAGCAGTGCCACGCAAGAATTGCACAACTGAAACCATAGCAACAGCGCTATTTAACAACTGGATCAGTCATTATGGCTCACCTCTTACTATAACGACAGATCAAGGAGCGCAATTCGAGTCTGCTTTATTTGGCTCTCTCACGAAGTTTCTCGGATGCAACAAAACCAGGACTTCCCCATACCACCCGGCCTCCAACGGAATCATTGAACGCTGGCACAGAACCCTCAAAGCGGCCCTCATGCAAGCATAGCGTTTCCTGGATACATCTCCTGCCAGCTGTCATGCTCGGCCTACGCACAGCCTACAAGGAAGATTTGAAAGCTTCACCAGCCGAAATGCTTTATGGTACAGCCTTACGCATACCCGGCGAATTTTTCGTCCAGGAGGACGCAATTGGAGATCCACAGGCTTTCGTAGAACAGCACCGGATACACACGAGAGAAGTATGCCCTGTCCCAACTTCACACCACAGTAAGATACGATTATTTAAACAAAAAGACATAGACACCTGTTCACACGTCTTTGTCAGAAGTGACCATGTGAAAGCACCACTCGAGCCCCCATACAAAGGACCATATCAAGTACTCGAGCGTCTCTCAGATCGCGTATTTAAGATTCAAGTAGACGACAAAGAAAAAAACGTTTCCATCGAACGTCTCAAGCCAGCGCATACCACGGTAGAAGAAACACCGAGGATCAACATCGACATACAACAACCACAAGAAGCGTCGACGCCACCAGCTCTACTAGCCCCACCTAAAACAGCTTCAAGAGTGACCTTTACTTCGAATCCTAGCCAGGATTCAAGAGGGGGAGTAGATGTGGCGGTTCCTGAGTCGTTGCCGACATACACCGACGAACGGCGCCACCTCCCAACTCAGCGCAGCACTACGGGCGCTCGGAGAGAGCGCAAACAAACGCTCGCGCCGCGTGCGATCTTCTCTCTCGATAGACCTGCTCGAGAGTCCGCCGAGCTCGAACGCGCTCTTCACCTTCCGCCGCAGGTGTAGCAACCTTGCCTGATTTAGACTTAATTGTGTGTTCAACGCAAATTCTTTATTCTGTAAGATTTGTATTGGTATTAGGTTTATTATCAATAAACAATATTTAGTGGAATTGTGGCTGGTGTTACTTTTATTCATTAATCACCTACGCCCAAGAAACCCACAGATAGACACTAATAGAAGCGCAAAGCCTGCAGAGAGATTGAGGCACCCCGAATTTAGTATGATATCTCGAAAGTCAATAGAAAAGTCGACAATAATATAGAAAAAAAATGGCGACTTGAGTGTTCCCCTGACAGTCATTGTTGTCACGAATTGACGCGTAATGAAGCGCTAGAGGCGCGAAATTCAAATTCATAAGAGTTTTGGTCAGGTGTCGAAATATATGTAAAGCGTGGTCTAGGTGTTCGGGGTGGGCGATGATGGAGTCTAGGTAGTACGCTCCGTAGGTTTTTGTGTCTAGGTGCCGGAATGCATCGAATGCGTGGTCTAGGTGTTCGGGGTGGGTGATGATGAAGTCTAGGTAGTGCGCCCTGTAGGTTTTAGTGTCTAGGTGCCGGAACGCATCGAATGCGGGGTCTAGGTGTTTGGGGTATTCGATGATGGAATCTAGATAGTGCGCTCCGTAGCTTTTTGCGTCTAGGTGTCGGAACAAATTCCAAAAGTGGAAGACATTGAAAACTACAGAGCGTACCACCTGGACTCCATCGTCGACTATCCCACACACCTAGAGCACGCATTCGATGCGTTCCGGCACCTAGACACAAAAAACTACGGAGCGTACTACCTAGACTTCATCATCGCCCACCCCGAACACCTAGACCACGCATTCGATGCGTTCCGGCACCTAGACACAAAACCCTAGTACTATACTACCTAGACTCCATCATCGCCCACCCTGAATACCTAGACCACGCTTTGCACACATTTCGACACCTGACCAAAACTCGTATGAATTTGAATTTCGCGCCTCTAGCGCTTCATTACGCGTCAATTCGTGACAACAATGATTGTCAGGGGAACACTCAAGTCGACATTTTTTTTCTATATTATTGTCGACTTTTCTATTGACTTTTGAGACCGGCGGAGTCGTTTTCCCGCGGAGGCGGCGGAATCCGGGAGAAGGACAGGTTGTAATGAACAACGCGACGAGTAACTTGATATCACAGTATATTCAAATCTATAATAATTACAAACACAACGCACGTGCTGATTAGAACAATGAGTTATTTCGCGCGCGACCGTTAATATTCAAACGCGCGAACGATACGGCGCGCGGCGAAGCTGCTAATCTCGCGCGCGGTGTTAAAGTACGGCGAGCTGACACTCACCCGCACGTACACGGTACAGAAAGCTTGCACGGGGCGATTTCCGTGCGAGTCTTTATAATAAACCCGCGAGAGGAGAGTAGAAAACTTACGTTAAGGAGGAGCAACCGGTGCACTCGGCTCTCTCTCGCTCGCTCTCGCTCGCACAGCAGTTGAGCTCTCTTTCTCTCTCTCCCTTACTCGCTGAATTGGTTCGGCAGGCGGGCTGGCTGCCGGCTCCTCGCTCGCTGTCTCTGTGGCTCACGTGGCTCGGGATCGCTCTCTCTCGTCTCTCTTACGTGCTCATACACTATGTGCGGCGCCTCCACTACACTCGCGGGGTCTAACAAAAAACGATAGGACGGCGCGGACAAGTTAACTCACGAGGGACACGGAGGAGATGTTTCACGCGCGATGGCAGACACGAAGATGGCTGCCGTGACTCCCATAAAGCCGTAGCAGCTTCCCGGGTACGCGACGGGCATATTACGCATCGCGAGACCGTTCTAATCCGATCAGGATGCTCGCCCCCCTGGGGGCTTATTCCGTAACTATCTCACCGAGTGACACGCGTGAGATAAGCGGTCTAGACCAATCAGAGAGCTCCTTTAAAGAAAATATCGTCTATCTCACAAGTGACACGCTTAGAGAATCAGGCCCCCGGTGAGCATGCCTGCTCGGCGCGGGTAATTCGAATCTCGAATTACCTACCTCGCGCACGCGTTACAAAGTACATAATAAAATAATTATATTAATTTCAATATTGTCTACTAAAATCAAATGTACCGTGTCTTGCAATTACCTAAAATAGTTATACAAAAATTAATATCATTATTCCTGGTTTTTATAAATGCGGCCTTTAAAAATAGATATTTAAAAAAAGAAGTTAATAAAAAAAAGAAAGAAATAATACTAGATACAATATTGACAATAATACAATACAATTAATATTTAACGCGACTAACAATCAAGTTTAAGCATTTTCTTATTACGTTTAGGTACGTTTACGGAAACGGGTCGCTTATTAATTTTTCTGTCTCTAAATTTTTTTGTCATCCATTTAACGTTATTAAAAATGTGTGGCTTAAAAAAAAATTTTATAACATAATTTCGATGTTCTAAACACGCGTCGTTTCTACAAAAAATACTATGTTACTAGCAATTGCTTTTTTATTAATTGATACAAATTCTTAGTTTATAAAAAATGAATTATAATAACATCATTTTAAAAATATAAATATAATATTTTCTAAACTAAATAGGAAAAAATTCGTTATTTCTACTATATCATTTATTATTCTCTTTCTTCCATCGTTTTATTTACAATAATTATATAAAAATACTATTGAATAGTTCAATATAATTTCTACATGTCATGAGATTGTAATGAAGTATTTTTAAGTTTTTTTATATAATAATTTGTAAATAAAACAAAAAATATCCAACGCACTTTGAACAGTACCTCCAAGGTAGTGCGGAAAACTGTTCAAAAATTGCAAAAATTAAGCAGCGGAAACAAAGGTACAGTCTTACAATATTAATTAAATTAAAAAAAAAAAAATTACCGGGTGATGGATTCGAACCCTCATCAAAAGAACAGCATTCAGGGACGTTATCCACAGGACTAACGCTACCGACGTATATGTATAACATGGATGTAATATATAAGGTGTTCCCCCATTTGGTTTAGAGATTGGTTTTTAACATTAATTTGTTTTGTTATTTGTTTTTGGAATTTAGTCTACTTTTTTGTGATTAAGGAGGTTCATGCGCGACTCCCTAGTCAAAGCAGTGTTAAATGAAGAGGTTATCTAAAATTTGAAAAAACAATAGTTGTAATGGGATTTATCCATTTCAAATGATATAAATAGTTAATGTGTTATAAAAGAAGTGTATTTTACATAACTAAGCAAACTTTTTTTAACAAAATGTCGATATTTTGGAAACAGATATATCGTTACCACGAATAATTATTGATAAAACACAGGAATTTTTTCTCTTTCTCAACCGATTTTAGTTTTGGAGGTCTCATTTTGTTCCTTAATTAATTTCTTGGGGACTTGCCAAAAGAAATATTCAAAATTATTCAAAATTCAGAAGTTATAGCTAGTTGTTTATAAATTCATGAACGTGGTTAAAAGAATATATTTCTTAAATTGGCTGTAACTTTCTGGGTTTTGAATAATTTTGAATTTTTCCTTCCGCAAGTCCCTATGAAATTAATTAAGGAACAAAATGAGATATCCAAAACTAAAATCGGTTGAGAAAGAAAAAAGATTCCTGTTTTATCAATAATTTTTTGTGGTGACGATATCTATTTTTAAAACATCGACATTTCGTTGAAAAAAGTTTGCTTAATCATGCAAAATAGACTTTTTTTATAATACATTGACAATATCTACCATTTTAAATAAATAAATCACATTATAACTATGAGTTTTTAAAATTTTAGGTAACCTCTTCATTGAGCACTGCTTTGACTAGGGAGTCGCGCATGAACCTCCTTAATATTAATAACTGACATTTTTGTAATACACAGTTTATCATTTTTGGATATGAAATATGTATTGTGTTACCATTGCAGCCGGTATGGGAGGTATGTTATCGGCCGTGCGTCAGCTCAGTCAGCTGTTCACGAAACGTACAGAAATCGACTGCCGCGCTGCGCGTGGTCGGGGTGCCTCAGTCTCCCTATAAACTTTGCGCTTCTATTAGTGTCTATCTTCGTTGGCGTTATTACAAAACGTTATGTGTGACCGTAGGGTGGTTTAACCTCAATAATGAGGAGATTCGTCATACGAGTCGTCTGACACGCACCTCAGCTCGGAGAAATGCATCTATAGTTTCTTAAAATTTCGACTGTTAATTAAGCATTAAAAATGATGCGCGTATGTGACTCGATTGTACATTCGTGATGTGAGTTTCTGCTCTAATCACATGTATACCCGCGAAGTAAGATTTGCTTGCTCAAAAAAGCGCGAGATAAGGATTCTTAAATATATTATCGAAAACTAAATCATTTTACCTGGTTTTTTCCACATTCTTCACTTCGTAATTGTAGCCGTCGTGATGAAAACCCCGGAGCTCTGCTTGTGTGTCTTCGTTCATCTTGGCAGTGCGAATGATGAAAAAAAAATTTGACGCGAATAAACTAGACGCGCATTTGTTTTCGCAATTGATCAATATTACACACACACACACACACACACACACACACACACACACACACACACACACACACACACACACACACACACACACACACACACACACACACACACACACACACACACACACACACACACACACACACACACACACACACACACACACACACACACACACACACACACACACACACACACACACACACACACACACACACACACACACACACACACACACACACACACACACACACACACACACACACACACACACACACACACACACACACACACACACACACACACACACACACACACACACACACACACACACACACACACACACACACACAATACCTTAACGATTGAGTCACGAATAATGCTTTTAGTTTTAGAAAAACGTAGATTTTAATCTTTGGCAAAAAAGTAAACGTATTAAAAAATTCTTTATAAAGTATAAAATGCATGTATTAACCTTCTTAACACATTAAATCTGAATTTTGCTCTTTTGTAAAGTATACAATTTATATTCTATACTTTAGTCATTCAATTTTTACCCTTCTGTGCTTAGAGTGTGGATAAATCCTGAGTGCGATCAGACTTGCTCATGGAGAGTCCTACTAGTAACAATTTACTATCTAATTTATTATTGATGTGATTTTTTTATAGATTGTCAAACTATGAACGCAACTTAACAAATCTACGAGTCGGAAGATGAATTCGACGAGACCGACAATGAAGACGAAGAGCTAGATTTAAAAAATTTCGTCTATATAGATAATACAAAAATTGATGATATGGATGTGGCTAAGGCTCAGCTAGGTCCAGTGGTTCTCTAGGTAGATTCTACCGTAGAACCCTGTACGTTAATATCTTACGAGGAATTAAGTAAGAATTTTTGCTTCCTCCTAGAGGAAGCTTTGTGATAGTAATTTTTTGATTTGTTGTAAAAACATGTTATAATTGTTTTTCGAGGTGTTAATAATCAAAATACATGATTTTTGAAAAATGTCTATGGATGTATGTGTGTGTATGTGTGTGTGTGCGTGTATGTGCGGGTGTGGGTGCGTGTGTGCTTGCGTGCGTGCGTGCGTGCGTGCGTGCGTGCGTGCGTGCGTGCGTGCGTGTGCGTGTGCGGCGTGCGTGCGTGCGTGCGTGTGCGGATGCGTGTAAGTGTGTGCACGTCTGGATCTCAGCTTCTACTCGATCGATTTTAACCGGACAGGTCTTATTTTTTTTTTTTTTCTTTATGTGATAGCGGGTCAAAAAAAGAGAGACAGCATGATTCTTACATACTCGGCTAATCAGTGTAGCGAATCAGCTGTTCCGAAGAGCAGCTGATGAGTGCGACCGCCTGCTGAGTTATACCTGTGGTGCGCACGCCGCGGGAAATTCAAAATCATTATAATTCCCTAACAATGTATGAACGCGCAACTGTGTCGAGAACGCGCCGGTGTGAGTTCGAGCGTACACATCTATGTCTCCCCCCCCTAGTGTGTGCGTGAGTAAGAAGGTAAGTCGAGCGGCAGCGAGCAACGCGCTGTCCACTCTACTGCTGTACGCCTGACGAAAAGCATCGTACGCGAGACGCTAGGAAGCGCCCACATATCGACGGCTGAGCGGAACAAGGTCGTATCTCACCGCGTGGATGAAGAACCCCGTATCTCAGGGCACGGACGAAGAACGTCGTATCTCACCGCGCGGACGAAGAACGTCGTATCTCATCGCGCAGATGAAGAACGTTGTATCTCACCGCGCGGATGAAGAACGTCGTATACCACCGCGCGGACGAAGAACGTCATATCTTGGCGCTCTTGAAGCCAGTATACGGCCAGTATACGGCGAGATACGACGTTTTTCGTCCGCGCGCCGAGATACGACCTCATCCCGCTCAGCCGTCGATATCATGTAATTTTATCTGAATAAACCAGTCTTTATTTCATACAATACAATAGTCTCTCCTACTCATTCAATATCACACCTCAACAGTTACATCTACTTGATATTTTGGCAAATTGTAGATTTCATGAGACATTAGCAAATAAATGTTCATCTCGATAGTTTTTAACATTTCAAAGATATGACCTCTAAATGAAAAATTATGTTTTGATAAATAACTAATAAATGAATATAGCTATCAACATTTTTTTTTAATTGTTTGTTTTTTTAAATATCTCTAAAAATCATGAGACAGTTCTTTTACCTAAAGGACTTATACGATAATATATAAACTCTACATCTCCACAAAATTTCAATACGATTAAACCAATTTTTGTTTTCTCTACTTATCATGCGACAAAGCAAATGACTTTGTCATTTTATTTTCTTTGTATATGAGATATATATATGAGGCGTTTCGCCTCAACTCTCCCAGCGCGGCGCGCTAGCGTCAAATCATGCTATTTTCAAGTCGTGTTTACGATATCAATATACATTTCAAAAAATTATGTGATAAGCGTTTCCGACGTATTTTTTCCTCAGCTTTCCAATGGCGTAGGTGGTTTTTCCGAAATTTTCCATTTTCCCCCCCAACAAGTATAAAACATACTATATCTCGAAAAGTATATTTTTAATATTTTTTTTTACCCCCTAGATCGAAAGCTGAGCATTTTTTACGTCGGAAAGGATTTTTTTCAGAATTTGTTCGAATGTTTTCTTAGAGAAACAGAACGCGAAAGAGCAGACGCAGCGTCTCCTTCGCGCGCGGTTTTCGGCGCGCTGTACACCGCGTGGACTAGATGCATTTCGCTCTCTAACAACCACTTAAAATTTTGATTTCCTTAATAATAGCAACAATAAACTAGTATTTATATTAATAATTCTTTTTTTTAAAGTAGATAATTTTATTTTGTTTTGTTTTACGGGTTTTTTAGGGAAGATTTGATATTCTGAACTCATTGACGTTTTTTTTAGTATTAATGTTGTTTTATTCATTGGAATAACGGCATGGTACTGTAAAGTTCCCGGTATAGATTTAATTTTACTTAACCTTGATTTTAGTTTCAAAACGGCTTTTTCATAGGTCTCTTTAGTGCTGTAAAAAACTTTAGTTTCTTTGCAATTACGTAAAGCCCAGTTGTAAAGGTCTTCTGGTGTTAAAATATGATTACTCGAAGAGAGTTGAAGACTTGCTCTTTTCGCCCCTCTTTTCAAATTTGCGCCTATACCATCGCACGCACCTTTACCGTGCGCTGTTGCATGAAAATGCCATTCAGCAGGAACTCCAAAATCTTTTTGATGAAACAGAAGATTTTGGAAGGTAGACTTGTTCTTAAAATGCTGACCTGCTTCATCAGTTAAGTAATAAATTTTCTTGACTATGAAATTACTTTTTAAATACGATATTATAATTTTTTGATATTCATAAACAGCAACAGTATCGTGATTTAGATTATCAGAAATTATAGCAATGCTTATATGTTTAAGATCTTGATTTTCGTTATAATATACCACTGCTGTGAAAACTGTTGCTTGATTATTGTTCCAGTGGAACGATTGTGTTGAATTTTGCACTATAAACGCATAGTTTTCTGCAAAATCACAACAAACAAGGAATTCTCCTTTTTGAAGGTTTTTTTTTCAAATCGCTTAAGAAAAGATATTGTTCTCTCGCAAAGAAGTCATGAGTTTTAAATTTTATTAATTTTTCTCCCAGTATGTTCATGAATTCATAAACATTTACAGTTGTAGATACTATTGTGCAACGATCTGTCTGAAGCCATGACTCATACTGTATTTGAAAAATATCATTTCTCTCAAAACATTCAAGCAAATGTTTCCGTAATACATATTGGGGCAATCTAAACAGTCTCCCAAGTAACATTTCGAACTAGCATTAGTACATACGATTGCTTGGATGCAATCGTGGTAGTTTTTAAGAAATAGTCGAGTACCTTCAGTTAAACTCTGTAAATTAATAGCATTTAACATCAGCTTGACATTTTCGTGGTGTACACATACGCATACATTATGCGTACCACTGCTTCCCGCTAGAACACAATGCGGCGGCCTCAATTGAGTAAATTTAGTGAAGCCAATATTAACAGATTCATGCTCTTTTTTAAATAACCAATAAATTTCACGTAAATTACCAAGTAGTAACCTTTTCTGTACATGTTCTCTTTTACCATTATCCTGCTTAACAGATATACAATCTTTTAATCCGGGCATTACACGACTAATATCGTCCCTCTCATAAAAACGTTTAACTGAATCTACACTTTCAACTGGAAATATTTTGCCCCTTTTCTTTTCAGGTTTTGAAAAATTCCACTTTCAGTTACTAACTTTTTCGCTTCTCGAGCTTCCCACTCAGTACAACCGAACTCTCTGATTAAGTCTCTGCGAGACCAAAAATCAGGAGCAAGCGTGAGTAGCTGAATTTTATCTTCCTTACCCGGTGATTCTAAAAATTTTTTTTTTAATTGGTTGAGAACTGCCACTCCTGCTTTATGATATTCATCAGTACATTCAATTTTAGCTTTTTTGGCATCGCATGAAGGTAAATCTAACTTATGTTTATAAAGTTGACGTTGACAGTTGGAACAAATTTTCGCGTTTTCTGGTACGAGGGGATACGCACTCCTAAATATTGAAGGAAAATTCGACAAATTTTTACGCACAGAGTGATTCATTTTATTAAAAGGATTTATGCATTTCAGCTTCAAAGCTGGATCCATTTCAGTAGCGAGAAAATAAATGCAATAAATAAACCAAAAATAAATTATGATTTAATCAGCAAACACACGAAGAACACAAATATAACGGAAACAGCGTTAAAATTCTTAAACAATTTCAAGGATAACAAAGATCGAAAATTCATCAGACTTATATAATTGGATACAACAAATTACTCTCGGGCAAAAATTTTCTATACGCAAGCCACCTATCGGGTAAAAAGTAAGTGAGAAGCGTTGCGTCTGCTATTTCAAATTGATTGTAATGTTTTTGCTTCCTCAAAGAGGAAGCTTTGTAACGGTGAAAAAAATTTTCGAAAAAAAAGTCTTCAAAAAGATGTTTTATGGTGGTATATGTGTATATTATTTGATTTTGATGATTTTTGATTTCGTGGATGTATGTATGTGTGTGTGTGCGTGTGTGTGTGTGTATATTTCAACTCTTAATATCTCCGAAACTAATCAACCGATTTTCGTCGGGTAAAGCTTATTCGCTTCGTCTTGCGGCAAGAGGAAAGTACCCTGATGGATTTGGGATTTTATTGATTTTCTTTTGTTTTATAACCAAAAAACGATTTTGAATTTTGAGTTTTTTTGATTTTTTCGTATCTTATAGTAATTATTACATAAAATAATATACTTCTCTTAAAAGGTATTCAAATTACCTACATTTTCTTTTTTTAAAATTTAAAATTTAAAATATCGTCACTCTGTCATTTGTTATTAATGAAAACTTTTTTATATTTAAAAAATTAATATCTCAAAAAATAATTTATTTATCGACTTGAAATTTTAACTGTTACTTATTACACTTGTTGGTGGCAATATTGTGTTGCAATTTTAAGTGATTATCTATATGAATATATATTATACATTAATTTTCGAGAACTATCATTTTAATATTTTTATATAATGTAGTAAATTAAAATATCAAAACGTATTAATAGTGCCATTTTTAGCCCCTTCTTTTATCTCTTTTTAATCTCAATTTTTTTTAAACTTGGTGGTCTGTCAAAGCTTTTTTTAAAATAGGTACGCAATATACTATTTTGCAAGAAACTGGTATAAGACGCATCGGTTCAAAGTATTATTGAAATTCTTTAGCATTCCTTTTTATGAAAAATGTATTTTCAGAATTTCAATTTTTAATTAGGAAACGATGAATTAGTTTGAGGAAGCTAAGTGCCAAAGAATTGGCAGCGGTTTTTTTTTTGCGAAATAACCTATGAAAATGTCAATCGTGCATATAAGTAAAATTCGAAGTGCAAAAAGATATTCCATAAAGAATTAAAAATGATAAATAAAAATAATAAGGTTACTAGAGAGCGAAATACATCTAGTCCACGCGCTGTACAGCGCGCCGCATACCGCGCACGAAGGAGACGCTGCGTCTGCTCTTTCGCGTTCTGTTTCTCTAAGAAAAACATTCGAGCAAATTTTGCAAAAAATCCTTTCCGACGTAAAAAATGCTCAGCTTTCGATCTAGATGATAAAAAAAAATATTAAAAATATACTTTCCGAGATATAGTATGTTTTATACTTTTTGAGGGTGAAAATGGAAAATTTCGGAAAAACCACTTACACCATTGGAAAGCTGAGGAAAAAATACGTCGGAAACGCTTATCACATAATTTTTTGAAATTCATATTGATATCGTAAACACGACTTGAAAATAGCATGATTTGACGCTCGCGCGCCGCGCTGAGAGAGTTGAGGCGAAACGCCTCATATATATATATATATACATTTCTTTTACCAGATTTATGGAGCCCTTTTATACACATGAGCATATTTATGGAGCCCGTTTTCTTTTATGGAGCCCGGGTCCCATAAAATATTCTTATACGGCGTTTATGGAGCCCGATCTAGAGTTTCTATACCCAGAGAGGGATTATTTCTTTAGTCACTTGTATACGGGAACTCTGGGCGTAGGTACTAAAAGGGATGGGCTCCACAAAGGGGTTAAGTGATAATTATACATTTTATATATATATATATATATATATATATATATATATATATTCCTATAGTATATAGTTGTAAGGGTATCCAGCCCCCCCTCCTCGCCCCTCCTTACAGCCCCTTCTCAACCCCTCCTCAAAATAACGGAAAAATGAGATTAGAAATAGGAGTTTTTAGTATTACATTGGCTCCTCAACCCCCCCCCCTCCTGCCCCTCCTCTTAATATTGTATTGTTTTTCTCATTTTGTTATACATTCCATATATATTACGAATGATGTGATATTGTTAATATTATTGATGTTGTTTCTATATTATTAAATAATTATAATATCAAATGTTATCAATTATAAGATCAAGTTTAAAAAATTTGTGTAAGTTCCCCGTTCCTTTTTGCGTGTAAGAAGCCTTAATCACATCAGGGTATGGCTTTAATAACGTTACTAATGATTATAGTTTAATCTAATAATAATACATTAATACTATAAATATAGTGTATTTAACATGACTAAAATAATTTTTTTTTAACAAAATGTCGATATTTTAGAAATAGTACAAACAATTATTGATAATAAATCCCTATTTTTTTGGTTTCTTAACAAATTTTAATTATCAAAGTCTCATTTTATTCTTTCACGGGGACTTGCCCAAGGAAAAATTCAAAATTATTCAAGACCCAGAAAGTTATTGCCAAATGAAGATAATTATTTTTATAACCTCATTCGTGATTTTATAAACAATTATAGCTACCTTAAATGTTATCAAATGTATTGGAGGGTGTACGTAAGCGCTGTGCGGTACTGTGCTGTGCGATGCTGCGTGATGCCAGTGTTATTGGTGCGTTAGCTACTTACGGAACTACTTTTCTGATTGGTCGGTATTTAAACATCAACCAATCAGCGGCGTAGTTCTATAAGTAGCCAATGCACCAACAGCACCGGCATCGGAAACGCACCGCACAGCACAGCACAGCGCTTATGTACACTCTTCCTAAGGTCACGTTTAAAAATTTGTATAAGTTCGCCTTTCCTTTTTACGTGTAGTCTTAATGTAAGCCTTAGTCATATTAGGGTATGCCTTTAATAACGTGACACATAATGTAGGACACAAAATAGAACACACCCTCATATGATTGTGATATTATGGATTTACCAAATCTAAAGTATGGAAACGTAGAGAACGCAATAAACAATTTGATGCGATTGGGCGGTTCAATATTGTTTCACCTAAAGATAATGAAAGATTTTTTCTTAAATTACTGTTGAACCGCATAAGAGGTGCTACTTCTTTTAAAGATTTACGAACATTTAATAACGTCTCATATGAAATATATAAAGAAGCAGCACTTACTATGGGTTTATGGTAACCGTTTTTATATATACCGGAGTTTATGACGACCGGATAGGTTTATGGTCACCGGGCGACATAAACTTCTATAATATACAGGGTGTGTCATTTTAATTGACGTACCCGAAAATTTCAAAAATCGCGTCTCCTAGAAAAAAATGATTCAAACAAAAGTTGTAGGGTACGGAGGGGGCCAACTGATAATGACCTTCACTTTGACCTTGAGATCAAGGATCAAGGTCATTTGAAGGTCAAATCGATTTTTTGCATAGGAACCCCCACTTTTGACCCCGGAAATGGAAAGAGCGGCAAATTTTACGTTCAAATATGACTTTAACCCTAATTTCAAATTTAATATTTAAGGTCATTCTAATGTTTAAATTGATCAATGTATGCATTTCAAACCTTTCATCTTAAGTGACTTCTAATAATTATCAATAACCAACTTTTACCTAAGGTGACCACTGGTGATATGATTTCTGCTTGCGAACTTAATCTCAAGCAGATGAAAGGCACTTAAAATTTAAATTAAAGGAGCAGTTTGCGCATTCAGTTAATACGGCAACACATACATTATTTTCTGGATTCTCCGCTCTTTATTGTCCACAGTTCAATAATTTGTTCTTAAGTTTTAATTATAATTTTTAATTTTGTTTCCAATTTAACAAAAATTTTTTGTCAAAAATTATGGCAGAATACCCACAGCTGAAATTGTTGATATGTTGATAACTTTCGGTGAATGTCATAGTAGTTACCGAGCTGCTACTAAACGATATGCAGAGCGTTATCCAGATCGGCGACATCCTAATGACAGAACCATTCAAAGACTAAAGTTGAGAGCTCAGAATGGCCACTTAAATCGACAACGTCCAAGTCGTGTATACGACGAAAATGATACACGTGTTCTTGTAATTTTAGCTTACATTCACCTAAATCCGTACACAAGTTGTCAAATCATTTCAAGAGAGTCAGGTATTCCTTTTAAAACTGTTTCAAGAATTATCAAAAAAGTGAAATTCCACGCATATGACATAGTATTAGTTTTTTGTAATTGGGCTTTACGAAAAATTGAGGAGGACCATGACTTCTTTAGGTTTTTAATGTTTAGCGATGAAGCTACTTTCAAAAATAGCGGCGAACTTAATAGACACAATTGCCATTATTACTCAGAGGTTAATTCTCATTGGTATCGACAAGTTAAACCAGTCTAACGGTCTGGCGTGGCATCGTGAATGGTTATCTAATTGGTCCATACTTTTCTGATAGAAATGTAACAGGAGCTATTTTTCGAGAGATGCTTAGTGAGCATTTACCTGGTATGCTTGAAAATGTTGATTTGGCAACGAGACAAAGAATGTGCGTTCAATTAGATGGTGCAAGGCCGCATTATGCACGAATCATGCGGAACTTTTTAAATAACATGTATCCGCAAAGATGGATAGGACGAGCAGGTCCAGTTTCTTGGCCTGCCCGATCACCTGATATGACATCGCTTGATTTTTTTTGTGGGGATTCAGAAAAGATAAAGTGTACGAGGAAGCGCCAGCTACAAGAGAAGACATGAAAAATCGAATAACAGAAGCTTGTGCTACAATTCCAGGAAACGTACTACTGAAGACTGTTGATAATTTTCAAATTAGAATCAACTTATGTCTCGAAGCTAATGGTGCTAACTTTGAATAACTATTACGAGGTTGACATTAATTGATATTGAAAAAGTAAATTACTCCGGAACGTGAGAGGCAAGGGGACTCACGACAACAGAAAGCACCCCGGAACGTGAGAGGCGAGGGGACTCACGACAACAGAAAGTACCTCGGAACGTGAAAGGTAAGGGGGCTTAGAAAAATTGAGCACTCCAACGAAATACTTTCCTATCACGTCTACCTCGTTGTGTCTGAGTAAAGCTGGAATAGGTCTTTGTCCTTCTTGGATCTCTTCGATCTTTATCCTGGATCTTGACGTCTATGTCAAGACCACATCTTAATGTTGACCTGAAGATCAATATCATGGTTAGTTGCCCCCCCCCCTCACTCAGCTTTTGTACAAAACATTTTCTTGTGTAGACTGTGTAGTTTTTCAAATGTTTGAATGTGTTAACTGATTTCCTTCTTTACATTATGTTGACCTTTGAGTTTGAAGTTAGGGTCAAGGTCATAATTAAACGTAACATTTGCCGCTCTTTCCATTTCCGGGGTCAAAAGTGGGGGTTCCTATGCAAAAAATCGATTTGACCTTCAAATGACCTTGATCCTTGACCTAATGGTCAACGTGAAGGTCATTATCAGTTGGCCCCCTCCGTACCCTACAACTTTTGTTTGAATCATTTTTTTTCTAGGAGACGCCGTTTTTTAAATTTTTGGATGCGTCAATTAAAATGACACACCCTGTAGGGGTTTTTGCCGCCCGAACTAGAGTTCCGACTTTGAGAGTTCAAACAAAATTTCCGGAAAAATTCTGTGGAAACTGAAGAGGGCGCCGCAGGCGTTGTAGTGTTGTTAGTCAATACTGAAAAGGACGTGTGATTGTAGACAATGGCGCGCGCGCAGCGCGCGCCCTTACCCACTTATAGTGCGCAACTCTGGGCTGTAGGTACTAATATACAGCGTTGGACGCCATAAACCCCCGTAACAAACACACACACACACACACACACACACATATATATATATATCTCCCTATATTATATAGGCGTTACTGCTATATTTGAACGCAGTCCCTCCACCGTCCCCTCCACCGTCCTCCACCGTCCCCTCCACTGCCCTCCACTTACCTATTTGCTGCCCCTCCACCGTCCCCTCCACTTTTTAACGTTAAATTCGTTCAAAAATCACGTTATTTTTTAATCTCAGAAAGACCACCGTCTCCTCTA
The DNA here is from genome assembly GCA_036365515.1 of Torymus aiolomorphi. Taxonomy (NCBI): domain Eukaryota; kingdom Metazoa; phylum Arthropoda; class Insecta; order Hymenoptera; family Torymidae; genus Torymus; species Torymus aiolomorphi. Next base: position 250,426,223 of record CM070874.1, read on the forward strand.
CCGCCCTCCACCGTCCCCTCCACCGCTCTCCACCGTCCCCTCCACCGCCCTCCATCCTCCCCTCCACCGCCCTCCACCGTCCCCTCCATCGTGCTCCACCTACCGTCCCCTCCACCATCCCCTCCACCGTCCCCTCCACCTCTGAACTACTACCGGACTATTGTTTTTGATGAAAGTCGAAAAACCATCAAAGAGAAAACTGTCACTAAATCTTCGAATTCGAACATTTAAAAAACTCAAAAATATACTAATTATTATTAGAACCAACATAGACAATTATGTTTTCAACTATTACCACATTTCGCACATTTGGAACAGCTTTCCACACCACCACTGAGGTACTGTTATAGGCGCGTTGAATTTTGCTTCCTCATCGAGGAAGCTTTGTGATAGTAAAAAAAAGAAGTTTATGAGATAATGTGTTAGAAATGTTATTTAGCAAATTTGGAATCGAAATACACTATTTTTAGAATATGTCCGTATGGATGTGTGTGTGTGTGTGTGTGTGTGTGTGTATGTCCGCATATACTGATATCTCATGATCTACTCGACCGATTTTAACGGGAGAGTGATCATTCTTTTAGGTTTTGCTTCCACAATTGGGGTCAATATTCTATTTTTGTAAAATTTAATTTTTTTTTTAATAGCCATTTTGTTATTTTCAAAATTTTTTTTTTCGATTTTTTTAATATTTAGAACAAATATTATTTATATATCATGAATTCTCTGTATGCAGGATAAAATTATCTACAATTTAAAAAAAAAAAAGTCAGTAGCTATATTTCGTCATAAGTTATTGATGAAAACGTAATTTTCTGTAAACAGGTTATATTTCGAAATTAAAAAAAGATATTAACATGAATATTTTTTTGGTTATAAAGGATATTAAGTAGTATAACTTACTAAATTTTTAGGTTTTTTCATTCATTATTTTTTGAGAAAAAAAAATAATTTATAAAAAAAGTGATTTTTTTTGTCGTTCAATAATTATAGTACAATTGGCTTAATCACTTTGAAATTCTTTGTAGGGGTAGATTTTGTATACCAATCGAGTGAGTTCTTTGGGCAAAAGGATTAATCCATAAATTTCGAAGATATTTGAGGTTAAAATTTTTTTCAATTTTTTTTTAAATCGTAATTTCTCGAGAAGGGCTCTATGTATCTAAATGAGGTGGGTGGTATTCAAAAGAGAATTAAATTACCTATATTTTCTAGAAAAAATTAATTCTCTAGCTATCACGGTTCTTTTGTTATTAACAAAAACGTAAAAATTGAAAAATGAAAAAAAATGAGTTTTATATGTTCAACTATTACAAGAGTAAAATTGTCTTATTCGCTTCAAAATTCATTGTAGAGGTATATTATTGATAGTTCTCGGATGAGTTCTTTTGGCAAAGTGATTGGTTCATAAATTTCAGAGATATTTGAGGTTAAAATTTTTCTAGACATTTTTAAAATCTATTTCTTGACGATTTTTTTTTAATTTTTAAATTTTTACATTTCTGTTAATAACAAAAGAACCGTGATAGCTAGAAAATTAATTTTTTTTAGAAAATATAGGTAATTTAATTATGTTTCGAATGCTGTAAATTACATTCAAATACATAGAGCTCTAAATATCAGTTGCAAATTTATAGGCAATTGTGATACATATTTTATGTATGTGAAATTTTGTGGAAATGTATAATCTATAAAAATTTGAATAAATTATGTTGGAGTTTTGTTATTTCTGTCTTTCTGAAGTATTAAATTTTAAATATTGGAATTAAAAATTAATTCAAGGAATCAGTAAATTAAGTTTGAGGAAGCTACGTGCCAATGAATTGGCAGCGGTTTTTTATTATATATAAGAAATAATAATAATTATATATATGATTTTGGGACATGCCGAAATCATATAGAATTACACAATAATTTTTTATATAATGAGCCTAAACACAACCATGGAATTCATCGCGTGTAGCCCTAAAAACCATGGGAGTCATCCCTCCGTAATCCTCCTTGACTCCAACCTAGCCCTTCCTTCCTCCACCATGTAAGATGTGAATTAATTTTCATTACTTATTATTGTAATTCCTTTAAAATAAAAATTGTGCAAAGTTTAAAATATAATGAAAATTAATTCACATCTTTATTACATTTAATAAACAAATATTTCACATTAATATATTAAATAATTATGAAATATTTATGTATTAAATGTACAACAATATTCAGATTATTTATGATATTAAAATTATAAGAAGATACAACATGTCTTATATTTTCATAAAGGGTAATATTTTAATTAAAATGATTATTGTTATAAATTCCTTGAGCTTAGGAGAAATTGAGATCATATACAAATACTACATAAATTTTCACTCATCAAATCTTATAGTGTAAATTATAGATTAAATTTCAAAAATTTCTTTTCATACAATGTTATCTATTATTAAAGAATTTTCTGAACAATTTTCAATAAATATATTGTTAGGATTTTTACATCGGGATAAAGCAACATGTAACTGACCATGTGAAAATAGTGGTCGTCTAATAAAAATTCCAATAGAATCAAAACTCTGTCCTTGAGATTTAGTTATTCTCATGGCAAAAACTAATACAATTGGAAATTGTTTTCGGTAAAGAATAAAAGGAAATGAAGATGAATCTGCAGTATTTAATGTTATTCGTGGAATAAAAACCTCTTTACCAATTCTTTCGCCTGTAATAATTTATGCCTTAACATTATGAGTATATAATACAGTTATTCATAGACGTGTATCATTACACATTCCTTGTACAATACTTATATTTCTAATTAACATAACAATAGCATTTACTTTCAATTTTAATTCATCAGGTGGAAGACCTTTTCTAATATTGTTAAGCATTTCAATTGGATAATTTAAATGAATATTTTCGTCTGTTTGATCAACTCCTTTATAAGTTGCGTAATCTAAACTATAATACGTATGTACTTTTTTATTAAATAATTCTAAAACTTTATTATTAATAATTTTAATATCTTTATTATGAGCGATTAAGATTACATGATCTATTGAAGTTCTAATATTAATGTTACTATAAATTTCTTTACAAATATTATTCGTTTTCCATTTATTTGGAATAATAAATGGATTAATTTTTCCTTCATCCAATTCTAACAATAGTGAAGCAAATTCTTTATTTTCCGAACGAATATTTTGATTTAATTTTAAAACTTTAAAAAGAGACCATAACGCAGAAAATTTAATTGTTTCTTCAATTGTACTATTTTTGTGACCACATTTCATAACTGGAAGAATTTGCCGAAAATCATCTCCTAATATGATCAATTTTCCACCAAATGGAATATCATTAAAACATACATCTCTTAGTTTGATCAATTATTTCTAAAGCCTTTTTTGGTATCATTGATGCTTCGTCCCAAATAATAATATCAACTTCTCTCAATTTTTTTTTATCCGATTCAAATTTTAAAAAAGCAGTTTCAATACTGTTTAAATCTAAAGGAAGTCTAAAAGTACGATGACTTGTCAATCCTTTAGGTAATAATATAGAAGCGATTCCAGTCCAAGCCATAGATAAAGTTTTTTTGTTCGAAGATATATAATAATGTATGAATGTTTTGTATAAGAAAGTTTTACCTGAACCTCCAGGGCCGTCAATCCCCCTACATATTAATATTCATGGACGTGTCAGCGTAACGCCAATATAATAACGTTAAAAATCGGTACGTCGCTAAAAATAGATATAGATATATAGATTATGTGTATTACTAACGAGAGAGAGAGAGAGAGAGAGAGAGAGAGAGAGAGAGAGAGAGAGAGAGAGAGAGAGATGCGCATTGTTACATAGCCTACTGGGGCTATATAAGGCCGGCCGCAGCGCTCCACGGCACAGTTGGAGCCCTACTCTCTAGGAGGTAAGATGCCTTCAGCTGAGGGTGGCGTGCGTGCGTGCGTGCGTGTGTGTGTGTGTATGTGTGTGTAGGGGGGGTGGGGTGGGTGTGTGTATGTGTGGGTGGGTGTGGGTGTGAGTGTGCGTGCGTGCATGGGTGCGTGCGTACGTGCGTGCGTGTGTGCGTGCGTGCGGGGGAGAGAGGATGTGGCAGTGCTGGCCGTATGGTTACAAAAGGAACTTTATTTTTTATAATATAAGAATATACTATATACTAAAATAATATAATATAAATAAATATTAATGCTGTGAATTATGCTTTTCAGGTGTACAAGCAAGTATATAATAGGTGTATACTTGAATCTTCTCTAAAGATTAAAGAAAAACGAGTTATTGATTATTGTTTATTGAATATTCATCATTAAATATTGATTATTGGCTATTGAATATTGACCATTAAATATTGATTATGGATTATTGAATATTAATTATTAATTATTTATTTTTGATATTTCTATTGAGTATTGACTGTTATTGATAAGAACTGATAAGAATCGAAATGAACTGATAAGAGCTGAAATGAACTGATATGAACTGAAATCAATTGATGTGAAATGAACTGAAATGAATTGATATGAACTGAAGTGAACTGATGTGAACTGATATGAACTTATGTGAACTGAAATGAACTGATAAATAATAAATAAAAATGAAAAAATTATGAATTTTTTTTTAATAATTAGGACTTATTGATTATTGTCTGTTTATTAATGTCTATTGATTATTGACTATTGAATTGAATATTGACCATTGAATATTGATTATTGACTTTTGATATCACTATTGAGTATTGATTGTTACTGATTAGATCTGGAAAGAACTGATAAGAACTGATTTTTGCTATTGAAATTTGGCTGTTATTATTGAACATTTGCCATTTTGATTAAAAATTAAAAACTACATTTTGATTATTATTGAACTTTTACAAGTATTTGTATTAGCATTTATAAAAAGTCTTGATTAATTTTTCTTATTTATTGTTTTTTATTATTATTTATATTATATTTCATTGGAAATATCATTAGCGGCATTTAAATATTAGTAGTTTAATGGAGCATCACAATGTTGAGCAAGTTATTGATGAAAATCGTCGTCGCGGTAGACCTAGAATCAGACATACTTCCGAGGAGGAAAGGGAGTTCCGAGAAAGGCAATGGGTTTTAAGAAATGAAAGAGACAGACGATTCCGGGCTCGGTGCGATAATAATGTCAATAATAACTCAAATACATTGGAACCTAATAATAATGAAATGGAGCATGACAATGTTGAGCAAGTTATTGATGAAAATCGTCATCGCGGTAGACCCAGAATCAGACGTACTTCTGACGAGAAAAGGGAGTTCCGAGAAAGGCAACGGGTTTTGAGAAATGAAAGAGCAAGATGATACAGGGCTCGGTGCGATAATAATGTCAATAATAACTCGAATACATTGGAACCTAATAATAATGAAATGGAGCATGAGAATGTTGAGCAAGTTATTGATGAAAATCGTAGTCGCGGTAGACCTAGAATCAGACGTACTTCTGACGAGAAAAGGGAGTTCCGAGAAAGGCAACGGGTATTGAGAAATGAAAGAGCAAGATGATACAGGGCTCGGTGCGATAGTAATGTCAATAATAATTCAAATACATTGGAACCTAATAATAATGAAATGGAGCATGACAATGTTGAGCAGGTTATTGATGAAAATCGTCGTCGCTGTAGACCTAGAATCAGACGTACTTCTGAGGAGGAAAGGGAGTTCCGAGAAAGGCAACGGGTTTTAAGAAATGAAAGAGCAAGACGATACAGGGTTCGGTGCGATAATAATGTCAATAATAATTCACATACATTGGAACCTAATAATAATCAGGTAAATTTAACTAAAAGAAGTAGACAAAGTAATGATGAGGAGGAAAGAGAATTCCAAAATCGTCGACATGAACGAAATGTAGAGAATCGAAGATTTTTGGAACAAAATAGTAATGTTGATGAATACTATTTAGGTAAAATGGATGTTTTATGCAGACATTGTAACGCGAAACATTTTACTGCAGAGAAAGTGTTCAACAAGGATAATTCATTTAATTTGTGGTCATGGGACTGTTAAATTGACAGAAATTCCAGATTTTCCAGATAATTTACGTTCATTATTTGAAAATAATCATCAAAAAAGTAATGCATTTTTTGAACGTATTCGAAATTATAATAGTTCATTTTCATTTGCATCTTTTAATCCCAATGTAGTTGATATGCCTACAATAGGTAGAGCTCCATATTGTTTCAAAATACAAGATCAAATTTATTACCAAATAAATGAGGCTTTATATCGATCGAAAAATGATTATCCTAAATATGGTCGGCTTTTTATTGTAGATCCGCAAGAAGCTATCGACTATAGAATTGCGGCTAACGCAAGAACTGACAAAGAAATAATGTATAGTTTAGAGCAAATGATAAGACAATATAATTTGTTTGCCAAGTCATATCTAATGATGAAGGAAGAAATTGATCATCAACGTCAATTATTGGGCAGTGATACGGAACCTAAATTACAACTGATTTTTAGTTTAAAACCGGGCTATGATCGAAATAGGTATAATTTACAAAGAACAAATGAGGTTGCTGCGGTTTTTGTTACTACAGCCAGTGGTGACATTCCTGAATCATATGTGACTATCCGTAATAAGGCTACGCGTGTATTGCAATCTGTAAGTTCGATGGATCCAAACATAGAACCTATGGTATATCCACTGTTTTATCCTCATGGATCGCAAGGTTGGCATAAAAATATAGCGAAAATAAAGAATAGGACATTCGTAGTAGATAATGATGATGCACAAGGTGAACAAAGTAATCGTCGAGTAACTAGGGGATCTTATGTTAAATATAGAATAGGCATAAGATCTGATATATTCAATGCATTTTTGTTAGGCCGTAGATTATTTTAACAATGGATTGTTGATAGTTACGTTAAAATCGAGAGGCATCGTATTGAATATATTCGGCGCAATCAAAAACAATTGCGTGTGGAATCATACCGAGGATTAGTTGAGCATTTAAATAATACTGCAAATGATATGAATTTTCAAGTAGGTAAAATAGTTATATTGCCATCAACTTTTGTTGGTTCTCCTAGATATATGATGCAAAATTATCAAGATTCAATGGCTATAGTTCGTATGAAAGGAAAACCTGATCTGTTTATAACCATGACGTGTAATCCTAACGCGTGAAATTAAAAATAATTTATTACCGGGTCAACAGGCTTCAGATCGTCCTGACGTCTGTGCTCGTGTTTTCCATTTAAAAAAAGAATATTTAATCTCGCTAATAACAAAAAAGAAATATTTTGGCGAAGTTTCAGCTCACGTACATGTTGTAGAATTTCAGAAACGAGGTTTACCTCATGCACACATTTTAGTTACTTTAAAAAATGGTTTTAAGTTATCTACCGTGAATGATATCGATAAATACATTTCTGCTGAAATTCCTGATTCTGAGACAGATCCAATATTGTATAACACTGTGGTTAATAATATGATACATGGTCCATGTGATAATAGATGTATCATTGACGGTCAATGTTCGAAACATTAGCCAAGAGAATTTCGAGAGGAAACTATAATGTCGCCTGATGGATATCCGTATTATAAACGAAGAAATAATGGGAAAAAAATTATGCGTCATAAGTAAACTGTAGACAATCGATTTGTAGTACCATATTGTCCTGGGTTATTACGCATATTCAATTGTCATATAAACGTTGAAGTAGTGTCCAGCGTAACATCCGTGATATATTTGTATGAATATGTTTATAAAGGTTACGATGCAGCTAATATCATAGTTGAAGAGTTAAATAATGAGAGGGTAATTAATCACGATGAAGTTCGTAGTTTTATAGAAACGCTATATGTTAGCCCAGTTGAAGCATGTTATCGTATTTTAAGTAAACCATTACAGTGTAAAAGTCATAGTATCATACGCTTAGCAGTTCATTTACCTCAACAACAGTCAATTATAATTGATGATATTGATGATGATGTTGCTGTGGAGGCAGCATTAAATCGAACCAATACATTATTAGCTTATTTTGATTTGAATAAACCAGATATTTCAGCTAGACAATACACTTATGCTGAAATTCCAGCTCACTATGTTTTTAAAGAACATAATGATAATGGTCAGAAAGTTTTTAGATGGTCAAAACGGAAATCACATTATAATTGTATCGGACGTATGTATTCCGTCAGTCCAAGTCAGGTAGACTTATTTCGATTAAGATTACTTTTATGAAATTGTAGAGGCGGAAAAAGTTTTGATGAATTAAAAAATGTAAACGGTGTTCAGTATATGACGTTTTCGGAAGCTTGCTTAGCGTTAGGTTTTATAGATGATGATGAGGAATGGAGTCGAGCTATGCAGGAAGCTGTAAGTTGGATGATGCCAGGTAGTATACGTCTGTTATTTGTATGTATTTTGATTCATTGTCAACCTGTGCATCTGGACGAACTTTGGGAAAATTTTAAAGATTCTTTATCAGAAGACTTCCTAAGATTATATGGAGATCATACCAGAGCTTACAATTTAGCTTATTCCATTATTTGTGAAATGTTGATAGCTGAAGGTAATGATATTGCGAACTTTCCATCGATGCATCAATTAGTAGTGAATAACCATATTGAGGATAGTAATGAATTGCGTAGTAACTTGGCAGATATGGGAAATAGACAGTATTCCATGTTAAACAGGGATCAAAAAGAAATTGTTGATAAGATTTTAAGAGTATCAAATGTTATTGATTATGACAGCTCTCGGTGTTTTTATATCGATGGCCCTGGTGGATCTGGGAAAACGTCTGTTATACAACATTATATAATTTACTAAAAAGTCGAAGCAAAAATGTTTGTTGTATGGCTTTTACTGGAATCGCTGCAACGTTACTGCCTAAAGGAATGACGGTTCACAAAGTACTAGGTTTGCCTGTACCTTTATTATCAGATTCTTCATCTAATATCGCTGTGCAATCAAAGGAAGGGCAATTTTTGAGGCAAAGAGATGTGTTTATTTGAGATGAGGCCCCAATGGCTCCGCGATACGCATTAGAAATTATGGACAGGACTTTAAAAGATATTATGAGTAATGATTTATTTTTTGGTGGTAAAATTGTCATTTTAGGTGGAGATTTTAGACAATTATTACCTATATTACCACGAAGCATTCGAAGTGAAGTTATAAATTTATCTATCAAAAGTAGTATTTTGTGGAATGTGTTTCATAAATTTAAGTTAACGACTAATATGAGAACTATAGATGAAGATCTTACATTTTCAAAATTTGTTTCGGATGTGGGAAATGGTGATTTATTTCATTAATTGTATGTATAGACATTTGATAAGAAATCACCTTTATGATGAAATGAGCTCATCGGTTATATTAGCTACACGAAATATAGACGTGAATGAAATTAATAAAACTGTCGTATCGTTATTAGATAGTTGTAATGAACGTATATATGAGGCGTTTCACGTCAGCTGTCCAGGCGCGGCGCGCGAGCGCGAAATCATGCTGTTTTCAGCTTGTGTTTGAAGGGCTAAGATGTATCTAAAAAAAATAATCCCCAAGTGATTTTGATGTATTTTTTCCTCGGCTTTCCGATGGTGCTATTAGTTTCTCAAAATTTTTCAATTCTAAGTATTTCTTGAATAATATCTCGAAAAAATCAAAAAACCCCTATGTAGAAAAAGGCTATATCCATGTAAAATTTCCTCCTCTTTCGATCTAGCAGGTCAAAAAAATATTAAAAATATAGTTTTTGAGATATAACACGTTTTATGTTTTTTTGAGGTTAGAATTGAAAAATTTTGAGAAACTAATAGCACCATCGGAAAGCTGAGGAAAAAATACATCGAAATCACTTGGGGATTATTTTTTTTAGATACATCTTAGCCCTTCAAACACAAGCTGAAAACAGCATGATTTCGCGCTCGCGCGCCGCGCCTCGAGAGCTGACGTGAAACGCCTCATATACGAGTGTTGATTCCGCTGATCATTGTGATGATAATGGTTTAATGGGTGAAGAAATTTTACCAGAATATCTTAATTCATTGAATCCACAAAATTTACCACCTCACGAATTGCATTTACGAATAAATTCTATTGTTATGCTTATCAGAAATATTAGTATACATGAAGGATTATGTAATGGAACACGATTAAGAATTTTAGATTTAAATAATAATTTATTGAAATGTAAAATTTTGGCGGGGGATAAAGAGGGTCAAGCTGTTTTTTTAAATCGCATTACTTTATATTTTGATAATAAGTGTCCTTTTACTTTGAAAAGAAGACAGTTTCCAATAAAATTGGCATTTGCAATGACTATCAATAAAGCTCAGGGCCAAACATTTTCAAATGTATTAATTGATTTACAAAAAGATGTTTTTAGTCATGGACATTTGCAATTTCGCGTGTCCGTTCTTGGAGTGGATTAAAATTCTATTTAGGTTCTAATCGAATTCATAATAAAATAAAAAATTATGTTTTTAAAGAAATTTTATAATAAATAGTATCTTTAATGTATGTATGTATGTATGTATTATTATTATTATTATTATTATTATTATTATTATTATTATTATTATTATTATTATTATCATTATTATTATTATTATTATTATTATCATTATTATTATTAGTGTACAATTTAAAATGAAGAAAATATTTACATTTATTTACATATGTTTAATATGTTTACTTTATGCAATGTATACGTAAAATCGAGTTCTTTGAAATGATATAGAATATGTCTAGAGAATAACACGAATTATAGATAATTAAAGTATGTAAAAATTGTTATACTTTGAGTATAACACTATATACACTGCACCATGCTAGAGCCCTCTCCACTGTCTTTTTTCTTAAATCTATTTGCTTTTTATTTTCCATGCTCTCTTCTATCGGCCGTATTCGAGGTCTACTTTTTTTTTGTTTCTACGTGACAATGAAATTCGTTACACCATGTATCTAGAATTAACATTTTAATCGAATAATTAACAGTATACATTAACAAATATATTTACGTAATGAGTCACATTACACAATTATTGTAGTCGACTCAACAGAACACAGCGACATTGTAGGCGCGCGTAGCGCGCCCAACATTCTAGTATAATAAATTTTATATTCACTGTTTACTATTTCATTAAAAATTGATTTTTTATCATTAGTTAACTGATTAAACAAATGTATATATACATATATTTATCTCAAAGGTAACTTATGCGGACGCATTCTTAATGGGAACGGTACTTATGCGGACTTCATAGACTTGTGCAGACATTTTTTAGTGTCTACATAGAGAGAGAATTATTTCTTTAGTCAAGCGTAACTTCTGCAGACACGGGTCTAATGGAAACGATACTTATGCGGACGACTGACGTAAACGGATCGGGACTTATGCGGACGAGTCTGCACATGTACCTATACATATATATATATATATATATATATATATATATATATATATATATATATATATATATATATACCGGGTGTCCCATTTTAAAACCACCAAGTAAATATCTCGAAAACTAAGGGAGATGGAAAAAAACTTTTAATACAAAAGTTGTAGGGTTCAGAGGGGCCCAACTGATCGTGACCTTGGTTATGACCTTGAGGTCAATGATCAAGGTCATTTGAAGGTCAAATTGATTTTTTCAAATGGGAACCCCCACTTTTGACCTCGTAAATGGAAAGAGCGCAAAATTTTACGTTCAGATATGTCCTTGAGTCAAGGTCATGGTCATGGTCATGGTCATGTTTAAAATCAAAATCAATCAACGCATCAAAACATTCCCATAATTAGGCATACGAGACAAATTGTTAAATACAAAAGTTGTAGGGTTCAGAGGGGCCCAACTGATCGTAACCTTGGTTATGACCTTGTGGTCAATGATCAAGGTCATTTGAAGGTCGAATCGATTTTTTCAAATGGAAACCCCCATGTTTGACCTCGTAAATGGAAAGAGCGGAAAATTTTACGTTCAGATATGTCCTTGAGTCAAGGCCATGGTCATGGTCATGGTCATGTTTAAAATCAAAATCAATCAACGCATCCAAACATTCCCATAATTACGCATACGAGTGTTAAATACAGAAGTTGCAGGGTTTGGAGCGGCCCAACTAATCGTGACCTTGGTTATGACCTTGAGGTCAATGATCAAGGTCATTTGAAGGTCAAATCGATTTTTTCAAATGGGAACCCCTATTTTTGACCTCGTAAATGGAAAGAGCGGAAAATTTTACTATTGTTACTATTATGAATATTTACCAGGGTTAACCACTTATATCAAATAATAACAAAAGCTAATAAGTGTTGACCATCTGTATCCAATAGTGATCGGTAGTATTCAGCATTGATCGGTAATAGTCAATAATTATTACTGTTTACATCAAATTGTTTTCAAATTGAGCACACTTATATTGGCACAGAAAATTAAACTTTTTCGTTTAAAATATTGTATAGTATAATAACATATTATTTCTTTTGTGGTGTGTTTTGATAAATAATTGCATTTACAACTACAACAGAATGCCTGACTATTCTGCTAATGAAATAGTTGACATTCTTCTTATTTTAGGAGAATGTCGACGAAACTATCGAGAAGCAAGCAGATTGTATCGTGCTCGGTTCCCTCAACGACAACATCCTGATCATACGGTAATACGTGACATTGAACTGCGCGGTCGACAAGGAAACTTCGTTCGAAGAAGGAGAACACTGAATGAACACGATTATGAAAGTAATCCTCGCTTTCTTGCTGTTCTAGCCATGGTATATTTAAATGTTCATGTCAGTTTACGCGAAATCGAGTTAACAATGGGTATTCCAAGATCTACGGCCAGTAGATATTTACGATATGCGCGTTACCATCCTTACCACATTACTCTAAATCAAGCTTTAACTGTGGAAGATTATCGACGGAGAATAACATTTTGCCAATGGGCAACACAACAAATTACTGATGATGAAAATTTCTTTAACAATGTTCTTTTTAGCGACGAGGCTACATTTCAGAGTACTGGTATGTTGAATCGCTATAATTACCACTACTGGTCTCCTGTTAATCCTCATTGGATGCGAGAAGTTGATCATCAGCATCGCTGGAATGTAACGGTATGGTGTGGTATTATTAACGGATGTCTGATTGGACCTTATTTTTTTTTAAGGTCATGTAACTCAACATACTTATTTACAGTTGCTGAGAGATGAGCTACCACTCTTTCTAGAAAGCGTTGATCTCCATACAAGGGCCAGAATGTGGCTACAACAAGATGGTGCTCCTCCACATTATGCCAAAATTGTCAGAGATTTTCTTAATGAAAGGTTTAACGGTCGATGGATTGGTAGAGGAGGTCCCGTAGCATGGCCACCAAGATCTCCAGATCTGACATCTCCAGATTTTTATTTATGGGGCTTCCTAAAAAATACAGTCTACCGTAACAGGCCAACTACAAGAGATGACATGATTCAAAGGATTACACAAATCTGCTTAAGTATTCCACGTCAAGTATTATTAAATACTGTTAGAAACTTTAAAAGGAGAATAGAATGTTGTCAACAAGTAAATGGTGCAACTTTTGAGCATCTTCTTCAGTAAATGGTGACCGAAACACTTGGATGCTATGACTAAATACACATGAACGTGGAATTTTCCAATGAATTTTTAGCTGGCCTGATCATCCCCGACCTTGCCTTAACTGGCCGGGTCACCTCCGACCTTGCCTTAACTGACCGGGTCATCTCCGACCTTGCCTTAACTGGCCGGGTCATCTCCGACCTTGCCTTAACTGGCCGGGTCATCTCCGACCTTGCCTGAACTGGCCGGGTCATCTCCGACCTTACCTTAACTGGCCGGGTAATCTCCGACCTTGCCTTAGGTGACCGGGTCATCTCCGACTTTGCTCTTAACTGCACGGAAACTGACCATAACTTTGACCATGACCTTGACCCAAAGTCATATCAGAATTTTTCGGTTTTTCTATTTACGAGGTCAAAAGTGAGGGTTGCCGTTAAACAAAATTGATTTAACCTTCAAACGACATCATCCTTGACCTCAAGTTCATGGTCAAGGTCACTAAAATAAGTTCTCCCAAAATAAGAAGAATGTCAACTATTTCATTAGCAGAATAGTCAGGCATCCTTTTTTAGTTGTAAATGCAATTATTTATCAAAACACACCACAAAAGAAATAATATGTTATTATACTATACAATATTTTAAACGAAAAAGTTTAATTTTCTGTGCCAATATAAGTGTGCTCAATTTGAAAACAATTTGATGTAAATAGTAATAATTATTGACTATTACCGAGCAATGCTGAATACTACCGGTCACTATTGGATACAGATGGTCAACACTTATTAACTTTTGTTATTATTTGATATAAGTGGTTAACCCTGGTAAATATTCATAATAGTAAAAATAGTAAAATTTTCCACTCTTTCCATTTACGAGGTCAAAAGTGGGGGTTCCCATTTGAAAAAATCGATTTGACCTTCAAATGAACTTGATCATTGACCTCAAGGTCATAACCAAGGTCACGATCAGTTGGGCCCCTCTGAACCCTACAACTTTTGTATTAAAAGTTTTTTTCCATCTCCCTTAGTTTTCGAGATATTTGCCTGGTGGTTTTAAAATGGGACATCCGGTATATATATATATATATATATATATATATATATATATATATATATATATATATATATATATATATATATATATATATTGCGGAAACCGGTACTTTTGAGGATCTATAGTTTTTTTCTCCAGAGTTCGTATATGCTTGACTAAAGAAATAACTCCCTCTCTGCGTTGAAGGTATTAATATAAATCCTCAAAAGTACCGTTTCATACCGAAGGAATTTTGAGGATGTCCTCAAAAGTCCGAAAAATCCTCAAAGTATAGAATCCGTGCTGGCATAGATCCTCAAAAGTTGCATTAGATGTATTTGGCCGAATCCATCTCAAATCAGACAGCCCGCGTATGCCTATTTCACCTATCATGTTGAAATAAAAATATTTATGTTCTACTCGAAAAAATATTTTACACGTGTTTTTTTATTTTTTTGTTTCATCAAAATTTCATGCGTTCAGCGATGCCGAAATATTCCGAGAAAATTCTTTCATTGAGAAAAAAAATTTTCAATGTGATTTTCAGACTGCTATTGTTTCAGCAGTTTTTCGAGCTTTTAAACGTGTAACACACAATTTCACTCAGTTTTGAGCCCTCTTTAACGGCCTTAATGTCATTTTCAAAAAAAATAAAAAATGCACGAGCTATGCACTTGTTACTGAAAAATTCATTTTTTAGAGAAGTGCCTTTTTCTCGAAAACCCCATGTTTTTTTTGCACAATTTTTGTTGTCGTGATAGAGGACGGTAATGCCTAGCTAGACGTATTTGTGAGATTCGGTACTTTTTCCCTGGGATAGCGATCACTAATGAGATAACACACAAACAAATTTTTCACGCCTAATGCTTATATATAGTCAATGATATTAGAGTCAATGTAAAGGTATTTATCTTTGTGTGTATGTAATATACAGGTACACATAACTATGTATTTATTTGTTATTTGCGTCTTTTTGATTTTTTATTTTTATACCTTTTTTTCATTTGTATACCTATTTTACTACCTTTGTTTTTCTGCTTCATTGTTCTTAATTCAGTAAGCGGACGATCAGCGGTCTTTGCTGTCAAACAATGTATTTTATCGTCACATGTTTTTTTAACCCATATATGAGTTTTTTGAATTCCAGGATACTTTGGAGTTGTAAGCCAATCAATATTTTTTTCTTTTCTGAATTGTTCTATTTCAGCATCTTGTAAATGTATTATTTTAATAGCATCAGTATATTTTTGAACATGTATTGCAAAATCATTTGCGTTTTGAATAGCTTCTTCAAGGGGCTCTCGAAGATTATGCGAAGTAGCATAATGCTTTATAAGTCCACCCACACCATCTACAGCTCCTTTGCCGTGCCCAGTAGCAGAGAACAACCATTTTATATCACACGGTGCTCGTTTTAGTTCATCTAATTGAAAGCGATTTTTAAAGTGACTCGCAGCGCCGTCTGATACGATGGTAATTTTTTTAATTGAATCACAACAATTTTCTTTCAAGAATTTTATAATTTTTTGTACTGCTAGCAAAGCATACGCTGAATCATGTTTTCGGTCATCACTTATAACTGCGAAACTTTGTGTCGAATCCCCTTGATAAGAGACTGCTGTGAAAATAGAAATTTGATCATTAACCCAATGATTTCCTTGAACAGCTTTATTATGAATCACAGCCCAGTTTTCAGCGAAGTCTATTTGAAGAACTAAATGATGTGAGTCTTTTTAGCACTTTCTCTTTCTGTTTTTATAGCTTTGCGTTGTATATTTTTTACATACATGTGAGTACTAACCCTCATGGTCCAAACCGAAAGTTCATCTTTAAAAGCAGAAATTGATAGTGTCTTTTTAATCAGGTTTCCATTATCCCACAAAGCATATGTAATTTCTTCTGTGCCTTCTACATCTTGCAGTTTTAAAACATGAAACGTAATTCCCTTAATCCCTGGACATAGTTTACATTCTTGTAAATAACATAAATCAGATGGCTCAGAACACATTGTTGCATTTATTATTTGTGACCGACTTTCATCCAACTCTGTGACGTTACTCCCTCTAAAATTAATTAAGCTCGTAAGAAATAAATCATAATTTGCGCAATAGATACAGAGACAAACTTCTTGAATGGGGCTAAGTAAGACATACTTTGGTCGCAAACTATAAAATTTCGATTTTCCAATTCTCAATTCTGGATAATCATTTTTAAATACTTTATACGTCTCTTTTAAACTTCGAGTAAGAAAACGCTTAACTTTTTTCTCTTTTTTATTGTTAACTTTAATTGTAACAACGTCACATTTATTAGGACTTTGTCTTGAACAATTAAAATCATCATTTAAATAATATTCCATAACAATTTTTTCCATGTTTTCATCAATCGGATGGCCTGAATATGCATCTGGTTCTGAATAAATTCCTTTTTCTTTAACAAGATTTCTCGATTTGTTGATCATATACATTGTTATTTCTGGAAATAAAGATAAAATTTTATGTTTTGTAAAGGATGAAGGTAGCAAAGTCAGAATTTTTATTTTTTCTGATACCGTAGAACACTTTTGCAAGGCTAGACCAAGATTTTGTATCCATTCTGTACAATGGCATACAGTTGATTCATTTGCTGTTATAGAAACGTCATAAGCATTGTTCAACTTCACATCAAGGGTATTAGACAATGTTGAAAGTATTTTTTTTTTCTTCTTTGTTACGTAATTTTCAATTGATTTTTCATGTATAAGATTTTTCTTTTAAGAGGCGATACAGAACCTAAGAAAGATGTACTTATTTCATTATTAAATTCTTCAATGCGTTCTGGAGTACTTGGTAAAAAATCTTCATCTCTATCAACTACGTTATCGGTAACTTCATTATCCGTTATAAATTCATTGTCAGTACTACTCACCAATTCTAAAGCACGATTGTAACAATGTTGACACAGATATGTAGAAGGTGTCAAAGGTAAATGAGGATAGAGGTGCTTCAATGGATGAGCAAGATTCTCAAGTTGTTTTAAACGTACGGAACTAGATTTGTAAATAATTTGTTTGTGTTTGTCTAAAAGTCTGCACATTTGATTCTCTCTGTTGAGTAATATTGAGACATCGTAGTTGAGTTGATAAGGTGTAAATATGTAATAATTTTCCAAAAGATGATGGTTTTAAATAAGACGAGATGTGTGATATATAGCAGAAACCGAACTTTTCTTTGTAAATGTTAAGTCAAACCATATCCATCTAGCGGACAAATGTACTAGTACATATACTCCTATAAGTAGGCGCACGTACATGTATATTACATACGCACAAAGATAAATACCTTTACATTGACTCTAATATCATTGACTATATATAAGCGTTAAGCGTGAAAAATTTGTTTGTGTGTTATCTCATTAGTGATCGCTATCCCAGGAAAAAAGTACCGAATCTCACAAATACGTCTAGCTAGGCATTACCGTCCTCTATCACGACAACAAAAATTGTGCAAAAAAAACATGGGGTTTTCGAGAAAAAGGCACTTCTCTAAAAAATGAATTTTTCAGTAAAAAGTGCATAGCTCGTGGATTTTTTATTTTTTTTGAAAATGACATTAAGGCCGTTAAAGAGGGCTCAAAACTGAGTGAAATTATGTGTTACACGTTTAAAAGCTTGAAAAACTGCTGAAACAATAGCAGTCTGAAAATCACATTGAAAATTTTTTTTCTCAATGAAAGAATTTTCTCGGAATTTTTCGGTATCGCTGAACGCATGAAATTTTGATGAAACAAAAAAATAAAAAAACACGTGTAAAATATTTTTTCGAGTAGAACATAAATATTTTTATTTCAACCTGATAGGTGAAATGGGTATACGCGGGCTGTCTGATTTGAGATGGATTCGGCCATTTATATATTTCTGTTCACCGCTATGTTTCAGGACTTTTCATTGGTTTACCGCTATGTTTCAGGACATTTGCATGTTTTCAGGACTGTACTGAATTAGGAATATGTTTACCGCTACCTTTCAGGACATTTTTGTATTATTCAGGACATTTAGGATTTCTTTCACAACGTTTTTTTCCTTAAAATTTTTCCGAAATCAATGTAAAATACTGCGGAACTGTAAGGGGGCGCCGCAGGCGTCGTGGTGTTAGTCAACACCCTGAGGGATATTATTTCTTTAGTCACTTATATACTGTTTAACGTTTTATACCTACTTCTATTGCAGAAAACCTGTAGGTGTCCTGGAAGGTAGCGGTGTACTAAGTTTTATATATATATATAAATATCCAGAAGGCAATCTTCCGGGATTTTCGGTGATTTTCTTAGGGTCTACCTACAATGGAAGCTGTGCCATATATTGAGAAAACATTATAAACATTGTAGAATGAGCTTGACTAAAGAAATAATGACCCTCAGGTTATTGGCTTTCGCAGGGGGCCTGCGGCGCCCGCTTTTGCGAAAGAAAATTACGGAAGAACTACTAAAGAAATCAAATTCATATTGTGTGACAGTTAGCTTTAGTGAGCGTGGAAGCTTTCGTTACGGATAGAAGTTTTCTGGGACGTCCCAGATAAATGCGAAAATCCCAGAAGCATGCGTTACGTGTATGGACCCGTCCCAGATACTTGCCTTCCAGATAAATATATATAATATATGGGAGCCAGAAACCAGCCAGCGGGCGCGCGGGACGCATTTTTCATGCAAAACACGCTCTGTTCAACTCGCTCGTAATCGTATTTTGAGTCTCTCAGAAAAAAACAAAAGACATATATCGATAGATTTTTTCCTGCTCTTTCCAATGGTGCTATTCTTTTTACTCCCTAACACTTTCTTCTGGTCGGAAATTCGAGTGGAAAGTTCAGAACCATTTTTCTTAAAGTATAACATGTTGTTTTTCAAAATGCATAGCACCATTCGAAAGTACAAGTTATAAGCTACAAACCCCTACATTTTAAAGTTGGAGAAACGTAGAGCTCAAAAGTAATAAGATTAAGAAGACAGCGGCGAGCGACTGCGCAAACATTTTGCGCTGGACTCGAGTGTGCTTTTATAAACGTAGTGCATATTTTCGTTGTTTCCTATTAAAAGCATTACACAATGTTTTATCAGTGCATCATATATTACGTTTTAAATATATTAATTTTTTATTTAAACCTTAATTCTTTTATTTTTATTTGCGATTATTTTTATTGGTCTTTTCACGATACTCATGTTTTTCTTAATTCGAGTTTTAGAGGGTTCGGCTTTTTTAACTGGTGGATATAATTGAGAATCTTTGGATGTTGAAAATCGTTTTAGTTCTAACTTTTTAATGTTAGCTAATAATCTAATAAAGTGAAACGATTGAGTTCCAGGCACTGTTTTCGCTGAATCTAGCCTTTGTCTTAATTTATCTGTAGCCTTAGCATATTCATCTTTTGATGAAAAAAAGCACAAAATATTTTCAAAGTATTTAGTCGCCCACTGGTAAAGATCTTGCGGCGTCAATATATAATTATCGAATACTTTCCGCAAACTTGCTCGCCTAGCATTACTTTTTATAGAAGCAGCGATTCCATCGCATGCATCGCATGCATTTTTTCCGTGAGCAGTCGCATGAAAGTGCCATTCAGCTTCAACGGAAAAATCTTCATAATGATGAAAAAGATTCTGAAAATTATGTTTATTTTTAAAATGTTGTGCAGCTCCATCAGTAAAGTAAATGTTTTTTTTAACGAAATCAAAAGATTTTTTAAGGTAATCGATTATAATTTCTTGAATTAGGTAAACTGCCACAGTATCATGAATTAAGTTGCCTGAAAAAACCGCCATACTTTTGTGTTCAATTTTAGAATCTGAACCTTTGTAGTAAATAACTATTGTTGCCAAACTACATTGATTATTATTATAGTGGAATGATTGTGCCGCATCTTGTGCAATGAACGCATAGTTTTCCGAAAAATCTAAGGAAATTAAAAATTCTCCTTTGCTTAAGGATTCTCGTAAGATTTGAAAATAAGATGACTGCTGTTTGGAAATGAAAGAATGAGTTTTGAGTTTATGTAAAAGAGGAAAAAAGATATCAGTAAATAAAGAACTAGAAACAATTTCAGTTTGCAATGTTTATCTATCAGTAGTTTTCCACATTTGAAATTTTATTTCATTAACTCCAGACCTTTCAAGAAATAGTTCAAGTTCCGTTTTTAGAGGTTCAATACCAGGACAATTTTGACACATATTTAAGTAACATTTCGCTGTTGGTGTTTTACAAACTATTTCAGCTATACAATCTTTGTAAGTATCCATTTTATCAAAAGAAACTCCTGAATTTCTTAAACCAGCTAAGAGGAGTTTGACGTTTTGATGATATGCGATGGAATCGGTGCTTCTATAAAAAGTAATGCTAGGCGAGCAAGTTTGCGGAAAGTATCCGATAATTATATATTGACGCCGCAAGATCTTTACCAGTGGGCGACTAAATACTTTGAAAATATTTTGTGCTTTTTTTCATCAAAAGATGAATATGCTAAGGCTACAGATAAATTAAGACAAAGGCTAGATTCAGCGAAAACAGTGCCTGGAACTCAATCGTTTCACTGTGTTAGATTATTAGCTAACATTAAAAAGTTAGAACTAAAACGTCCTTTTTCAACATCCAAAGATTCTTAATTATATCCACCAGTTAAAAAAGCCTGAGAGACTCAGAATACGATTACGAGCGTGTTGAACAGAGCGTGTTTTGCATGAAAAATGCGTCCCGCGCGCCCGCTGGCTAGTTTCTGGCGGACGCTCCCATATACACTTATCGGGGTTTATGTAGCTCAAGACTGTATATTAGTACCTACAGCCCAGAGTTCCCTATGGAAAGTAACTAAAGAAATAATAGACCCCGGGGTTATAGACTCTAGGTCGGGCCGTATAAACCCCTATATTTAGAAATATTATGAAGCCCGGGCTGCATAATCAAAATCGGGCTCGATAAACCCCTACATATAAAAAAACGGACTTTATAAACCCCTTTCGAGAAATGTGTATATATATATATATATATATATATATATATATATATATATATATATATATATTTATATATATATATAGGTATACAATGTGTATATTTGAAAACGCAAAATGTAAACACAACATATCTATATATACCAGGTTGGGTCCACGAAGGTTAATATATGGTGAAAACTCATTTTCATTATCATAAAAACAATCTGTAAAGTCGATGTAAGAATCGACAAACATGGGTATTTCACCATTCTTATATGGGGTACCCTTTACGTATGTATTTGTTTATAAGCATTTATTGCTTTGTCACCTTCACATGTTGGGGAAAAAATTACTGGCGCTGTTTCTACGTTTCAAGACAAAAAATTTAAGTAGTATTTGATTGATTTATTGTCGAATAAGAGCGGTTTTATTGCCACCTATTAACGCGAGAAAAAGGCGCGGTGTTCTTTCGATATTCTTTCGATATATATCTATAGTCGAGCCGGGCGCGTTTTTTGTGCGTTAACGCGCGGCAATAAAACCGCTCTTATTCGACAATAAATCAATCAAATACTATCTAGCAGGGCTTAATTTTTTTGTCTTGAAACGTAGAAACAGCAACAGTAATTTTTTCCCCAAATTTTGAAGGTGACGATGCGAAAAATGCGTATAAATGAATACATGCATACATTTTGAGTAAAATTTTCGACTTTGAATAGTTATAACTTTTTTATAAACAATCAGAAAAGGATTTTGCACATCTCATTCTGAAGCCACAACCATTGACTTCATTTTGAGCTGTAATAACTCTTTCTTGGGCTCACAGAAGCCGAGATATGCGCAGACAAAGTAGGAAAAACGTAATCACGTTTCAACATTTGCATACTTGAAATTTTTAATTTTAAAAAAGAAAAAATCATTACTCGGCTCCAGAAGCACCTACAACCTGTTCCGGAGCTTAAATTATAGGTCTTTGATAGTACTAAAAGACTTTTAGGTTGTATAGGTCTTATGAATCGTTGGGAATCGACCAGATTTCCAAGAGGAAAAGTTTTCCTCTTCAAAAAAATTTCATGTAATTTTCAAACGACGATTTTTCGACTAGCAGGCATCCTAAAAGGGTTCATAAATAGGTCAAATTAAAGCTAATTTCACGAACTTATGATTGATGTAGTGCAAAAGAGGCTTTTCCGGGATTTAGATATGATAAATTGCGAAAAACGTTATTTTTTTTATTTTTTACATATTGTGACCTATGCTAAATGGACAAAAAGTTATTTCTACATAATCAAAGTAAGTAAAATTGTTGTGGATGATATTTCTATGCATCATTTAGATGCCTTAGCGCACAATAAAATAGCCACCTCTACAAATCAACCGATTTTGGAAAATTGTCAAAATTTCAAAAATTGATGTGCTCGGCGGCACGACATTTTTAGGTCTACAGTGTGCTGCCGAACATTATTCTTACTTTTTTTGAATATACTTTTGAAATTCAATGGGCACATTTAGAACTTTACAATTCTAGAAATAAGAGATACACTAATATATATGTAAGGTTAGGTCGAGTACGTAAACACCGGAAAACGGATGTGGGAAGAAAACTAGTCTGACGACTATGAAACATGGAGAAAATTTCGAAATTGGAAACGGGACATAGATTTTTTATTGTCCGATATCTCTAATATAAGAGCATAGTATAAAAAAATAGCGCCTTGTTAACTCAATTTCGATTTATTTAGAAGTGCTTTAAAACCGCAGTAAATATTTCAAAATTTCGGGCACTCATTTAAATGTATATGCAGCGCGGTCGACCTCAGGCTTCTTCTATACTTGGCTCCCGCACTCTTTGATTAGAGCTGGTGAAGTTTTTTGAATACTTACGGAATAATGAGTGCTTTTCTTGAGGGATTGGAAACTCACTGATATCAAATAACGAAGTGATCTGCCCGATACAAGTATATTATTGTATTGTCAAAAAGTGACATCTAATCAGTGTTTCGTGTTATTTAACACGAAATATATATATTTACACTTTATAAAATAAAGTACCGGTATGCTGTATTGCATGAACTCAAATCAGTGCTTATAATCAACAATTTAAATAAATAGTCTAAATAAACAGTGTTTATAATCAACAATTCAAATAAATGAAAAATAAATAACTAAATATATAAATAAAATCAAATTTTACAACTTCTACTTAAAATCAGTTTGAAAATCAGTATTTTGAGAATAGCTCAAGTGTTTATTAATAAATAATTATGTGTTATGAGGTTCATAAACTTTATAATAAGCATTTGCATAGAAGAAAATATTGGTAAGTGACACGTGAGCATAAAGTTTATGATGCTGATTTGAAATATTGGTCTGAGCCTTGGTCTAAAAAGCATTTGTCATCTTCAAGAAACTTACAAGGAGTGTATCTCAGATCCGGGTCATGGATCCTCACCAGTTCGCAGGATCTTTCTTCTTTTACCTAAAAATGAAAGCCTGTGCGATACTAGACCCTAACGCTTTGAGGACTCTGAGATATAAGCCCTTGGATTATTTAAAAATTTAATGGTATTTTCCACTAAAATTAGTTTTGACAGATGAACCTTCCTCTGCTACCTATAAACAAGCATACAGACATGATTACTTGCTTGATTATGGTATCACATGATAAAATGTATAAAAATCTCTCATGATAGTATCCTTAATTATTTTATATAACCTTATTTGATGACGTGAAAGTCCTCAAATTGCTTATTTAGCGACAAAACCTTGCATTTATACCTGTTAATAAGCATTCAGACATTATTATCGCTTAAGTTATGGTTTTATATGGTAAAATATATTGTAATTTTTCACAAAAAAACTAAAGTTAAATTTACATTACCTTGTCATATAATGCCTTCATTCCCTATATTTCTCATTTAAATTGCAATATAAGCAATTGTCGCATTGGAGGCTATGGTCGCCTTGAAGGTATTGTATGACTTCAAACAAGGTAATGTAAATTTAACAATAGTAGTTTTGTGAAAAATTGTAATATATTTTACCGTATAAAATCATAACTTAACTAATAATAATGACTGAATGCTTATTTACAATACATGTATAAATAATAGGTTTCATCGCCAAATAAGCAATTTAAGGGCTTTTATGTCATCAAATAAGGTAATGTAAAATAATTAAGGATACTTTCATGAGAGATTTTTATACATTTTACCATGTGATACCATAATCAAGCTAGTAATCATGTCTGTATGCTTGTTTATAGGTATTAGAGGAAGGTTCATCCGCCAAAACTGTAATTTTAGTGGAAAATACCGTTCAATTTTTAAATAATTCAAGGGCTTGTATCTCAGAATCCTCAAAGCGTTAGGGTCTAATATCGGACAGGATTTCATTTCTAGGTAAAAGAAGAAAGATCCTGTGAGCTGGTGAGGATCCATGACCCGGATCTGAGATACACTCCTTGTTAGTCGATATCAGTGATGTGCTGTTGTACATATTTACTCAAGCACAAATTAAAAGATTGAAGTCAAATGAACATTGAAATACTGAGAAAAGCGAAAATGATGTGTTATTATGAAAATTGCAACAAATAAAAGTGCTCAGCTAATATAATTTATGATTTTCTCACGGTGAAAGATGTCAAAATGTTTCAGAGAACTTTTCAAATTTGACAAAATATCATAGTAAATGGACTAGAACGAGTATTTTGTGAAAAAACTTTGTATCAGCTGCTGTTATGGAAATTGTAGTTGGTATGAGAACTATACTTTTTGATCAACTTTGAGCTTCAAGTTTTGTAAAAGCTAGAGGATCAGGTGATATCAAAGATTTAAATTTTAATTCTGAAAACTATTCTGTAGTAAAAGCAGCATTGGCAGCTGGCTTATACCTAAATAAAATGTATAGACAGTTGGGAACATGTCCAGCTCAGAACTTAGTATGTATTAAAGAATATCTACAAGTATTCTACGAAAGTTATAACTTATAGACAAGTATACATCATTATGATTCCTTGCAAATTCTTTAATTTATTAATAAGAATCAAAAGTTCATACAAAACCTACATGTTTAAAAAATTAATTATTGTTATTATCTCTCTTAACAACTGTAAAGTTTCTTTTCGAAAAATATTAATTACAAAAGCCTATTTTGATAAGAATTTAAATATTTTTTTAAAACATTCAAAATATCCTTCAGACATATAACTAAAATAGATCTCTTTCTTTTTTCCTCTCTCTTTCTCACACAACTGTTAAGCTCTCAATGAAGAACTTTAATGAGAGCAAAAATATATTTTAGCTACGGGCCAATGAATTGGCAGCGGTTTTTTCATGGCTGTACAAATAATAATATTGTGTGAGAGAGTCACATGTAGCTGCTTTCTCGGCGCCGGCAGAACGCGAGCACTTATTTCATGAGCGCAGTCTTGTTCTTTTTGCCAGCGTCGATGACGATCAGTTAGATACACACACACATATACACTATACTACCTGGTCGACAGAACGCAGAGAGAAACAGCGAGGGTCGAGGAGCGGGGTCGTGCGCATGGGAGAGTCGCGCAACCCGGAGCGATGTTGCAAGAGCACTGCAGAGAGAGAGAGAGAGAGAGAGAGAGAGAGAGAGAGAGAGAGAGAGAGACAGCAACGTACGCGCGAAGTCGGCATGCGGGCACATGCGACTGTATCGGCACTCACGACCACGCACACTTTGATACATACCTTAAGAAAAAGTTGCTATCCCTACGCCACTCGAGAGTAGACGTAGAGGATAGAAAAAGGTTTCTTCAGCTGCGTCTTCATGGCGATGCTGACAATGTTTCTCCCTTCGATCCGGCTCGAAGGACCACATGTTAGATAGACAGTAGGATTGGATCATGGAGTAGGCGGTTCTTAAATGAAGTAGTTTTATTAGCTGGGTACGTCGTGCCTCTTGGCGTACAGTTGAGTTGCTGCTCTCTCTTGGCCATCGCGCGTTGAACTGAGCTGGCCGGCGCTGCGAAGTGCCGTCGGCGTGTCTTGGTCGATGGAGGGGCGGTAAGAGAGACGCGTGGCGAGTGCTGATCGGTGCGGCTCTCGCGCATGCTTGTAGTATATGTAGCCGGAGAAGGGGAACGCTCTCGGCGTCGTACGCTTGGACGCTGAATCCCGAACACTTAGATTATTTTCCTTCGATTATCTTCAGTACCGATCTCTGTCCTGATGTTTGTCTTACGCGTCACCTACTTCTGCGATTGGATAAATTCGAATCATTTCCAATAGGTCCAGACGCATTTTGAGAATCGGAAATATCCACACCAATTTCAGCAGAATGTGAATTCGTATTGCTATTAGTACGCTTACACTCCCTATACCTTCTAACTCTCTCAAATGCTTCGTTACGCTTTCTTTCAGTACTAACCGATCTCTCTATACCTTCTAACTCTCTCAACTGCTTGATGACGTTGTCTTTCTGTAATAACCGACCTCTCTTCTGATGTTTGTCTTGAACGTGATCTACGTCTACGATTTCATAAATGCGAATGATTTCCAATAGATTCACATGAATTGTGAGAATTGGGAATATCCACAATTTCAACAGAATCTGCATTCACATTGCGATTAGTTCAAATACGCTCCCTATACGTTCTGGCTCTCTCAGCTGCTTGCTGGTGTCTAATAGCTGATACCTTCTCTGATGATCGTGTAATTCTAGGCCTTCCACGACTAGGTCGACTATTATTCGGCTCTTCATGTTGCTGAAGTTCCATCTTTTAGCAGTAATTCTTTTAACAATATCGATTTATATTTCACTAACACATTCAAATTTATTATTTAGAATGAAGAAGTGAAAAGATTTAGAGAAAGGATTTAATAAAAATTTTCAATTCAAAATAAATATATACATTATCTTATAACAGTACTTATAATTTGTAACAGTCCTTAAAATGGTACTTAAAATAAAAAATATTAAATAATGATCGTTAACTCTAGTAAATTGAACAATAATCACATATTATGTGCAACAATATAAGCTTATATTTAATAATAGAGCTGAGGTTTAATTTATGCCAGTGATATAATAATAAATTTTCAACAGTAGTAATAGCAGTAACAAAATTCTATAAAATGATAAATTCTTAACAGTAATACAATATGTGTTTGAGGTCGGAATTCCAACGCCGCAATGTAAAATTTTTAAATTTTCAATGTTCGTAGTAAGTTCTCAATGTTCATGGTAATTTCTTAATATTCGTGGTAAGTTTTCAACATTCATAGTAAATTTTCAATGTTCGTGGTAAGTTCTCAATGTTTAAAATGAAGTTTTCAATAATCGCAGTAAATTTGCAATAGTAATCACGAATATTCAATTAATAATATAATAATAATAATTATTCAGAAGCCGTAATTATAAATTTAATGCGAATTAATTAAATGTTAATGGATTTTCAATATAAATTAGTAGAAAATTATACACGTGTATGTATGTAATTACATTCAATATTTTTTATTTTATATTTTATTTTGAAAAATATCATGAAGATCATGCGATTTTGTGAAAGTGAAATTTAACACAAATGGAAATGACTGTTTTGGTACAAAACTATTGATTAATTTGAATACAAATAATTACACGTATTAGGAATGTCCAACCGTTAATAGTAAAGTGCATACCTGCTACGGTATAGACTTTGAATCTGAAAAAAAAATAAAATTATCAGTCATTTCTCTAAAATTATTATTCCCCTCTCCCTTCCTCCCTCCTTCTTGCTTTCCCCTCTTTCTCTCCCTCTATCTCTCAACCAACCACCCAGTACCTACTATCTAGCACAAACCGCCCACCACCCACCACCCACCCTGACTCAGAGACATCTTACGTCCTAGAGCGGCCTGCTCCGACTGAGCAGATCAACTCTGCGGCCGGCCTTTTATAGCCACCGAAACCTGCCAGCCACGCGTCTACGCAGATCTCCATTTCTTTTTGCGTTACGGAATTTTTCATGCGTGATGCGTGATGCGTTACACACCAATTTATATAAGGAATATAAACGATCTACTCAGAACAATGCCAGTAAACTCAATTTTATCATATGCCGATGATACACCAATCATCTCATCGGGTAAAAGCTGGAAAGAAGTGGAGAGGAAAATGAATCAATAACTAGAAGAAGTAGCAGCATGGCTCACGTTGAATAAACTATCTCTAAACATAAGCCAAACTGTGTATATAACTTTTGGAAATTATTGTGATAGTGTTCCAAAGAATTTAGATATATCTATTAGAGATGAAAAATTAAAGAGAGTGGACATGTGTAAATATTTAGGAGTTAATTTTGACTATAATCTAAAATGGAATCAATAAATTGATTATCTGATCAAAGAAACTAGGTATCTAAATTTTATCTTCTAGAAAATTAATAAAGGACCCCGCACCATTAACATTGGAAAAGTTACTGAGGTGAAATAGCTTAAAAATTTGGTGACAGGTAGTTCAAGACTTTCTAAACAAAAAATGTCCTATGAACTAGGGGTCTGGATGCCAAAAAAAAAGTTACGGATACCTGAAGTTTGAGAAAAATGGTCCGATGCTTGACCTATAAATGAATATGTATAAATGTATTGTAAAACTCACGCTTACACGGAGAGAAAAGTTAAGTATCGTTAACTGGAGACTTAGGCCAAAACGGCCTGAGTGACTCGGGTAGTAGGCATAAAGCTAGCATTACTGGAGTCTCCAGTAGTTTCTGCCTGAGAGTCAATAGTAAAGATTTTTTTCCACGTTCACCAATTCTTAATAATTGATTTTGTTTAGCTAAATTATAATACAAAAACGTATTACAATTATAATTAACTTATGTAAATCGTATATAAACTATGTAAAGTTTATTTATTTTTTATTTATTTGTGTGCAAATGATGTTTGCAACTCCAAACCTCAAAAAAACATGCGACTGTGATGTTTACGTTTATAGAGGACTCAGGCAAAAACGGCCTAAGAGTCCGGCATTGACGATTGGCTACATGCACTAACCTTGGTGGATGAAAATAAGGTTATATTTATTCAAGTTTTCTCTCCGTGTATGCATACATTGTATACATATATTAATATAGATATATATATATATGTATAGATATATATTAATATATTATTATATAATATTTATTATAATTATATTATATAGTGTGTGTATGTGTATATATATATATATATATATATATATATATATATATATATATATATATATATATATATATATATATATATATATATATCTTAGAAGGGGTTTATGGTGCCCGTCCTAGAGTTTCGGTACCCAGAGAGGAATTATTTCTTTAGTCACTTGTATACGAGAACTCTGGGCGTAGGTACTAATATACAGTGTTGCTCTCTATAAACCCTCAGACTGTAACGAATATATATATATATATATATATATATATATATATATATATATATATATATATATATATATATATATATATATATATATATATATATATATATATATATATATATATATATATAAGACCTATAAACGTTATTTCTGGTAATCTACAGGGTCCTATAGTTTATCTCTTCAGAGTTCCCTATATAAGCGCGTGACTAAAGAAATAATATCCCTGGGGTGTGGGACTAATACCACGTCCCGGAAATAACAGTTGCAGACACAGATTTTCCGGGACGTCCCGGAAAAAACAGCGCGTCCCGGAAATAACAGCGATGTACAGTGTAAACGTCCCGGAACGAACCGTTGCAGATAAATATATATATATATATATATATATATATATATATATATATATATATATATATATATATATATATATATATATATATATATATATATATATATATATATATATATATATATATATATTGCGGAAACCGGTACTTTTGAGGATCTATAGTTTTCTCCTCCAGAGTTCGTATATGCTTGACTAAAGAAATAACTCCCTCTCTGCGTTGAAGGTATTAATATAAATCCTCAAAAGTACCGTTTCATACCGAAGGAATTTTGAGGATGTCCTCAAAAGTCCGAAAAATCCTCAAAGTATCGAATTCGTGCTGACATAGATCCTCAAAAGCTACATTTGATATATATATATATATATATATATATATATATATATATATATATATATATATATATATATATATATATATTTATGTTTTATGTTAGTTTCCAGGACATTCCAGATGTTTAACGTTGGTTTCGGGGACATTTGTTAGTTTTGGGGACAGTCCCTGAATCTACATATGTTTAACGTCAGTTTTGAGGACATAGGCCCCCATAAGAGACATTATTTCTTTAGTCACGTATAGGTATACAGTAACATGGGGTCCTGGGAACTAACGTTATACAAGTTTATATATATATATATATATATGATTATGAATTTTATATACTACATATATAATATAATTATAATAAATATTATATGATGATAATATATTAATACTGTCACGTCGTGTACGACTGAACGTCACCACCCACATAGTTAATGGAACTTCTACGCACCTCTAGCCTTTTTTCCTTGTTCTTCTACAGTACAACGCCGACAGTCGGTAAGTTACCTACCGACAGTAACAGCTTGGACGATAACTAGCATCATAGAGTAACTTGGCAGTCGTATCGTCCGCTCACCTAGCCTGGGCCTGTGACCTTATCCTTGCACGTGCCCCAACATTTTAGTTCCTGAAACCTCTCCCACATACCCCCATGCCCTCAATATTATAGTTCCTGGAAACCCCTCCTACTTGCACCCCATACCAATATTGATTTGCTAACGAAAACCGCTCCTTTTTTGGTATTGTCCTAATTAAGAGCGCGGGTATAAAAGCAACCGCACGCTTCCACTCGGGGCAGAAGCTTTCCTTCATTTTCTTTCGCAGGGCGAAGCCCTTGTCTGACGAATAATTGCTCTTTTGAACTTAGAATAATTTCGACGAATTTGTATTGCATTTACACTTATAATATTTTCGACTCTTGTAAATTCTGACTTAGAATATTTTCGTGCAGAATTAACTCAGAAACTTATATTATAAGCTTCTCTGATTGTAGTGTCGCGAATAATTGTTGACATTGTATAATTGCCTGGGGAGGTGTCTACAAAAATAATCAGTATTTGCTCCAAAATATTAAAAACAGATTACTGCAACTAGTTTTCAAAAACACTTTTGAGCAAAATAAATCGATGAATATTAAGCAACTATTCATATGGGACTGTCTAAAATATTATTACAACGAAATGAAAAATAGATCAGATAGTAGAACAAGGTGTTTTTTATAAGTAAAACAATTATTTACAACGTTTCGGACATTTTATTACGTCCCTCTTCAGGTTCTAAATACAACAATTATACAATTATTTTTTACAATTCACAATAACTTAATTTCGCATAAATAAATAAAACTTACATTTAAAACGTATTGTCAGATTCTTTTACGGAAAGTAATCCGTTCGTCACTGCTTACAATTCGGATTTTTCGTCGTATTTATACAGATGTTACGCATATATGTGTGTGTATAAGACGCGCGTACAGTGGTGGGGATACAATAGACAATTTTCGAAGCGACACAGCGGGTGTGCTATCAGGAGAGTATGTCTAAGTAGAGGGGGACCCCAACCAATGTTACAAAATTTTTGACAACGAGCAATCCTACGACAACGTGGGCGTGCGTGGTAACTCTACCTCAGCATGTTCTCCTGTTCTCCTTCACTTGCTGCTTTCAGTATTTTCCTCTTATAAGCACATAAATTGACAATTATTTATTAGAGTGGTTATTCTTTTGGTAAACTATTAATTTCGAATTGTTTATTCATATATCTTGATTGTGTGTGTATGAATACAGCTTCCGAAAATAATCTTTTTCCTCTATTAATTTCTGTATCTAGAATTTGTACATTATTGAAATCTATTTTATGCTTATTGTTTTTTGTGTGTAGATATAATGATGAATTATCGTCTTTCCTAGTGTATTTTTTAGAGTGTTCATTAATTCGTACATTTAAACGTCTACCTGTCTGGCCAACGTACGAAGCCTCACAATCTTCACAATTAATTTTATAAACAACATTCGCTTTATCACAGATTTTAGTATTATCTTTACCTAATTTAATAATATTATTGAGTTTATTCTTGGTACTATATATGATATTTGTATTGTGTTGTTTAAACAAAATATTCATGGATCTTTCTAATTCTTTAACATATGGAAGTGTAATAAACATTTTTTTATTTTTCTCATTGCATCGATTGTTATTACTATTTCTTAATTTATTTAGGCGTTTTTTTTATATGAAATTCTGATAATTCAGGTGGATAATTATTCTGTTTTAAAAGTTCCTTGATAAAATTTATATTTTTATTGTGAAAAGAGTTGTGTGATAATTTAAATGCTCGGTCAACTAAACTATAAATAATGGCAATTTTATTACAAAGAGGATGTTTATTTTTTATTTATTTTTATTTTTATTTAATAAACCAGAACAAAATTACATAGAGTAAAGTCCTCAGAGATAGATATTAACTACCTGTACGAGGGCTGGTACATGAATACTTAAGACTATACTTATACACTAAAGCTTATATACTAAGTATTAAATATTTAAACCTTAAACATTTAATATTGTCAATAGAATTCTCAAAACTTAACGCAAGTAAAACAATATGTATACATTTGTTTATTATATATATTTTTTAGT
This sequence comes from Torymus aiolomorphi, assembly GCA_036365515.1. Classification (NCBI taxonomy): domain Eukaryota; kingdom Metazoa; phylum Arthropoda; class Insecta; order Hymenoptera; family Torymidae; genus Torymus; species Torymus aiolomorphi. The sequence continues at coordinate 250,459,464 of CM070874.1, forward strand.
TTATTTTTTAGTTCATGTTTCCTATTAACACTTTTGCAATAGAGCTTTTTTTTAAAATTTTCAATCTCACTGTCAAAGTTTGTACCACTTAAATTAAAAGTTTGTTGATCCCTCTTGCGTATTTTTGGTAGGCGAACTGAGGCTGAGATCTTGTTGTGAGTAGAATCTAGATCTTGTTGTTATCGATATAAGTGAAGACGAACTTCCAAGCCTGGGTTTTGCCAGTATTAATTCAGTTCCGCCCACCTGAGTTTGTAATGTAGTTGGTGATTTAGTTAACTCTTGCGTCCGTTTCTTGAAGTTATCTACCTTACCGAGGTATCTCGGTAAATCAGGTTTTATTATATATTCAGTAGTGTTCATAGCCTTGTTTACCTTAGCATTCAAAATTTTGCATTCTTGTCTGTCAGTGGTAACATGATCAGTATTATAGTCATTTCCAAATGTCTTATTTGAGAAGCTACAGTTGACGCAGCACTGTTTCTCTGATGTGCACTTTTCTGTTAGATGCGTTCCCGCACATTTTAAACAGGTTGGGCTGTTCTTACACCTTTGGCCATTATGACCCAATCTACCACACTTATAACATGGTTTCACATTTATTATATCGTAAACTTTGCAATTCTGATAACCAACGAATAATCTGTCTTTATTTTCTTTAATATGTTTGTGCATTTCACCCGTTATTTGCATGATGACCGTTACTTTACTGCTTTTGTCATTGCCAGCTACGTGTAATACGTTACCCTTTGTATCTAAATTTGAAAAATTTCTTTGGTTTATGTCATTTTCGATTGCTTTTATATCAGACTTGAATTCATTTTCGATGCCAGTTATTCTTATGACAGGCTTACTAAGCTGTTCTTCTTCGACCTTGTAGAGGTGGTTGAGCTTGGCGTCTAGTAATCTTTTTGCTGTCTTGGCACTTTCCTGGTTCATGCATGTTATTGAAATTACATCTTTACTTTTCATATCAATTTTTTTCGTTTGGATTGATTTTTCTTTAAGTAGATAGTGGAATACTTTTTCCTTTATCACCGATTTCTCTTCTTTGTCTTTTCTTGTCACTACAATTTTCGGCACTTTTTTGGATTGTGGTATGTGTATCTTTTTTGACATTATATCTGCATATGTTTCCTTGTATTTACTCGGTCGTTCTTTTTCTTTCGTTAGAATGTTGAGATAAATAATTTAAATATCTTCCGGAAAAAGTTTGTTTATGGTACCAATCTGTGATAATGCGTTGTTGATTATTGACAATAATTTTGATGTCAAGAAAACTAATACAGTTATTAAGTGGTAGTTCAACAGTGAACTGTAAATTTTGGTCATAGGAATTAAACGTGTTTACAGTATGATCAATCGTGTCTTTTTGTATACATAAAATAATATCGTCAACGTAACGGAAATAAAACAAAGGTTTCGTATTAAGATTATTTCGTTCAGCTATGGGTAATCCCATTAGCCCCATCTTGGCAGACATTGTCATGGAAGATTTGGAAATTCAAGCGTTAAATAATCTTAATACGAAACCTTTGTTTTATTTCCGTTACGTTGATGATATTATTTTATGTATACAAAAAGACACGATTGATCATACTGTAAACACGTTTAATTCCTATGACCAAAATTTACAGTTCACTGTTGAACTACCACTTAATAACTGTATTAGTTTTCTTGACATCAAAATTATTGTCAATAATCAACAACGCATTATCACAGATTGGTACCATAAACAAACTTTTTCCGGAAGATATTTAAATTATTTATCTCAACATCCTCTTTGTAATAAAATTGCCATTATTTATAGTTTAGTTGACCGAGCATTTAAATTATCACACAACTCTTTTCACAATAAAAATATAAATTTTATCAAGGAACTTTTAAAACAGAATAATTATCCACCTGAATTATCAGAATTTCATATAAAAAAAACGCCTAAATAAATTAAGAAATAGTAATAACAATCGATGCAATGAGAAAAATAAAAAAATGTTTATTACACTTCCATATGTTAAAGAATTAGAAAGATCCATGAATATTTTGTTTAAACAACACAATACAAATATCATACATAGTACCAAGAATAAACTCAATAATATTATTAAATTAGGTAAAGATAATACTAAAATCTGTGATAAAGCGAATGTTGTTTATAAAATTAATTGTGAAGATTGTGAGGCTTCGTACGTTGGCCAGACAGGTAGACGTTTAAATGTACGAATTAATGAACACTCTAAAAAATACACTAGGAAAGACGATAATTCATCATTATATCTACACACAAAAAACAATAAGCATAAAATAGATTTCAATAATGTACAAATTCTAGATACAGAAATTAATAGAGGAAAAAGATTATTTTCGGAAGCTGTATTCATACACACACAATCAAGATATATGAATAAACAATTCGAAATTAATAGTTTACCAAAAGAATATACCACTCTAATAAATAATTGTCAATTTATGTGCTTATAAGAGGAAAATACTGAAAGCAGCAAGTGAAGGAGAACAGGAGAACATGCTGAGGTAGAGTTACCACGCACGCCCACGTTGTCGTAGGATTGCTCGTTGTCAAAAATTTTGTAACATTGGTTGGGGTCCCCTCTTTAGACATACTCTCCTGATAGCACACCCGCTGTGTCGCTTCGAAAATTGTCTATTGTATCCCCACCACTGTACGCGCGTCTTATACACACACATATATGCGTAACATCTGTATAAATACGACGAAAAATCCGAATTGTAAGCAGTGACGAACGGATTACTTTCCGTAAAAGAATCTGACAATACGTTTTAAATGTAAGTTTTATTTATTTATGCGAAATTAAGTTATTGTGAATTGTAAAAAATAATTGTATAATTGTTGTATTTAGAACCTGAAGAGGGACGTAATAAAATGTCCGAAACGTTGTAAATAATTGTTTTACTTATAAAAAACACCTTGGTAGTACGGCCATTAGCTACAAATTCTATAACTACACCAAAAAACCTACCATTGACTACATTTAACCAAAGATAGTAGAACAATAAATAAATCTATCATATTACCTAAAATAGACAAAAAAGTAAGTGAAAAAAACAACTACATAACGGTACTTAAAATTTTCGATCTACTGCCAAATGAGCTCAAAACTCTAGAAATAGACAAAAGAACTACTAACTACAAGTTAAGAAGATGGATTGTAGAAAATATTTATTGAAATCTGATTTGATCCTATAATTTTGTTATAGGAACTCAAGTCTAAATTTAAGATAAATGCATATAACATATAAGATCCAGGCGGGGGCAATTTTTACCTTCTTATCCCGCTATAGCCTTTACGCCTGCTGCGGAACTTTTATACCTGCTTTGAAAATTTTACGCCTACTCCAGCACTTTTACGCCCGCTCCGGAACTTTCATGCCTGCTCCGCGAGTTTTGTGTCCGCTGGTCTAAAAACGGTTACTTTATGCCTTTTTTGTAGGTTTAAAAAATGCGAAAATCGTGCCTGTGTTACCAAATAGTATATTGTGTACCTAGGGCGTAAAGTGGGCATTTTTAGACCGAGAGTGGAGTTTGCAGTACGAGTCGAAGTTGAGCTAGTTTGGATCGAACCAAAGAACGAAGACAAAATTTGTTGTACCACATGCACGATTTTCGCCGTTATTTGGCCTAAAATGAGGTCCTAGCCTTCGGCTCGTCCTAGTTCACCTATGACTCGTACTGTAAACTCTACCCTGGGAGTAAAAAGGCCCACGTCACGTACTATGTGTAAAATATACTAATTTTCATCGATTCTCATAAATTTTTAACGTTTTTCTCCTATTTGATAAAAAGTTTCATAATGAAAAATTTCACTATCTGTCATAATGATTTAATTTAAATGTTTTAGTTTGTTCCCGTCTTTTTTACATCTTAATTGAAGGGGCTATTTTTTATGCATTTAAATTCATTTCATGATACTGTTACTTTTTACTTGGAAGAAATATTGCGTTCATTCTTAAGTCGTAAAATTCTCCATAGCAGACGTTTTTAAGAAATAAAGTTCGCCATTGCACACTTTCTTAAATTGTGAAATTCATGTAGCGTGCACTCTTATATATTTTTCTAAGTGTTCTAAAATTAATTCTATTCGATGACTACATAAGAAATAATATTTTAATCATAATTTTACCGATTTCAGCCACACAAATTTTAAATATCGAAATACAAAATCAAGTTTCTGTCAGATATCAAGACTTAATGTCTCAGACAATATGGTTACAAAAATTAGAAGATATTATAAAAATAATGCGAGAACACGTGCATGTAAGTATTAAACTTAATCATTATTTTTCATATGAAAATGCGTTGAACTTTGTATTTAACTTTATCCTTTATGTTTATGTTTATTTTTATTCTCTATTATTGTGGGGTGGATTAATAGAAAGAGATAACAAAAGTACACGCTGATACCGGAAATCGATCCCGGGCAGTCCGTAACAATTTCCTGCTGTGACTAGACCATAGCTGCTGGGGCAGCGCCCTCACACTTTTCAGTAGTATCTCTGCCAATTTGTCGCACTCAGGGCACCAATCCCGGCGAGAGCGAGGTTAGGAACCCCTACACTAACCGAGTTTCTTAGCTGTTGTGCCAGATTGGTACAGTGAGTATACCAAAGGTTTGGAATGACTGCTCTAAAGAGAAGTGTACTATATATGCAAGATATTCTATAGTCACTCGTGGCACTGCGGTAGTCACTCTAGGAAATTTTTTTCCATGTACGAGAATCCGGAGGTAGTCTCTTTCGACAGATTATCAAACGCACTGCTCCTTAGCCTTCCAATAATTACCATTACGTAGAATGGCCTGATGTAGATTTTCCTTGGGCCTTCGATGACTAGCCCTGAAACTCATTATAATATATCAGATGTTTAACGTGGATAGACAAAATTATAACTTGTGCATACTGACACGTGTTTAAAATTAGACAATACACTGAACACAGTTTCTTATGGAATAATTGTTTCAAAAATAAAAATAAATAAATATATTTTTCACTGCAGGACGCTTCTTAAATAGCGTGTTCATGAACTGTGATCCCCGGGTTAAGACGCTAATTTTCGTAAGACGATATTTCATAAGACGCTGTATATCTGTGGCCGAGTATTTACCGAGGTACGTATACTGGTAGTAGTGGGAGCGGAGCAGTAGCTGGAAAGAGAGAGAGAGAAAAAGAGAGATTAGATTAGATCAGTCTTTATTGGCACCATGGGGTAAGACCCCGTCTGGTGCTTCATGAAAAAATACAGAGGTATTAACAAGAAAAATAATAAGTAATAAAACATCATAGTAGAACAATAAAGTATAACATGATAAAGTAAACGGTGGTAGCTGAGCGGAAATAACGGAGTAATTAAAATATTCCAAACGCAGTAACAAAGAGAAAAAGAAAAAATGATAATCGAGCGCAATAACATGGATAAAAATAAAAATAAAAGCAAAATAAACAAAAGCGGAACGTAAATGGTAACAATGCAGCGATGAAAAGATGGACAGTATAAAAGTCGAGGTGATATAATGAGATAGATGATGTTGATGAATGTGAGTTTGAAGAAACGGCAGCTCTATAGGCGAGCGCGTGGGGAGTTGCTGGGGGCGATAGGGCGAAAGCAGACAGAGTGGCAGATCCTCGTTGCGAACGCGCAGGTTCCAATCAGCCATGTCGCGGTTGAAGAGGGCATCACGCAGAACTTGCTTGAATAGGAGGAAGTTGGTGGGGGAGAAATCGGTAACGTGTAGCGAGTTAAGCAAATCCATTGCCTCGAGGGCAAACGAGTGCTTGAAGGCCTCGGTTCGTCGCTGAGGTGGTTCTAACGGTTTCGGTGGGTGACGGGTGGAACGGCGCAGGTCGAAATCAACATTTAATCTACAGTTGAACTGATGCGCAAGGTATTGCAGGTGATCGTTAGCGATGACTTTGAAAGCCTATATACCGATGAAGTATTGGCGTCTCCGGAGGGGGGATAGCCACCCAAGCGCAAGCCGATATGGCGTAATGTGGTTACGGCATGGGAAGTTACCGACTACTTTCGAGCGTTTTTATACGCTCTTTGTCAAGGTGGTGGTAGACCGGGGCGGCATAGTTAAGCTGCGGGAAGACGAGTGCTTCAGCGAGGTGCTTCCTGATGTCTCGCGATAGTGCATGGCGGAAAAAGCGCAGTATGTAGAGCGAGCCGGAGACTTTTCGCGCCACATGCCTAGCGTGAACTTGCCAGTCGAGGGTGTGAGTGAAGGTCACTCCGAGATTTTGTGCCTCTGTCACGTAGGGGAGACTGGTGCCGTTGATAACAACGCGAGGCAGGGTTTGAAGGTCAAGTTCGCGAGTGTAGGAATCGCTGCCAAGGATCATGATCTTGGTTTTGCCGGAGTTGAGAGTGACGCCGTTTGCGCGGGCCCAGTCTGCAATAACGGAAATAACGGCCTGGAGTCTATTCGCCAAATAGGTGAAAAACCACCGCAGGGCATGGGTAGAGAGGTTTATCGATCTGAGCTTGGCGAAAAGGATGGCGTGAGGGATAGAATCGAAGGCTTTCGAGAAGCCAAATAAAATTAAGAATGTTAGCATCCGCTCGTCAATGGCCTGGCGGATGTCGTCAAACACGCCTATGAGAGCGGTCTGTGTGCTATGCCTGGAGCGGAAGCCTGCTTGACGGTGGCGTAATAGGTGGTTGACCTCTAAGTAGCCTTGGAGATGGTTATGGACCAGACGCTCAAGCACTTTCGATAGCTCAGGCAACTGGGCGATGGGCCGAGTATCGGAGGGCTGCGACATTGCCTTTAGCTTCGCAAGCGGCCTGATGGTTGCCTTCTTCCAGTTGGTTGGAAAGGTTGCAGAGGCGATAGAGGTATTATATAAGTTGATGATGTGAGGTAGTGAGTGAGGCAAGGTTAGCTTGAGCATGGGTAAGAGAGGGAGAGAGAGAGAGAGAGAGAGAGAGAGAGAGAGAGAGAGAGAGAGAGAGAGAGAGAGAGAGAGAGAGAGAGAGAGAGAGAGAGAGAGAGAGAGAGAGGGGCAGACGAGATCGGCAGGATCCCCACAATCTTACCGTAGAGCACTCGCTGCTTCAGAGCGCTCACTATACACGCAAGTGCCAGACGGCGCAGGGATTCCCCGTCTGATACGGCCCGCTGCACACTGGGGCCATACGGATTTTTTGGTTCAAAACCACCTAGAGGTCGCAATTCTCAACGGAATCTCAAAATTTTTGCTTAGGAACATTCGTTATCAAATATCGAAGAGCCCTACGAAGCCTGATTTTCCAAAAAATTAACCTATAAATCTAAGGAGTCATATAATCCTATCACATCAACCAATCAATTCAATTTTTGACCTGCAAATCCCAAAAATACGATAAACCTTTAATTTGTAAGCCCTTTACTCGTGAACTCTTGACCTTTGATCCAGTAAGCCATGCACTCATAAACTCTAAACCTATAAGCCCTAATCTCATAAGTCTTAAGGGGGTCTTATACCTAGTGGCTTCTGAGGCCAAAATCAGCTATAAAAAAGAGAAAAATGTTATTTAAACCACATACAATGTATATCCTAAAAATATACACTATTTCTGACAGAATGGCCCAAGACTTAATCTGTAGACCAATTTTATGAATCAAGGTTAAGAGAGCATGTGTCAAGGACTTATAAATTGAAGTTTTATAGCATTTTTGGGAATCACAAGTGTAAATTTTGAGGTTATAGGTTATAAATTAGGTTTATAGGTTCATATTTTCAAAATTAGGCTTCGTAGCGGTCTTTGGTATTTTGTCACAAAAGTTCCTGTTTTTGAATTTTCAAATTCGGTTGAGAATTATGACCTCTAGGTGGTTTTGAACCTTTCGGCCCCAGTGTGCGCTGCTCCGGGCAAACTATACGATCGTGCAGTCAGCCACGGCTACGAGCTATAACTCCCCACCATCGGTAGTAGTAGAGGGGAGCAGCTGCAGCTTCCCCCTGCGTTGACACACACATGTACGCACACACACATACGCACGCCCACACACACACACAATATTTTTAAAATTAATTAATAATTATAAATAATAGTTTAATAATTTTAACAGTAAATTAAAAAATACTTACATATATTTGATACTTCGACTGCTACTATAACTAAGCACTTTGGCATTCGAGTTAAATTATATTCCAAACTCTTTGTCACTTAAGTATACGGTTCACTTTGTCACTATAAACTATACTGTGCCCTTTGTCACTATAAACTATACTGTGCACTTTGTCACTATAAACTATACTGTGCACTTTGTCACTATAAACTATACTGAATACTTTTATTTGGAAAAGGCGGACATCAAACGAACCAATGAATAAGCGAATATTATTTTTTATTAGCCGACGTTTCGGGAGCGTTAGATATACTCCCCCCTTCAGGGCATAAACAATTATTCAGTCATTATTAAAACATTCGGTCCTGCCGCACATACATCCACGAGAGGCAGGACCGAATGTTTTAATAATGACTGAATAATTGTTTATGCCCTGAAGAGGGGAGTATATCTAACGCTCCCGAAACGTCGGCTAATAAAAAATAATATTCGCTTATTCATTGGTTCGTTTGATGTCCGCCTTTTCCAAATAAACTTAAATATCACGAACGTACTTTAACGATATATACTGAATACTCTACTATTTACAACTCCTCGATGTGTGTGCACCATCATGGCAAAAATTGCCTCTCGTTCTGGCAGTGCACTGTGTCTTCATTGCAGTTCGGGCACAACCAGAACCCGCAAGATGCACAACGAATCCAACGACGACTACGCTGGCACCAAAACCGTTTACCACAACTGTAGCACATGTCGCGATAGCGACGTGGTGCATCATACGCCACGTCTCGGCGACGGCGACTTATACGCTGTTAATACCACGTAATCGCCGACGCATACGAGACATCTCTTTGTCGTGTTGTAACCGCAATAAATGTTGCACCCCGCGAAAAAATCTTCGTCGCACACACATCGCACGTCGCAGTGTCACTTCATCGATATCTAACTCGTTATCATTATCGGAATTGTCACTTTCACTTTCGATATATTCCACTTGATCAGGGTAATTATTATCGACGGTTTTGGCGCCGGAATCTATTTCCTCAGCCTCCACCACATCCATTGCCTGGTCATTCTCCTGATCCGCCTCCTCAATACTATCGCTCTCGAAGCCGCTGTCCACCTCCTCAGCGGCAGCCTCATCGAAAGCATCTTGCAATAAATCTGCAAGTGTAGCGTCCTGCTCTAATTGTATTTAACGAGCCTGCTCTTCTAACAGAGTCTCCTGGAGTACCAGAGGTTGCACGCCTTCTTGCCGTATATTGTCAGCAATTCTTGGCTCCCCCATATCGATCAAATTGTTCACGAAATTCGCCAGCTCTTGTGGCGGCGAAGCGATGTCGTGAACCAACTCGGAGTAAGCGTCGATATCGGCGAGGACTTCTTCAATATTCTGCATAATAGGGTAGAGAGAGAGAGAGGGAGATCTTGTCGTGTCGAAAACTTGCGGAAGACTGGAGGATAGCAGGGGACTCTAACCATCATTTTTGTAAAAGTTTGCGAAAATTGAAGTATAAGTTACACTCTTATCACGTCTAGAGTCTGTAGAAACTTGCAGAAAATCGGATTCTGTGTTCATATTTCACATCGCGGAGGAAGTAGAAATTATTTTTCAAGAAGCTTCTAAAATCATACGATATTAAGAGATGGAACAAAACTCTCGGTTTACTCTTATTACATCTGGAGAATACTCTAAAATTCTTTTCTCACGAAAACTTTCAATTTCACCCGATATCAGCCGATCGGAGACCATCGTCCACTATATTATCTAAATAATTTATAAATTATTTTAAAAAAGTATATAAGCACCGATTCAGCGCTTGTATAGCGTTTTATCCGAGAAATATTTTAAATTATTAATTTATGTTTAATTATTGTTTATTTAAGTTTATGTATTATAAAACTATGCTTAGGAAATAGTTATTTATTAATTTTACATAAAAATTGATATTAATATAAAATTAAATCTATCTGAGTTAACAGAGAAACATCTCAGCGAGTAGGTATATTAAAAGCTACAAAAAAAATAGACTGATAACCACTGCATTAAGACTATCCCACTAGCATACGTTAAGCCACACCTTATACTTTCTGCGCAGCATCTTAAATGCATTTCGTTGTCCGTCTCTTATCATAAGGGCAACGAATGAGGTGTCACCGCTTTTGTGATAAGTACCCCGTCATAATGGCGTACTGACCAGCCGACATAATGGCCTACTTATGAGCCGTCATAATGGTTATTATTATATATGTGCTACTTTCTTAGCTTATATATTCCTGATACATATAACGAAAAAACTACAATAAAAATTAATTTATTGCTATTATCAAGTACACAAACTACCCTTTATATAAACCTTAATACGGGGCGGGGGGGGGGGGGGAATTGTGTACACTGATTGACGTATTGGCACGGTATCGGTGTGATTTAACATTAAAATTTATGATCTGATGAACTCGTGGTATTATACTTTTTATTAGGTGTAGCACCCTCTTCTTATTTCCAGTATTTTGGAATTACACAGATCAATTAATAGCGTTATCGATGTATTGATCAGCCTAATTAATGATGGTACGAACTCGCGGTATCATAGTTTTTTATTAGCTACTACACAAACTACTTATTAAATACATTTGCGAGCCGCAGAGGCCACTCGCTTTGATTATCGATTCGGTATTGGTACAGATATATCGAAAAGTTGTGTTCAGACGAATTCGCTGTATTGTACTTTATTTTTAAGCACAATACTCTCTTTCTGTTGGTGGTATCTTGTGATCTCGCACACTGATTGATTCCATTATCGATTTATTAATTGATCGAATCAATTATTATATCGACTCGCGGTATCATGGTTTTTTACTATGCACTACAATCTCTACCACTTAGAGTTATTTACGAATTGCATAAATCTATTGATTAAGTATTGGCACGTTTTTACCAGAAATTATGGTCAGATCGACTCACGGTATTACACTTTTTTATAAGACGCCACACTTTCTTCTTAATGAAAATGTTTTGGAACCTCATGATGTGATCGATATCGTTATCAATATATTGATCAGTCGAACCGATGATTATATCAGCTCGCGGTATGATACTTTTTTACTATCCACTACACCCCTAAACTATTCCACATATTTATAAATTTTACAAACAATTATTTTTGTTATTAATGAGGTATTGGTTTTGGTATTGGTACAGATATCTCGAAAAGTTACATTCGGTTTAACTCGCGGTATTGTACTTTATTGTTAGGTACAACACCTTCTTCTTATTGACGATATTTTTAAAGTTCATAGACTACTTTATTTCATTATTGATACATTGATCGATCGAACCGATGATTTTATCAACTGTTACTACCATAGTTTTTACTGTACAATATGTCCTTCTATTTATCGTATTTTATAACTTAGTCATCAAATATTATTTTATGAATTTCCAAGAAAGTATCTATCACTTAAAAATTTTGCAGCGTTGATCTGCATTCTTTTACCCCACTTTTCGAAAATTTCTATAGTTTCAAGCTCTTTGGTGTGTATATAAACCCTCTTAAATGCTATTTACGCCACAGTTCAGTTTGTCTGTGCCGTAGAAAACTATTAAAGACTAGTTGGGCCTACAGCCTGTTAAAGGTACTTATACAATTTATTTTGAACGATCGTAGGGAGATATCCAGGCATACTTATATTAAGGTAAGTTCTTCTTAAAGTATTAATATTGTTCCAAGTTGAAAAATAACTTATTAAACGCTAATAAAAGTTGCATGTAAATGATATTTTAAATAATCTTATAATTTTTTGTAGATACAGTAGAGTCTGAAGAAATTTTTCAAACTACAATGGATTCACGTAGAGAATTAATAAGAATTATTAACGCTATTTATCATAACGCAATTGTGAGACATAGCATTATACAGACATTTTGTGACAATGGTGTAAAAATTTGAAAACTCTTTCTGAAAAAGCACTGATTAGAAAACTACGGTTTATTATTAGTCTTTGCCCACTGCGGACAATTTTATATATTTATAAATGCTGTATTTTCAATAATCATAAGAAATCAATCTATATACTTGTTGAACACCTCAAATCAGAAATTTACACAATTCACCATTTACTGTTGATATAATGCGCCAATACAATATATTTATACATAAGTAAACTGACAATCTATTTATTTAACCTATTTTATAATAACTTATTTAAAATTTCACAGAACTTGATAGGTTTTATAATAATGATGATGGAGACGATGCGCTCTTTGAAAATATCACATATGGTAAGATAAATGATAAATTGTTTTTATTTTCGAATGATAACCACTTCATACAGATATTTCATAATTTTATTTTCAGAAGATACAAATAATGCCACAGATACAATATTTAATGTAGAGGCAGGGCCCTTAACTAGCTCATTAAAAGGTACATATTAATATATTATCATGTATGATTATACAATACCTAATAATAATGAGGAATTTCGTTTTAGATAATACAACTGATAAAAACTATGAGAAAGAAGATCAACCGGTCATGAGTTTGGAGACAGATTCTGATAGTAGTACAACTAGTGTCAACACTAGGAAGAGTAGCATATGTAGTACAACTAGTGGTAGTACTAGGAAGAGATGTAGTAGTACAACTAGTGGAAGTACAAGGAAGAGTAGTATATGTAGCACTTGTCATTCATCGGACACGGATTCCGGTACCGATGAAGAGAATGAAGAGAAAAGACGTGAGTATATTTAATAGATGAGTAGTTGAAAGATCTTGATATTATTTGTACATACAGCTAAAAATTTTCAGAGCGGAAGAGGCGGTGAACATATTGTAGAAGAAGAAGAAGAAGAAAACGTAGAAGAAGAACCACACATTATTATAACAGATGTGGTTACAAAACATTATCGACGTTTCGGTATTGAAGGTAGAGAAATGCGCGTTAAAATCCAACCACCACCTTCTGATGCCAATGTTTATGAGTGGCTCGAGAGTGCAATGCAGGAATTTTACAGGAGATTGTGTGCTACAGCAACACCTGAAGATTTTATCGGTGTAACTCTATCATCGGAAAGATTTGTTCACGGACCTGCATGGATTTCATTTAGACGCGTGAGTGATTTATCTGCTTATGATTTGTGGGATAAACTTGCAAGTGTTGCGCAGAGCGCTGACAATTTTGAAATTGACGATACATTGCTAGTATCTTGCAGCATTGTATCTGTCCCCGTAGGAGGCGGGCGTGTAGCTTTAACTCATGAAAGTGTTTTTAAGCGTTCGATATTAACAATCAGAAACGATGATAATTTATGTTTGCCAAGATGTTTAGTAGTTGCATACATACATACAATACGGGGGCAAATACGCTCAGGAGCACTGCAAATAGAGTGGACAAAAATTAGAGCCTCTCGTCAAAAGTATCAAACAGAATGTGCGCAAAATCTTGTACGCGACGCTAGTGTAATTATTCATGAAGCCGGGTGTGGATTAAATGAAATCCATGCCTTTCAAATTTTTTTTGCCAGACTAGGTATTGTCATCATCATCTACTCATTTCAAAGATTTGGTCGTGGTGATAAACCTTTGTATGACGGTACAAAATTTGTTCTTAATACGAATAATATAATTAAACATACTTTGAGGGTTATGTATTACGAAACATTAAATCATTATCAACCCATATTAAATTTGGTTGCTGCCGCTGGTAGGTTATTGTATACCGTGTAACAAAATTTTTAGTCGTGAAGAAAATCATAAATGTTCGCAAAAATGTAGTAAGTGCTTTCAGAAACCTCCTTGTGACACAGAGCATGTTAAACAAAACTGCGGATTTTGTGGTAGAGAGTTTTACGGTAATATTTGTTACAAAAATCATCAAAAACCAAATTCTTTTGACAAAAAACTTTCCGTCTGTCAGAGTATAAGAATTTGTACAATCTGTAATAAGACTGTTAGAGTAAAAGAAGAAAAACATGAATGCGGGAAAACATTTTGTAAAATTTGCAAGGAAAGATTACCTACAAGTCATTTTTGTTACGTGCAGCCAATTAAACCAAGTAAAATTTCAAATAGTTTATTTTTTTTCTATGATTTTGTGACACAACAATATGAAAGAGTAGAGTATGATGATAAAATTAGAATACATGTACCTAACTTGTGTGTGGTGCAGCAGGTTTGTAATTTTTGTGATAAAAATACAAACATTACGACAACGTGTACATTTTGTGGTGTTCGGGAACATGCGTTTGATCGTAACCCTGTTAAGCAATTTTTAGATTTAGTGTTTACGAAAAGAAAAACGTTTAAACATATTATCTTCATAGCGCACAATACACAAGGGTTTGATGCTCAGTTTATTCTCAAATATATTGTTGAAAGGGGTAGCACCCGTGATAAGCCATCTGTTATATTAAACGGTACCAAAATAATTTTAATGGAGGTCATGAATGTTAAATTTTTAGATAGTTTGAATTATCTTCATATGCCACTTAGTGCTTTACCAAAGACTTATGGTTTAACACAGATTGAAAAAGGTGCATTTCCACATTTATTTAACATACCGGAAAATCAAAATTACATTGGCGAACTGCCACCTCTTTCATCCTATTCGCCAGATACTATGAGTGTTATTGAGAGAAAAAATTTTTTAGAATGGAATAATGATCAGAAAAAACATGGTTATATTTTTGATTTTCAGAAAGAAATTTTGAAATATTGTAAACAGATGTTAATATTCTAAGACTATCATGTTTAGCTTTCCGTGAAACTTTTTTAAATTGTTCAAAAGTCGATCCTTTTACTGAGGCAGCAACAATTGCATCGTCTTGTCTATGGGTATATAGAAAAAATTTTTTAAAACCAAATACTATTGGTATTATACCTCAAGGCGGGTACAGGCGAGCGAACAATCAATCACTCAAAGCATTGTTATGGTTAAAATGGATGGAAAGGGTTATGAATTGTCAAATACAACATGCTGATCGATGTTATGAAAAACGGCTCCCGAAGGGGCCAATAGTTGATGGTTTTCTACCACCTCATCAAAATAGCACTCATAGTAAGGGTATAGTATTGCAGTTTCACGGCTGTTACTGGCATGGTTGCCCAAGATGTTATCGAATTAACAGAGACACGCGTCTGGTAGTGGGTAATGAAACAATGGATGATAGGTATGAAAGAACTTGCAAAATTTCTGAAAAAATTAGATCATATAATTATTATCTTATAGAAAAATGGGAG
Organism: Torymus aiolomorphi; assembly: GCA_036365515.1. Classification (NCBI taxonomy): domain Eukaryota; kingdom Metazoa; phylum Arthropoda; class Insecta; order Hymenoptera; family Torymidae; genus Torymus; species Torymus aiolomorphi. The sequence goes on from CM070874.1 coordinate 250,474,795, forward strand.
TGTGAATATGAGAAAGAGTGCTTAGAAAATGAAAGTATGAGTCAATTTGTACAAGAGGCTAAACTGAAAATGCAGGAACCCTTAAATCCTAGAAATGCCTTCTTTGGTGATAGAACAGGTAATACAGCCAAAGTTTATGATGTACAGGATAATCAAAAAATTAAATACATTGATGTTTGTTCTCTAAGAACGTGGTTTATATTATGATACTGATTCGATAATTTATGTGAGTAATACAGATTTACACGAGTATGAACCACCCACGGGAACACTTTTAGGAGAAATGACAGATTGTCATGTTACGGTACAGGTAGCTATATAACATCTTTTGTATCAGGGGGCCGAAATTTTATGCTTATAAGATTAAAAAACCTGATGGTACGGAATCTTGTACATGTAAAGTCAAAGATATACGGCTAAATTATTCAAATGCTGAGAAAATAAACTTTGACTCTATACGTAATTTAGTTATAGGTGAGTTTCCACTTATATTGTTAACATTTGATTCGATAAGGCGCACAAACTTTCATGATGTTGTAACACAGGAAGAAAGTAAGATATGTAAACCTGTGTATGCAAAGAGACGTTTTATAAATTTACATAAAAGCTACCCTTATGAGTATAAAATACCTTAAATAAATAAATAAGATCATTTTAGTGTAGTATGTCCGTGACAGCCGAGGTGTGGAGAACTAAAGAATGGAATACATTGTCGACATGCAGGGGTTTAAACAATCTACAAATGATTATGTTTTCAAAGAGTTGGCTATACTGCCTCTGGAAAAAGACTCTGAACCTCTAGTATTTTTGTTTCAAGAACCGTATAATTGGCATCGACTTACGGATAGACACAAAAGTGAAAATACATGGTTGGAACGGTACTATCATGGACTTTCATGGAAGTTTGATGAAATTCCTTATGTCAATATAGGCAAAATTCTTCGAGAATGTTTACATGATGCCACTAAAGTTTTCGTCAGAGGCAGAATTAGAAAGGAATGGTTGAAACGTTTTAAATTTAATGTTATCGATATTGATAAATTAGGTTATACTCTAATCGAACACTCAAAGAAAATTGTAACGATTTGTATTAATCATAATGGTTGTTATAAAATAACTTGTGCGCTTCATAATGTTAAACTTATGAGAAAATGCTATTTCGAAAATATTTGTATCAAGTATCAATAATTTCTTACTGTTACAAGTACCAGCGAATTCATTATATTTATGTGTGAAAACTATTTGTAAATACATAATAAACCGGTTATCTTCAATCAAAAATCTGCTTGTTTCTTAATTGTCCCTATTTTTAAAATATAATAGACATAAGATAAATAAATCTCGCGAGAGCCGCGGTGGTGAAAGACTCAAGAACTATATTAAATAGTCTGATAGCACATTAAGCTTTTCGATTCACATTAAGCTTTTCAATGCACATTAAGCTTTTCAATGCACATTTAGCTTTTATTACACATTTGAGCGCATTTATCATAAGTTTTATAGCTTCAAATTAGCTTGTCACTTCAAATTAGCTTGTCACTACAAATTAGCTTGTCAGTACATCAACAATCTGATTTCTCGAGCAGCTTATGACACGCGCGCGCCGCCGCAGCCGCCGCCGCAGCCGCCGCCACCGCAAACCTCGAGACTTATAAAAAATATTATCTCCTTTAACGAAACAGTTTTTGTCATGGATCCACGGTGGAAACATCCTTGGACATCTATGGTTTGCGGTCCCACATCATGTAGGAAAACAGTGTTTGTTAAAAACTTTTTAAAACATATAGATAGTATGAGTAACGTACACTTAGAGCGAATAATAGATTACTATTCCGAATGGCAATCAACGTATAAAGAGCTGGGTGATAATATTGAATTTCGCGAGGGCTTGCCCAAAAATACAGACTTTGTCGACGACCCCAGACCAAAATTGATAATTATAGACGACTTGATGCGTGAGTCTTCGAGTGGTGTTATTGCCAATCTTTTTACCAAGGGTAGTCATCATAATAATTTAAGCGTAATATTCATCACACAAAATCTTTTCCACAAAGGCCAACGTGAAATCTCGTTAAACTCTAATTATATAGTTATTTTCAAAAACCCTAGGGATAAATCTCAGATACAGTATCTAGCTCGCCAAGTGAGTCCTGAAAATCCACAATTTCTACAAGAGACTTATCTTGATGCAACTAAACAGGCACACTCCTATTTATTACTTGACTTACGCCAAGATACACCTGATAATTGTCGTTTTCGTAGTAATATATTTCTGTTTGATAAATACCACTATGTTTATGCTCCTAAGAAATTTATAAAAGGTAGCGAACTTGGGAATAATATATCAGTCATACGATTGTAATGGGGCCGAGTAGACGCAAACGTCTTGGACAAAAAAATTTAAATACTTTAAAAGCTCTGCTTCATTTCGATAACAATCAACGAAGTACTTTATTACGTGAAGCACATAAAAAACTTGTTACTCTCATTTGCGAATGTGGTTTAAATATTTTACGTGGTAACGTGCCTTTGAACAAAAACTATAAAAATAAATTGAAAAAGTACATTTTATTCTTAAGAAAATTTAAAACTTTTGTGAATAACTATACTAACATTTAATAATATTATTAATAATATACTATAACAAATCTCATAATGTTTTCACACTATTTAATTATTATTTTCTCTTATAAAGTTGTGAAATCTATCTAAAAAAACTTTTTACAAAAGTTTAATCTAAGGCAAGAATTAGTCTCTCTCTCCCTCTCTATCTCCCTCTTGCCCTCTCTCTCCCACCCTCTCTGTCTTCTCTCTGTCTCTCCCTCTCTCCCTCTCTCTCAATCTCCGTCAAACTCTGTACCAAAAACTTTAATGAAAGCTTAAATATTTCTTCAAAACAATCAACACGTTCTTTGAAAAACTAATTTTTTAAATATATATTCTAACAACACAATTTTCCTATAGTCCTTTTATTTATTCTAATCTCATCTATTCAACAAGCTCTCTCTACAAATGGTAATAATTTTTTTCATGACTGTACACATAATAATATTGTTAATAAAACTTTCTACGAAAGTATTAAATAAGGCAAGTATAGAAGTTTTTTCTGTATAATCTACATGTGTCAAACTCTGTACCAAGAACTTTAACGAGAGCATATAAATATTTTTTTAAAACAATCGTAGTAAAACAAATAGTATTGTTAATAAAACTTTCTACGAAAGTATAAAATAAGGCAAGTACCAGTTTTTTCTGTATAATCTATAAAATAATAATATTTATGATTTTGTAAAAGAAATCAAATAAATACTAGCGAAAAAGTCTTTTACTTCTTCGAGCCAATTATATGCTCAACAAATTGTATGTAAATACATTCACATTGTTCACTGCAAATTAAACAATCGAAAGTTGTGAAATCAATTATCGATAGTCAAGTAATGCAAACAACTCTCCGAAATAACTATATGACTATTCTCAGAAATGTATTAAAATTTCTTTATCCTTCTATACAAATTAAACACAAGAAAGTACTGAAATCAATTTATTGTAGTCAAGTATCCGTAAGCTAACTTGACGAACATAGGTATAATAGTAGAAGTTGGCTTCAGGGATTATTTATCAAATAAGACTGCAAAATCTTACACCCGTCGTACAAACATTATTTTTCCTCGTCGTGAGCACAATGTATCTCCATAAAATCTTTCTTTTGCAAACACATTGTGGACCCTTTACGAAACAATGGTACATAGTTACCATCCCTTATATTTTTCCTTATTCTTTCTCAATTTAGAACTCTCTATAGTACAATATTACGCATCTTTGGAGGACAAGAGAAGTCTAGAGCTGCTCTAGCAGGAGTGGTCCTCCGTTCTCCCATACATACTTGGCGGGCCCGATGGTTTGCAGTTCAAAGTGTAGATATGGTCAATTGGTCATTTTCATGTAAATATTCATATGTTTAAAGATCAGGTAAATCGTATAAACCGATTGCTTCTACATATTAAATACTGATTTGTGAATCTAGTTAGTAAAGTGTAAAGCTCTTTTCATTACCTATAGGCTATAAATTTATATGAATTTTTCAGCATAAAAAAAAGACACACACAAGCTCTTTTCAATATACATTATAAATTTATATGAATTTTCTAGAGTCTAAAAAAACGGACACAAGGAATAATATTTTTGGTAATAAAAGTAATAAATCATGTTTATGCACACAGTACATGTAGAATTATTGTACTTAAACGGAATCAATTTTAAAAATTTGAGCGACCGTAATTATTTATAGTGCTCATATAATCATTGTTAATGAATTTATGCAAAAATTTAGTATTCTACATTTATGGAAAAAATAATCCATCTGTAAACTGCAAACCATCGGGCCCGCCAAGTATGTATGGGAGAACGGAGGACCACCCCTGCTAGAGCCGCTCTAGACTTCTCTTGTCCTCCAAAGATGCGTAATATTGTACTATAGAGAGTTCTAAATTGAGAAAGAAAGTTGACTATCGATAATTGATTTCACAACTTTCGATTGTTTAATTTGCAGTGAACAATGTGAATGTATTAACATACAATTTGTTGAGCATATAATTGGCTTGAAGAAGTAAAAGACTTTTTCGCTAGTATTTATTTGATTTCGTTTACAAAATCATAAATATTATTATTTTATAGATTATACAGAAAAAACTGGTACTTGCCTTATTTCATACTTTCGTAGAAAGTTTTATTAACAATACTATTTGTTTTACTGCGATTGTTTTAAAAAAATATTTATATGCTCTCGTTAAAGTTCTTGGTACAGAGTTTGACACATGTAGATTATACAGAAAAAACTTCTATACTTGCCTTATTTAATACTTTCGTAGAAAGTTTTATTAACAATATTATTATGCGTACAGTCATGAAAAAAATTATTACCATTTGTAGAGAGTGCTTATTGAATAGATGAGATTAGAATAAATAAAAGGACTATAGGCAAATTGTGTTGTTAGAATATATATTTAAAAAATTAGTTTTTCAAAGAACGTGTTGATTGTTTTTAAAAATTATTTAAGCTTTCATTAAAGTTTTTGGTACAGAGTTTGACGGAGATTGAGAGAGAGGGAGAGAGGGAGAGAGAGACAGAGAGAAGACAAAGAGGGTGGGAGAGAGAGAGGGCAAGAGGGAGATAGAGAGGGTGGGAGAGAGAGAGGGCAAGAGGGAGATAGAGAGGGAGGGAGAGACTAATTCTTGCCTTAGTTTAAACTTTTGTAAAAACTTTTTGTAGATAGATTTCACAACTTTATAAGAGAAAATAATAATTACATAGTGTGAAAACATTATGAGATTTGTATAGTATATTATTAATAATATTATTAAATGTTAGTATAGTTATTCACAAAAGTTTTAAATTTGATTATTTATTCGTAGAATTCCTTTTCATAAAATAAAACGTAAATAATTTTTTAAGATATTGTATAGGTTTCGGAAAATAATTGTTATGGTTTCCAAAAAAATTCTTATCGTTTGTAAAATTTTTTGTAAAATGATTGTAAAGGTTTTGGAAAAGAATTTCTTGTTGCTTGCAAAAGTTTGTAAAAGATTGTAGAAGTTTTTTAAAATAATTTATTAATGGATTTTTTAAAAGATGTAGTGATGGACCATTTTTGAAGATATTTTGTAGCGAAAATATAATAATGAATAATTTGAATAATAGTGAATAATACTACAGATAAGAAAAATGATATTTGTAAGAAAAAGAAAACATTTTCATAGCAAATACATACAAACAAATATTGTAAAGAGATAAAGAGAGAATTTAAAAATGAGAATAATTACTTCTATAATAGCAAAAATCAGTTTTGTGAGAAATAGAAAATGTTTTTATAGGAATTATAGAAAATACTTTAAAAAATAGTTTTTAAAAATGTTTATTATAATTGTTTCAAAAAAACATTTAAGCTTTCAGTCAAGTTCTTTGTAGAGAGTTGGACAGTTGTTGAGAGCAAGATTGTTTGGATAAAAACATTATTAAACTTTTATTAGTATGTCAACAGAGAATTTAAATTTGTTAAAATAGATAACAATAATATATTTTTTCTTTGTAGCTATCACAAGTATAAAAGAAAAAAGTACAAGTTCTCAGAATTACAATTCAAATCTCTGTATCACCTGATTCTCTTGCTTTTATAAAACTCGAAGCTCAAAGTTGGCTGAGAAGTTGAGTTCTTATGTCAACTGCAATTTCCATAGCAGCAGGCGGTACAAAGTTTTTTAAAAACTACTCTTTCGCATCTATTTCTCTGATATCACTTAATCTTCTAGCCTTTACAAAATGCGAAGCTCAAAGTTTGCCAAGTTAACTACCCTTACATAACAGCATCTGATACTAAGTTTTTTCACAAAACACTCTTATGCATCCATTTGCTCTTGTTTTTTTGACAAATTACTATTACATTATTAAATTTGTACTAAAATTTACCTCTAGCCTTCTATTGCACATTCTAAAGCTGGAATTCGTTTCATTATTTTGGTATCCACACATTTCTTTTTCATAATATTTTTGTTTCATCATAATCTTGTAAAATTAAAAGCACAACCAGTTGATGAATTAAACATTATTATTATCTGAATCTTGTATAGAAAAATATGTACTAAAAGCTTCTCTGAAACATTTTGAAATCTCCTACCGTGAGAAAATCATAAAATAGATTAACTGAGCACTTTCATTCCTTGAAATTTTTGCAATAACACATCATTTTTGCTTTTTTCAATACTTCCATGTTCATTAGACATAATCTTTTCATTGGCACTTGAATAAATATGTACAACAGCACAGCACTGATATCGACTAAGTTTTTTACAGATGACAGATGCTTTTTAAACCAAATCTCAGACCAATATTTCAAATAGGCATCATAAATTATATTGTATATTTATATCCTCACGTGTCACTCAGCAATATTTTCTTCTATGCCAGAGCTTATTATGAAGTGTATGAACCTCATAATGTGTAATTATTTATTAATACACACTTGTTATATTCTCAAAACATTTGAAACTGATTTTTAATAGAAGTTTTAAAATTTGATCATAAACACTTCATGTAACACGTCATACAAGTATTATATTTTATTTATTATTACATAAAATACTGAAAATTATATTGTATATTTATAATATAACCTCGCGTGTCACTCAGCAATATTTTCTTCTATGCAAAAGCTTATTATCAAGTTCATGAACCTCATACATGTAATTATTTATTAATACACAATTGAGTTATTTTCAAAACATTTGAAACTGATTTTTAATAGAAGTTTTAAAATTTAATTATAAACACTCCATATAACACGTCATACCAGTACTATATTTTATTTATTATTAGACAAAACACTGAAAATTATATTGTATATTTATAACCTCACGTGTCACTCAGCAATATTTTCTTCTTTGCAAAAGCTTATTATGAAGTTTATGAACCTCATAACACATAATTATTTATTAATACACACTTGTTCTATTCTCAAAACATTTCAAACTGATTTTAAGTAGAAGTTCTAAAATTTGATATTACACTTCATGCAACACATTTTACCAGTATTTTATTTTTTTTATATTACACAAAACACTGATTAGATGTAATTTTTTAATCACTATGTTATTTGTTATCAATAATATTTGATTATATATGCACTTCATGCAACACATCCTACCGGTATTTTATTTTATTTATACCACTCTAACCTCAAAATCACAACTTCGATATGATTTTTCGGCGCTCGTGGTATAAAATACCGTTCGAAACTAGTGCGTAAGTCGATTATTTAGGTGGTGTGACTTTTTCGCACTCGCTTCGCTCGTGCAAAAAGTCACACCAGCTAAACAATCGACTTCCCTACCCGTGTCGAAATGTACTATTCTTACACAAAACATTGATTAGATGTCATTTTTTAATAATCACAACATTTTTGTTATCAATATAATTTTCAACTAGATAGACGAACTATGAAAATCACAATTTTCTTTTCTTATTTTGAAAAACGTACTTCAAAACATAATACTTTTTTTGTACTTTGAGTCCAATACTGTCTAAATAAACATCTTAGTTATTTGTTTTATGTGTTGTAATGCGGCAGAACGCACGTTACAGGAGAGGTCGAAGGAAGTGCACGGCGGCCACGGCGAGCTACGCCTCGACAGCCGAGCACACACATGCGCACGCCCGTCCCTCCCCGCTGCCTTCTCCGCGCACTAGTCCTTTCCCTCCCGTATCTAGCAGGCCAGGAGTCGGAGGAACCAGCAGCAGCTACAGCGAGGACAAGCTGTAGCTGGAGCGTGAGTGAGCTCGCTCTCCCATGCGGCTGACAGGAGCAGACGACAGCCGAGAGAAGGAGAGAACGAGAGACGCAGTGGCTCAGCGCTGTAGGACGGCACGTGCGAGCATCGGCCGTATACGGACCGCTCGCGCGCGCCGCAGTGAAGACGACGGCCGATGGACGAACGAGGGGACGGCGGAGAGAGCAGCGTGAGCGCACCGGCCCGCATTTTTCCCTTTCTGTCGCCTACCGCCGTGCCGCGTGCTTGCGATAGTGTTTCGCTGCCGAAGTTGTGTGCGTGCCAGTGCGCCCTGCCGACCCTCGCCACCGTCTGGAGAGGCAGTGCCCTAGGAAGAGCGAGAGAGAGAACGAGAGAGCGAGAGGAAGCAGCAGCAGCGTCCTAGCCAAGGTTTGCCCTTTTTATATTCCCGTCCCCGGTTTCCAAGTGCGTGTGTGTGCGCTTCCGAAGCGGGAGCCACGAGACTCCGAATTCGCGCCAGCTACAGCACGTGCTGTAGCTGCAGCTTAGAGTAGGGTTTTTCTGCTCCCGGCTGAAGCTAGCCGTCGAAGGCTTATGAGCGGTGCAATTGACGCGTGCACTTGGGCCCATACCATTGTACTGTACATTAGATTGATGTTAATAAACTACGTAGAGTTTTACTCGGTTGTTTATCTGTTGTATTTGAGAATTACCCGCGAACCTCTGCCTTGATCCCCGGCAGAGCGTTACAAGTGGCGCCCAACGTGGAGCCATGGTAAAGGCCGTGGCAAAGTTAAGGGATCCGCGTCGTGATTTCGCCATTGCGGCGCGCACACACAACGGCGAACCGCGCGGAAGAAGCGTTCTGGCAGCCATTTTGCGCTCCAAGTATCTACCTCGTGCAGGTGTTAACGCCATGAGCAAATTGAATTTAGCCAGACGCTTGAGATTAATTTGCTTGGATGATTTTGTTTCAAATAATAATTTAATTACTTGAGAAATTTTATTGCGGTTTGTGCGTGATTTTGCGATTAAGAGTTAATGAGATACTCGCAAAATCACATCTTGCCATAGCTTTAGCCACGCGGCACAGAGAATTGTTGCAACGTGCTCAGGGAGTGTGGAGATTAAGAGTAACTTCCTGAACACGTGTACACGACAGAACCATTTCCTGTTTTACGTTTTTTGGTTTGACATTTTTGTCGTTTCGTTCTTATATTACTCTACTTCTTCCCCCCTTGGAGAGATAGCTCGCTTACGCTCCTTTCCGCATAACTTTCCATAAACCTTCCCACGCCTCCGTTATAAGATTTTTAATAGAAACGGGAGGGGAAATTTTCTGAGGGATTGCAATTCGCGGTGCAGGAGCAAGTGCGTAATTGTCGCACTTTACCATCTCACATCAACTCGGTTGATTGGCTTGATTTTCTTTCTTTGTTTTTCGCTTGCTTTGCTTGTTTTAGTTTTAGTCTTTTTGGTTCTGTTAAAGTTAGAATTTGCAATAGTAAAACAAAGTAAATTTTGAGTAAATTTAGATTGCGAAGGAAAATCAACGGAGCTATTCGACCGAGGCTGACTGAGAAGGTATTCAAGATGGAAAATCATGACTGGAGCTGGGCTTTCCTCGGTGTCGACGAGAATGATCTAATGTGCGTCGACCCGATAGCTGCAGCTGAAGCGCTGAAGCGATCGATTAATAAGTTAACCGACGGGGAAGTTGCGATGACTGCTCAGCGGTTCGGGTTGAATATTCGCTCGGACGCGATCATTTTGCGGAATAGGTTGGAGAGGCACGAAATGCGACGCCATTTTGGGGCAGACGCCGCGCCATAGGACCCGGCCAGAGACGAGCCGGCGGACGAGTCCACTTCTGCGCATAGTCCTTCATCGTCGAGTAGGCATTCTGTTGCACGTTTTTCGCCATCTAGGGTTCCAGTGCAGCCGGTGGTAGCTCCAGAGTATTCAGAAGCAGAGCCGCTCTCCACAGGCCAATCGATAGGTAGATTTCGCGACCCAATTTCGATGGAGGAGCCGTCGCAGACTTTTACGTTGAGGCTGCACATCGAAGTGACTGAGCCGCGGCGTGCTGCCGAGCAGCCTACAGCTGGTAGCCATGTTGCTCCAGCGATACAGAGTTCTGACGCGCAGAGGCGTGTTAGCATCGCCGCGCCGGAAGTGTTTCATGACACGAGGGAGTCAGCTTCTAATCCGCATGCACAATCCACACGTTATCCTCTCGGCCCACTTCGTGCGCACGAGCATAGCACGTTCATGGAAAATAGTATGGATTTAACGAGTGTGGCGAGTGCGCGGAACGAGATTCCATTATCTGCGAGTGAAGGAGGGGCGGTGAGGCAGCCAAACGGATTGTTCGATGGTACGTCGTTTTTGCCGCTTCCAGCGTTGCCGTCGCAGCAGATGAGATACCCGGCTGCTCCGTCCACGAGGTATCCGGGAAGAGAGTTCAGCAGCGGTGTTTCCGGAGTTGGTTCGATACTTTCGGCGAGTATTCCTCAGCTTTCAGCTAATGTTGCGCTAGGAAATTTCGACGGCGTTGCAGGGCCTGCTGTCTACTCACAATGTTCAATGCCGCGAGTAACACCAGGTTATCATGAGCCGCCTCTCATGTCCTCAGCGTCGCTCGCTCAAAATTTTGTTTCAGCTGGAGCTTCACAAGCGAGCGGATTTGGAGCACGAGTCGAGCCGGTGCGCCCGTATTACAATCAGCCAGTGCCGCCACCGTCGTTTCAGTATCCGCATCGGTATTTTCCGCTACCTTTTGTGTCCTCGCAGCCGATGATGTCCAATGCTCCAGGGTATCCATGGTATCATGGTAACATTCCGCATGGGTTGTATTTTCCGCCTGCAGTCCCACCGCCAGCTGCCACAGGATTTTCATCAGCTCCGATGCATCCTGCTGCAAACTTCCAGTCTCACTCGGGGAGATTTGATGTCTCTGCTCTTGAGATGAGTCAAGATACGTCGTTTTTCGAGCGTTCATCGCTTTATAAAGAGAAACGCACGACGGAGCTACTCACCAAGTGGCATATTTCGTTTAAAGGGGATAGGAAAAGAGACCCCGAAAGTTTCATTGCAGACTTAACAAAATGCAAAGAAACTTACAAACTGACTCTTGAGGAAATAGTGAAAGCCTTACCCTCAGCTCTCGATAATGAGTCGTGGCAGTGGTTTCGTCGAGAGTATCAGTTTTGGAAATCATACGAAGACTTCGTCGACGCGTTTCGCCTGCAGTACAGCTTTGAAGATGTGCAGGAGAGATTACGGAAGGAGCTGGAGGTGCGCACGCAAGGACCAAGTGAGGAGATCTCCACCTATTTACTGAAGGTGCGTGACCTACTGGATCAGCTAAAGCCGCCGCTTACGTTACGAGAGCAGCTAGATCGTGTATACCAGAAGCTCCATCCTTCGTACCGGCTGCGCATCGAGAGGAAAGATTTTGAAAATTTTTCGGAATTGCAAAAACTAGGCAAGCGAGAGGAGCTGCGGAGAGCTCAGGAGAAGGCGTACAAGCGGCCACCTCCAATTGCGGATTCCGCTTTCCCTACTTCAGCGTACACTCCTCTGAAGTAGCAGCGGCAGGTGAAACTAGTCTCAGTGGTTCCGAGCACACTGGAAGAAAACGAGCTGAAGCTGCCCAGCTCAAGCAATCTCGCTCCTGTAGCAGCCACACAGACGGAAGGAGGAGAGAAACAGCGATCGTCTAGAGAACGGAAGTTCAAATCGACGGATGGGCAGCGGGAAGAGAAAAAAGATCGGAAACGAGATGCTCGCAGCAAGAGTAAGGGTCGCCGCAGCGACCAAAAGGGAAATGCTCGAGCGAAGCCGGCGGAGAGTGAGCCTAAACAGGAAGAGCGGAAGATCGAGACCGTCCCGCCGAAGGCGAAGTACGAGGACATGCAGCGGCCAGCCGGACATTGGAGACGTGAGTGTATGAACGCTGCAGTCTGTCTAATGTGCGGACAGCCTAATACCACGGCGCGTCGATGCACCAAGGGCAATTCGACTACGGCGGCGGGAAACGAGTAAGAGGGGAAGTTAACGGAGTCAACTCACCCCCTCCTTCTTCAGACTCGACTCCTCCCACTTCTGATTCGATCGCTCTTACTCCAGAAAAAAGTTCGGCTGCAGCTATGAGCGAGGGAGACAACCCTCAAGTTCCAGCTCCAGAATCACTGTTAATGAGAAGCGCTATCAGCAACGTCGAGCCAAGGTTATTCTTCAACATAGAATTGAATGGAAGAAAACTCCTAGGCATGCTTGATGATGGCTCCGTTCACTCGTATCTCGGCAAAGGCGTCAGCAAGGAATTTGCCGAGAAATTGGAGCAGGAAGCAGCTTCAGTACGCGTAGCTGACGGAGGTGCAGTGAAGCTACTAGGAATACTGAACCTGACGGTGAGCATCGATAATACAAAGTTATCTATGCCCTTCCGTGTAGCAGATGAGCTTCAGTACGACTGCATTCTCGGAATCGACTTCAAACGGTTGTTTAAGATGAAGATCGACTACGAGAACGATACATGGTGGACACCGAAGGGAGTAGTGCATCAGTTTTACCCTTATGGCCAAGATCCAACCTGTTTCCCAGCTTTAGCCAGCATAGGAGGACTGAGTTGTGCTACAGCTGATCAGCAGTTGCTTATTGAAGAAATCAAATAGAGATTGATTCCACCTACACCGGGAAAGCTAGGGTTAGCCAATGTCGCCCCGCATTTCATTGACATTCAAGGAAATGAACCCATTCGCCAAGCTCCTCGGAAGTATATTCCGAAGATGTTCCAGACGGCTTGGGCTGAAGTCGATAGGATGCTGGAGGAGGGGATTATCGAGCCATCTGATAGCCCCTGGCGAAGCTGCCCTGTGTTAGTTCCAAAAATTGTATGACTTGTTCCGATTTTGCATAGACTATAGGCAAGTTAATAAGCATACTAAGTCTATTCGTATCTATTGCGAAACATGGATGATATACTTGATAAGTTAAGCTCCGCTAAGTATATTCTAAGCTAGATTTAAGCCAGGCATTCCACCAGATTCCGTTGGATCCGAAGTGCAGAGAGGTCACCGCATTTTCAGTACCAGGGCGAGGACTTTTCCACTTCATTCCTGTTACCATATGGGCTGACAAATGCTCCAGCTGTGTTCCAGCGCATCATGGATAACCTAATCAAGGCTGCCTGGGAACCGTATGTGTTCACCTATTTAGACGATGTCATTATCGTCTCGCCGTCATTTGAAGAGCACACAAAGTGGTTACAGATCGTGCTCACGGCGTTAAAAGACGCAAACCTACAGATTAACCTCAAAAAGTCTGAGTTTTGTTGCCCGGAGGTTAAGTACTTAGGTTATATCGTTAACGAGGACGGACTGAAGACTGATGAAGACAAGGTGAAGCCCATCCTCGAGTATCCAGTACCCCTCAACATCAGGCAGTTAAGGAGATTTCTCGGCATGATTGGCAGGTACTCCAGATTCATAGCTCACCTAGCAGGGTATAAAGCACCGCTAACCAAGTTGCTGAGGAAGGATGTTCGGTGGCAGTAGCACGAAGAGCAACAGCAAGCGTTTGAGAAGCTGAAGCTCGCACTGACGCAAGCTCCTGTGCTTGCAAGGCCAGCTCTGTCGCTACCCTTCACTCTCCAAATAGATGCGAGTGATTATGCTATAGCTGGAGTACTGACACAGGTATTTGATGGCGAGGAGCACCCTATCTATTTTGTGAGTAGGACTCTGTCGAAGGCAGAGAGAAATTATACTGTCACTGAGAAGGAGTGCCTCGCCGTCTTATGCTCCGTCGAGAGGCCGCGAGGTTATTTGCTAGGTGAGAAGTTTACAGTAATCACAGATCGCCACAGCCTGTTGTGGTTAAATAACCTGAAAGACCCAGCTGGTCGATTAGCCAGATGGAATACGGCTCTGCAAATGTACAACATTGAATTTGTACACCGTAAAGGTGCGCTGCACAAAGTTCCTGACGCTCTGTCGCGGGCATGGTAAGGAACTTACGAGCTTGCAGCTATAGCCACTGCTACAGCTGAAGATCCGTGGTATCAAGGGAGAATTAGTAATATTGAGAAGAACCCGAGGAAATACCCGGATTGGTAGGTAGTAAATGGCTTACTGTACGCGCATCGTCCGAATAAGACCGTGGATCCGTTGCTGCCGGACATGGATGCGTGGAAGCTCGTCCTCCCTGAAGCAGATCGAGAAAAGGCTCTAGCTGAAGCTCATAACACTCCACAAGCAGGTCACTTAGGCGTGGAGAAGACTTTTGCGAGAGTGGCGACATATTATTATTGGCCAGGCTATTATCGAGACGTGTGTTGGTACATAGCTGCCTGCCAAGTGTGTCAAGCTCACAAAAGCTCTCAGCAAGCTCCAGCTGGACTGATGACGGAGAGAAACCTGGACGGTCCATGGGTTGTCGTAGCAGCTGATATAATGGGCCCAAAACCTCCCTCGCGTACTGGTAACACGTATGTAATTGTCTTCGAAGACCTGTTTACTAGATACGTTGAACTGAAGGCGTTGAGGAAAGCAGATGCTAAATCGGTGCTAAAAGCCTTTGAGGAATTGATCGTAAATCTTTGGGGTTGCCCTCGGGTCTTGCTTACGGATAACGGCACAGAATTCTCTAACCGAATGGTTACTGAGAGGTTAGATGAATATGGAATTCTACAATCTACGATTCCGCCCTACCATGCACAAGCAAACTCGGTGAAAAGAGTCAACCGTAATTTACGACCAATGGTCAACAGCTTTTTAGCCGAGGATCACCGAGATTGGGACTTGCACTTAAACGAATTGTGTTTCGCGTTAAATAGTGCTGTGCACTCGTCGTTAAGGGTTTCTCCCGCGTTTCATAATTTGGGGCGTAATCCTGTTCCTTCCTCCTTACTCCGAAATCACCTGGAAAACCTTCTTCCTACCTCCCCTCCTGACGTGGATAAGTGGAAGACAAGAATCAGCCGACTGCCTGCCTTGCATGATTTGGTACGCAGACACATGGATAAAGCTGTAGCAAGGCAAGCGCGGAATTACAACAAAAATCGACGAGAGGTCCTCTACCAAGTCGGAGACCTCGTGAGGCGCCGAAACTATGTGCTATCGTCTGCAGAGGACCGATTTGCAGCTAAGCAAGCGCCTAGGATTGTTGGACCGGCTAAAGTGGTAGAAGTCTACTCTCCAGTAGTGTACTTGGTGGAGGATCTTGACTCCAAGCGGCGGACGAAAGTATTCGTCAATGATTTAAAAAAGTATACGCCGCCGAGAGGTACGCAACAGCTGGAAGCTCAAGCTACAGCCCAAAACCCTGTTGTTGGAAATGATGGACTCGTCGGACGAAAGGTGGATGCCATTCCTGGCCATCGGCCACGCCGCACAGCTCGTGCGATAACCAGTCCAAATGCCGCGCCAGGTCGGCCGAGGACGAAGGCGAGATCGCCCGCCAAGGCTCCCGCTCCTGCCAGGGCTGGATCCGCTCCTACCGGGGCCGGCTCCGTTCCAGTCATGCGCCGAGGTCGAGGACGACCACGGAAGGCCCCTCCTGCGTAGCCGCGGTAGAGATTTTCTGACGCACGCGCCAGGGTTTCTGGCCCTCGCTGAGCCCGGCCATGGCTCCTTTAGTTTCATTTATCTTACCTCTCCGCCTCCATTTGATTCCCTGCAAGCGAAAGCAAGCGCGCTGTTCCGTAATACCTGAAGCAAATCGCAATAAATAAGGACAGTTTTAAATGAATAGTTTCGCTAAGGTTGTTTTTTTTATTCGCGAGAATCAGCATGTTTGATAGGTTGCCAGAACGCCACTCAAATGAGCTGTAGTCAAAGGGATCGGCCAGGTAAGATGCTGCTACAGCAGTTTTCCATTTTTTTATTATTGTTTAAAGTCATGAGTGAATGGAAATGTTAGAGTGCTGTGTGGAAGTCGCGATGTCGTTCGGTATTCGAGTAAACGGAGGAATGTTCCGAATTACCGGTGCCAGGTTGCTATAGTTAGTTCACACACTCACGGATTATACTTTACACAGATTTACACATAAGCCTAGCTGCAGAAGAAAAAGCTAAGGGGACACGAACAGTTACACTCACACTGCTCTAGCTAAGACCGATTAGCTTAAGGGGGCTAGACACCTTTTTTCTTGAGAAAAATCGATTTTTTTTTTTTTTTTTTGCTTTTTCTTATAGGAAAACATCCATAGAATATGCTCCTTTTTACCCGATAACGATATCTATTTTTTTTTTTTAAGATATTGATAAAATACTGATTAAACTATTTATCGATTTTTCACTGTAATTTCATTTTTTTTCAATATACAGTTTTTTCGACATACATACTTTTATTTTTTGATAGAATTCTATTTTCTTTTAATTGTTAATATATTTTATACTTTTTAATAAATCTACATTAATATATTTATAAATATAAATAAATACGCCGTAGAAATAAATCAATTTTATTAGAAAAAAATAACAGAAAAAACTGACAAAAATCAATCCGTGTATATAATTACGTGTAATTTATACTTTTCATGGTCGAAATATTTCTAATAATATAAAATAATTGAATATAAACCATACATATATAAGAAAATTGAATACATAGAATAATTATTATATCTATCAAATAATATACCACAGTTTTATTGTATAAAACGATTTGGAGTAATCGGGCATGAACAACAGTAAGGCCCGTCACACTAAAAAAAATATAAGGAACAGATGTAGAAATAACATGGGTTAGTATATCTATATATACGAGGAACAGCAAGGAATAAGCGCTGTTCCACATATATATAGATATAGTAACCCATGGTATTTCTGCATCTGTTCCTTATATCGTGTTCTATGTTCCTTTGGCTGTAAAAGGCCTAATGTTGAACTATAGATAATTGGACTAAGGTACACCATGAACTATGTTGAACTATAGATAATTGGACAGTTGGACTATGATACACCATGAACTAAGAAACACACACATATCATACGTATGTTACATGTAAGCATTTGACACGGTAACCTACTTTTAGCTCTTTAATTTTTGTAAACACAAGTGTCAGCTGAATCGAATACTCGGATGGTTTAGATTCGTTTTGCGTCGCTTTTTACGTAAAAAGTGTTCTTTTTGTGTAATTTGAGGTTCGTGTGTTTGTTGCACAGTATAATTATTGTGTTTATATAGTTGTGAACTTTGTGAAATATAAAAATAGTGATTAAAAAAAAAATTTAAAGTGACTTCTAACAAAGCTTAAAAATGGCAGGAGATGTCAGAGGACGATTTACCAGCACTCATCCTGACGCCAAATACTCAAGAGGAAGAGTGAAGAAGAGACCAAAAATTTTTGGAGGGAATATCCACAAAGAAGAAAATGAGAGAAAGCGGAGAAGAACATCAACTTCAGCTAGAAAAATGAGAAATACATCAACATCTTCTCACTGCAATACGAAGAATAGAATTATCAACATCAGCATTCTGTTTCCTGAACTCGAAAAAGTGTTATGTTATAGTGAGTGCCATGGATCTGTTTGTATAAGCGAATCCAGCCTTCAAGGGTTTGGATTCAAAATTGATATAGTGTGTGACAGATGTGGTCAAATTGCAGGAATAAATTCTTCCAAAAAAGTTGGCCCCATGAGTAATGCATGGGAAATAAATAGAAGAGGTGTGCTAGCCACGCGTGCACTTGGCCACGGTCACACAGGACTATCAACTTTCTCTGGATTCATGGATTTATCATAACCAGTGGCTTACTCTGTTTATGATAAAATTAATGAGCAGCTTGGTAATATTTGTGCAGAAGCGGCTCAAGAGTCCATGGATACAGCAGTGAAAGAAGAACTAAAATTAACACCACCAAATACTGGACTTACTGTCTGGTGACGGCTCTTGGAGAAAAAGAGGCTTTTCTTCTTTACATGGTGTTGCCAGCATTATTGGCAACAGATCTGGCAAGGTTTTAGATGTTACTATTAAAAATAGTTTCTGTAAACCTTGCTCAGTTTGGGAGAAAAAAAAGGAACAGTGGAATGTGAAGAATGGTATAAAGAGCACGAACCAAATTGCATGGCCAACATCAGGGTTGTGCTGGAAAAATGGAAGTAGATGGTATAAAGGAAATGTTCTCACGATCTGAAGAAAAATATGCAGTTAAGTATGAGTATTACATCGGTGATGGAGACTCTAAAGTGTTCAAGTCTGTGTCAGAAGCGGATCCCTATGGTGACAAACTACAAGTAAAGAAGATAGAGTGCATTGGGCATGTCCAGAAGAGGATGGGCACTCGTTTAAGGGGGCTAGACACCTTTTTTCTCTGAAATAAGAAGTCACATTTTAATACATAAATGTAAACTAATTATTTCATACTTTTTACATATAAAAGTGGGTATATTTACCTTAACTTAAAACTTTCTCCGATGGGCCTTTTATGGTCCAGAACCATAGACATCGATGAAACAAGTTTTTTCACTAACCGTAAGCTTTGAAATTTTCCTGTGGATGGATTGCCTCCAGATTTGAACTAAATTACTCCTGAATAGTATAATTCTCATATGAGTGTAGGGATTTTTGATCTAATGAGAAAAAAAAAATTGTGCTGTTTTTCGAGAGTTTTTTTTTTAATTTTTTTAAATTTTTTATATTTTTTCATAATTTTTCTGATGTAAAAATTTTTTCCGACATTTAATCCTAAATCCCTACACTCATATGAGAATTATACTATTCAGGAGTAATTTAGTTCAAATCTGGAGTCAATCCATCCACAGGAAAATTTCAAAGCTTACGGTTAGTGAAAAAACTTGTTTCATCGATGACTATGGTTCTGGACCATATAAAAGGCCCATCGGAGAAAGTTTTAAGGTAAGGTAAATATACCCACTTTTATATGTAAAAAGTATGAAATAATTAGTTTACATTTATGTATCAAAATGTGACTTCTTATTTCAGAGAAAAAAGGTGTCTAGCCCCCTTAAGAAACATAAAGAAGGTATTAGGAAAGAAGCTTCTATCGGATGGAAAACCAATGGGTGGAAAGGTCGCTTGACAGGGCTGGTGATCGGAACCTTATCTTCCTATTATGGAAAGGCGATCAGAGATCATTCAGATTCTGTCACTGGTATGAGAAATGCTATTAGGGCTACATATTATCATCAGTTGTCTACCGATCAGAGCCCTCAACATCAATTCTACCCATCAGGACTTACCAGCTGGTGTAAATGGCAAGAAGCAAAGGCCAACAAAAAACTCAAGACTTTTAAACATAAAGTAGCCATTCCACTGGCCATCATGGATCAGGTGAGACCAATTTATGAAGACTTATCAAGTTCAGATCTTCTCCAGAAGTGTCTTGGAGGTTTTACGCAAAACTCTAATGAGAGTTTCAACAACTGCGTGTGGAAAATAGTTCCAAAAACCTCATTCAGTGGCTTGAAAGTTTTGGAAATAGGTACTCACATTGCTGTAACCTGCTTCAACCAAGGAAAAACAGGTATTCTAAATATCATGGAAAAGTTTGAATGCACTCCTGGATCGACTGTAGTACAATGGATGGAATCAAGCGACGAATTCAGACTTAGATCTGCAGAAAAGAAGACTGAAGCCAACACCAAGGATGCTCGTATTATGAGAAGACAAGCTAGAGAGCAGCTCCAGAATGATTCGTATGCAGCAGGTGCATTTTAAATTATGTAAGTATATTATATAATATATATGCTTTTGTGCATTAGACATGCGTATATTATGCATATTGTATATGTATATGTATACACAAACATACATATCTTACAAACATGCACACACATTAATTTTCACACACGAGGTACATAAAACTAAATTATATTTTTACACTTTTGTATGGAAATATCATAAGCCAAGAAATAATTGTATAATTAAAATTTACTTGCTTATAGCATTTCCATGCAACAAATGTAAAAATATAATTTTGTTTTATATGCCTGGTGTGTGCAAGTTAGTGTACGTGTGTGTATGTGTGTGTGTGTATGTGTGTGTATGTGTGTGTGTATATCCATATTCTTTTAAATAATTAAATAAAATAATAAAATATATATTATACGTGTTTCAGTGATTTTGAAAGAAAATACATCATCAAGCGACTACCATGGGACCTTGCAGGACTTGATAGATGAGGTTAAGACAACACATTAACAACAAGACTTAAAAAAGGTTTTTAACCTAAGGCAAAAAAAACGATAAGTATTTAAGATAAATAAATTGATGCACGTATAGCCAAAATTTTATAAAATGACTAAAAGTTGATTTTGTTTTCTAGGTCAAAAAATACCAAGAAAAATAAAATTCTACGCAAGGAAGTCAATGCCAAATTGTTTTTCATAACCAGT
Source organism: Torymus aiolomorphi (assembly GCA_036365515.1). Taxonomy (NCBI): domain Eukaryota; kingdom Metazoa; phylum Arthropoda; class Insecta; order Hymenoptera; family Torymidae; genus Torymus; species Torymus aiolomorphi. The sequence continues at coordinate 250,495,443 of CM070874.1, forward strand.
ATATGATAAATATCAATATCAACTAAAAGGGAGTCGTGTTTTGGATATTTTTATGCATTATGAGATATCAAAACTTTAAAGTTGATTTTCTCACAATATTGTTTTTAATAAAATAAGCTCACTGACCGTAAGCTTTAAAATATTCCTGCGGATGGATTGACTCCAGATTTAAACTGAGTATTTCTAAATGGTATAGTTTTCTTATCAGTGTATGGTTTTAAAATTGAATGTCAGAAAACATTTTTACATTAAAAAAATGTTGGAAAAGTTTAAACAATTAAGAAAAATATCATAAAAAAAGAGGATAAAAAATTTTTTTTTCTTTGAATCAAAAATCCTAGCATTCTTAAGAAAACTATACCATTTAGAAGTACTTAGTTTAAATCGAGAGTCAATCTTTCCGCAGGAACATTTAAAAGCTTACGGTCAGTCAAAAAACTTGTTTCATCGATAACTATGGTTCTGGACCATAAAAAAGGCTCAAACACAGGTCTAAGGAAAGGTAAATATACCCCCTTTTATATGTAAAAAGTGGGAAATTATTGGCTCACATTTATATATAGAAATATAAAATTTTTTTATTTCAGAAATAAAGGTGTCTAGCCCCCTTAAGTAAATTAGCTAGGGCAAAGAAGCTGCCATCAGAGGTAATAGAGCAGTGAGAAACGTGCGAAGGTAGTCCACGGACTACTTCGAGTTTAGAAGGGGGGAGTTGTAACGCGGCAGAACGCACGTTACAGGAGAGATCGAAGGAAGTGCACGGCGGCCGCGGCGAGCTACGCCTCGACACCCGAGCACACACATGCGCGCGCCCGTCCCTCCCCGCTGCCTTCTCCGCGCACTAGTCCTTCCCCTCCCGTATCTAGCAGGCCAGGAGTCGGAGGAACCAGCAGCAGCTACAGCGAGGACAAGCTGTAGCTGGAGCATGAGTGAGCTCGCTCTCCCATGCGGCTGACAGGAGCAGACGACAGCCGAGAGAAGGAGAGAACGAGAGACGCAGTGGCTCAGCGCTGTATCGGCCATCCGCCGGAGGGTGCGTGCGAGCATCGGCCGTATACGGACCGCTCGCGCGCACCGCAGTGAAGACGACGGCCGATGGACGAACGAGGGGACGGCGGAGAGAGCAGCGTGAGCGCACCGGCCGGCATTTTTCCCATTCTGTCGCCTACCGCCGTGCCGCGTGCTCGCGATAGTGTTTCGCTGCCGAAGTTGTGTGCGTGCCAGTGCGCCCTGCTGACCCTCGCCACCGTCTGGACAGACAGCGCCCTAGAAAGAGCGAGAGAGAGAACGAGAGAAAGAGAGAGGAAGCAGCAGCAGCAGCAGCGTTCTGGCCAAGGTTTGCCCTTTTTATATTCCCGTCCCCAGTTTCCAAGTGCGTGTGTGTGCGCGTCCGAAGCGGATGCCACGAGACTCCTAATTCGCGCCAGCTACAGCACGTAGCTGTAGCTGCAGCACGCAGCTGTAGCTGCAGCTTAGAGTAGGGTTTTTCTGCTCCCGGCTGAAGCTAGCCGGCGAAGGCTTATGAGCGGTGCAATTGACGCGTGCACCTGGCGCCCATACCATTGTACTATACATTAGATTGATGTTGATAAACCACCTAGAGTTTTACTCAGTTGTTTATCTGTTATATGTGAGAATTACCCGCGAGCCTCTGCCTTGATCCCCGGCAGAGCATTACAGTGTTATTCATTGAAAGCAATAGAAGTGTCATTTTCTTCATTGACATCCAAGTCCTCTATTCGTCCTGTCAAATATGCAGAAGACAAATTTTTAATATTCTTCTAAAATTATATCTCATGAACAATTTTCATGTTGAGGATATATTGATACATCTTGAAAATTATTATGTCGTAAATAGTATTTGCCTGCTCTTCCATAGGCTAATATTGATTTGGTTTTTCTTTCTTGAGTAGTACTATACCCTTACTATCTTCTTTAAGGGGATGTCGTAGCAAAAGTTTCACCAAATCGCCACCAAGACACTGGCGCTGTCATCAGGTGGGAGATTCGTGACATTAGTCACTTTGAACAGTAATTGTCGAAGAAATAGGAATTTGTGCATCAAATAAAGAGCTGAGCAGCGTAGCCATGACAATAATGAATCATATTCATCAGTCAGACTTGGCCACAGATGCCTATTTTTTTCAAACTATTGGAAATACAAAGTGGAACGGGCCGCAACTGCCCAAGTCCGACGCGACGCCATGTTGGCATACGCAAACAGCGGAGTAGTAACTAATATTTCACAGAGAGTGCACGGGGGGCGCTGATTCGAGCCAGCGCGCAAAAGCAAAAACATTTTTTTGGTTATACGGTGGTCAATGAAAGCAACTTCATATTGCAGATGAACAATAAATAATATAATAATATGCAAATACAGAAATATGTATTTGCCTTGAATCAATTTATTATTATTTATTCAATATTTTATTGTTTTATTTGCCACCATATGATTTGCTGCTAATACATCTAAATGTATTATGGCTGAATACATGAAATAGTAAAAAGAAAGCATAGACTTTTAAATAGCAAAGAGAACACGCAAAGAATAAAAATTGTTTTCAAAGTAATGCTTTGAGGTCAAGTAAAATTGACAGAAATCATTTTGAGGAAAGACTTTTGCTTACCATGCACTTGATTGCGTTTTCCTATTATCATCATGGTATCTTTTAGTAGTGATAACCCGATACGTCTCTGTTACGTGACACCAATGTGAAAGGGCGTCGAATCTCCCCGTTTCTGTTTTTACACTAAGTTAGTAATATAGTAAATTCATAGTTCAGAAGAACGCAGTATTCTTATCGTTGAGTCGGGGAAATCCGACACCCTTTTCCGTCACGCGATTAAGGGGGCAAGGCAGCCACGGCGCGGCGTGCTCGAGGTGCTGACCGCGCAGCAACAGGCCGTCGCCGCACGCTCGCTTAGCCTAGCGACGCTGTGGGGGCAGCATCTCTCGGGCACGGCGCGGCTGCCGATGCCTACTTGTATGCGAGTGTGAGAGAGAGCGAAAATGAGAAAGAGAGAGTGGGAGGAAAATTATGAACACGTCGCGTGGGCACTCCGATGGACGAATGGGCAGTGCGTTTTTGAATCTCGACCGAAATAGAAGCAACGACTACCCGCATTCATTTTGTATGAAAACAAAAATAATATATAGTTAATCGAAAACAATTAAAGAGTGTTAATCTAAAATATTACGGAAATAAAGAAATACATTTTATTTTTAAAGAATCTTAAAGGTGTGAGTGCTATACTATTACAAAAATATATATATACCCAGACACGTAAACCTTGACTGAAGTCTAGCTGTGTTAATAAAAGGAATAATAAAAGTATAAAAGGTTTATAAAGAAATACCCGGGGTTAGCATCACTGTTAATATTATTAATAGAATTAAAAAGAAATACAAATAGTTTTATAACAAAACCTAGCGACAATATAAAAGAACATTTTGAGTTGATTGATAAGGATAAGGAAATAAGTGAACAATAATTGAATTAATAAAGTGTACCTATCTTCCGATCATTATAAGTGCGAGTCAAGCGAGTTGTGTGAATTGTATTAAGGATTACGAGCAACAAATAGTACAGAGTATCTGTGCGAGATCGACAGCCCCCAGGCCCCATCTTCCAGCGCAGACGAGCCAAGCTAACACGTTGCTTTTCTCACTCAGAGCCATAGGAAAGGAAAAATCGCTATACAATTAAAGGCATAATTATTCATTGTTACAGAATTAAAATATATGTTGATGGTAACGTAGACTGTGGAAGTATATGCATGTGTGGATAATATTGGTATCCCCGGTTAAAACGCAAGATAAATATAATAATTTAGGTTAAATTCAAGGCAACGCGAATAAATAAATAGTATAAGGGGAGGTAATTTTCGTGGGTTTCATGCGTTTGATCGACCAATATTGTATACATATACATATACATATATATGTGTGAAATAGAAAGACTATAACGAAAATAACAACGCGTGCGCGGGAGAGTGTGTGTGTTACCAGCTCATGTAAAAGACGCTCCTTTGGGTAGTTTTTCTAGAATACTATTATTCCTTTTATTGTAAACATCATAATTACGTGTGGCGAACATAATAGTGGTAATTCGGGAGAACACGAAAAGGAAATTAGGTTCAGCTTGGGGTAAGATCACCCCTTTTCCTTTCCTATTTCTCGTCTTAGCCTCTCCTCCGGTAATTTTCCCTTGTTTCCCCTCCGGTTTCGCCCTTATTAACTACCTGGTTTTCCCCCTCCGACCCTATCCCTCCGAGAGCGCGGACAACCGCTATCGGCCTCTCCGCCTCACACGGCTGTTCGCCGTCGCGCGCCCGGCTGTCTTGACTATAGGCGTGTGGGGGGCAGTTCTCGGCCTCTCCTTTTGTGCGGTATCCGCCCGCTCTCGGGGTCTCTCGCTCAACTGGATCTTCGCCGTCGCGCGCCTGGCCGCCTTGACTATAGCTGCGCGTGTGTAGTTCTCGGCCTCTATCTTTGTGCGGCTGTCCGCCAGTTCTCGGCCTCTTTCATTCAACTGGCTTTTCGCCTTCGAGCGTCGGCCGCCATTCAGTCTCCTCCGTAAAGCCACCAATCCAAATTTACGCGAGACTACGATAATCGGAGACCCCCCTCCCCCCTTTCTTTTGAGATCCGATCGAGAATCAACTAAAGCAACCAATAGATCACGGTACATTCTAAATGCCTTCTGTAAAATAATTATCGAATACGATAAGTACTACCTATAGACAGGCACACAAATTACCTGTATTTTAATAGTGTGATTTTGACACTAAACGTGCTATACTCGAGTGGAAAGATCAAAAGCAACCATAAAAGAAAACCCGATAACCAAAACCTAACCCATTGTTCGGGTTTACATCCCCCCCCCCCTTTCCTATCACTCCAACACTGTTGTTTTCCTTCTTGTTAGTACTATACGTTTTCCTCTCAGGACATCCCCCTCCCCCTCTCATTCACAAAATAACGAACACGATCCAACTGAACCGAATAACCGGGGAGTGATCTTCGCGCGCGTGCAGTTTAGCTCCCAGCGACGACCCTAACAACGAACCTAACCAATAATAAATATTGTAACCCGCGTTAACATAATTAAATATATCTATATGCTTGGACCAAAAATAAATTGCTTTGAATATATATATACATATAATTGGCATCTCGTTTTATTTTATACGTACCTATCCCCATTCTAGGTATATATGGTAAGATTAATTAACAAAAATAACACGCCAAGCAGGCCATCAGAAAGAGAGTGAGGAGAGTCGCAGCCTCGCATGTATGAGCGTGCGAGGGTGACCGGGATAGCGACGAGATTCCCATAAGGGTAGAGGTGAATGAATATCTCTAGGGGGTCAACAATAACGAATTATGTGACAACTTTTACAGTTATCACGTAACAGTCTCAAATAAAATTATTTGCGAGTGATAAATAGGTTAAATTTAAAATAATAAAAAGGTATATAAAATAGTAATGGATAAGCATGCAGGTTTAGTGGTAAGAATTTTTTCAAAGCCATGCCTTTAGGTGTTACAGATTTGATTAAAAAGATTTTGAGTCAAAACTCATATTTGCTATGCGCTTGATTTCGTTTTTCAATTTTCATCATGCTATCTTTTAGTGATAGCCTAAATTCATAGGTATCAATTATGAATAATAAAAAGGTATGAAAAATAGTAAAGAGTACAAGCATGCGGTTTCGCAAACAAAATAGAGCATGCAATACGCGTAGAAAAAGGAGCTCGATAATCGAAAGAAACAACATAAGACCATTCTAAAAACCAAATTCGAATCTCACATACAATTTTGAAACTAATTATATGTGTAAAAAGCGCAGTATCTAGCAAAACGTTACCAAAAATAGAGCAACTTATAGACAAATTAGAATCTTACTTTGTGATGCTGCTTATGTTGCGATGACTGCAGTACGTTAAGGCGAGCTTCAACATGACTAGCACCTGATGTACATATTGAATGAAAAAATACACAACAATCACCTAGCACGTACTATTCGATATCACCTCAACGTTGCTCCAATGATACATAACCTCTAATGAGCTACGTAAATGAGACACTTGTACACAACCCGAAAAATCTTTCATAATAAATCAGACACATTATTAGATTTACTTTATAAATAACAATTGTTTAATATGAAGAATTATTGAAGTTTATGAAGTTGATATTTAAAGTACATAACCTCTCACATGCGCATGCGCACGTACAGCCGCGGCTCGCCTCTCGGCTCGCGCCAAGCGAGCTGCTGCTGTCTATTAAAAAATGGTTATTTCTTTTACAATGGACATTCAATTTCATAATAGTTATGGTAACTGACAACAATTTTAATTATTAGGCAATAATTTTGCCTGACTTTATAAAAAAAAATCAGCGCCATATTTTTCGTAAAGATCCCATCAAGCATACCTATATCGATGGCTGAGCGGAACAAGATCGTATCTCACCGCGCAGATGAAGAACGTCGTATCTCAGCGCGTGGACGAAGAACGTCGTATCTCACCGTGCGGACGAAGAACATCGTATCTCACCGCGCAGACGAAGAACGTCCTATTTCGGTGCACTTGTGGCCAGTACACGGCCAGTATACGGCGAGATACGACGTTCTTCATTCGCGTGCCGAGATAAGACCTTGTTCCGCTGAGCCGTCAATGTGCTGTTGAGACGTTTCCAATATTTGGTCTTTCGCAGCTGAAAATACAAAAGAGGTATCCAATTCCATAATATTTATAACAATTAACAATAATTTTAAGTATTAGACAATAATTTTAGATAAATTTGTACGGAAAACATCCGCGCCACACTTTTCGTAAAGATCCCGTATAGCCCGTATTCCGTATTTCATCCGAAAATGGTTCTTAATTATCGTCAGGCTTTCTCAAGTGAAGGTCGAAATGGGACATTTCATTTCATGAAAGTTATGAAATAAATAATGTCGGCTTTTATGAAAAAATCAGAGTCGGTCTTTATTTTCTACCAGTCTACGAGTAAAGGGAAAAACAATTTATAGGCTAAAGATAAGAAATGGACGATGTAACGTTAAATAAACCGAGTTTGGTATGCTAGCTGAATGATGCCAGAGCGTGCAGCGGCGACGCTCCTCGCTCGAGTCAAGAGGCGCGCCACCGCTATAGGTCCACGGAACATGAGCACGCGTGCAATTCAGAATTGAGAACTCTATTTTATTTTTTAAGCACATAGGATGAAAAGTGGCCATCATTTTACAAACGATGCTGCATTATTTCTTTTGAAAAAGGCGGTAAGGAAGATTCCTACGTTGGTTTTATGGCAATTCAATAAATAATATCGGCTTTTATAATAAATCGGAACCGGCCCTTATTTTCTACTAGTCTACGAGTAAGAGGAAAAGCAATTTATAGGCCAAATTTAAAAAACGAATGATATAACGTTAAATAAGCCGAGTTCTGGCTGCTAGCAGCGTGATGCCGAAGCCTACAGCGCACGGAAAAAAGTCTGGGACTGCAGTTGCCTGAGCGCTGGGAGTGCAGGACTTTCATAAGTTTGGGAATATAGCGTCCTCACTTTTGTGCCCGCGGCTATGTGAAAAGTCGGGAGAGCTGCTGTCTCAGACTGTTGGGAGCGCTGCTGCCCCAGCTCTGAGCGAGCTGCTACTCCACGTATAGAAGTATTTAGCTACCAAGGCAGTGTCGGATTAGTACATTATGACATTGGTATGGAAAGTGATTATTTATCGCATGAGACGTTCTTCGCATGAGTGAAGCGAGTGTGAAAATCTGAATGCGGTAAAAATCACCTTACACCAGAGTTTCATACAGTATTGTATACCACGAGAGCTTAAAAATCATGTCAAAGTTGCGATTTTTAGGTTAGAATGGTATAAAGAACTATGTATACATATTTATATACATGTATAGATTTTTGATAAGATTTGAATAAAATAGAATAGAATATGCTTTTGAATAGGCTTTTATTTTTAAGTATTTAAATACTTACAAATGAAGGCCTATTATATGAGAGACAAGATTTTAATAAAGATATAGTTTATTCATATATTTAGTCAAACAGTAATACTACCATCAAACTATTGTCATAGTGAAAACTTTGCTTATAAAAAAAATATTCACTGATACCTTTAACATAAACCATTAGAATATATTTGAAATTTCATTTACGATGAAATTAATATTGCAGTGAACGTTTAGTTTTTGAATAAATTCTTCATTTAAGTGAGACTTTAATCTTCAAAGAAATATTTTTCTCATGTGAGATTTGTGTGTACGAACAAAATTCTATTGAAAAAATTTGTTCGTTGAAGAAACTTTTGGCTCATGTGAGATTTTTATGTATGGAAATATTCTCATTGAAATAATTTGGTCTTCAAAGAAATATTTTTCTCATGTGAGATTTGTCTGTACAAACAAAATTCTATTCAAAAAATTTGTTCGTTAAAGAAACTTTTGGCTCATGTGAGATTTTTATGTATGGAAATATTCTCATTGAAATAATTTGGTCTTTGAAGAAACATTTTTCTCATGTGAGATTTGTGTGTATGAATGAAATTGATAATTACATTTCTTTCTTCGAAGAAACTTTTAGCTTCTGTGAGGTATTTGTATAGGTATGGATAAAATTTTTATTGGAATAAAAATGTTATCCACCGCAATACAATTTCTATTAACAATTTCAAAATTAATCATGTATTATACATTTTAAAACCTATATTTATAGTATATTCGGAAATATTATACATATAAATTTATTATGTTCCAAAATCAAATTTTATAAATTTGAATATACTTTATATTATAGAATTTTAATATTGTTCGAGATTGTAATATCCGAGCGAGCCTCCAGATGGCAAGCATCAACGAGCAACCTTCAATGAAAAATACTCCTATGAGTATACATATAGAGGCCTACGGCGCCCACTAGCCAGGTGCTTTATGCACATGCCTTATTACTTTGCCCCTATCGATTTTACCTATACTTTGCCTTATTACCGACACTTTGCCTATATTTATTGCCTACAGTTACATTGCCTATACTTTGTTGTCTTATTTGCGAATAAGATACTTTATACTTTGCCTATTTTATTTGAACGCATTTTACGTTCACACCTTTTTCTGTAATCAACTTTTACTTGCGAGTAGAGTTGATTGCATAGACTCTCGAAGTCTTAATTTTCCCTTTTATTTCTTCTTGCTAACAAATCCTAATAATATAAATTTTCGTATACGTTCAATCGTAAACAAACATAGAAAAAGTTATTTTTATTTCAATCGATCATTTATAAAGATTATCAGAAATAAACTTTTAGGTTATGTAATGGATATATTTACATACGTTTGAAAAGTAACTTTTAAATTAATTATAAATATGGATACCGTTACAGATCACAATATTCTTGTATTAACCACACAAAAACATTAAATCACAGACAACTTTTTCTACCTTAAGAAAAGAGCTTCTGCAATCCCAGGGCAGAGACTGCTGCGTTCTGCACCCGGGACTGTAGCTGTACCGGTTTGGGACCGTAGCGCTCCCGAACTGGGAGTGTTGCTTTCTCATTCATGGTACAGTGGGAGTCCGCTCGTTTGCTACTACTGCTATCTATTGAGAGTGCTGTAGTCCCAAACTTTTTTCGGTGCGGCAGCGCTCCTCGCGCGAGCCCAGAGGGACGCCGCCGCTGTAGGCCCCGGCATCACGGTCTTCGGCGTATTTTACGTCATACTACTGCGCCATTGAAACATAAGCTCATAACTTGTGTTACGCCTGGCTCGTCGACAAATGTAAATGAAGACTGATTCTGATTCTTTTAGAAAAGCCGATATTATTTATTTAAATGCAATAGGGTGACTTCACCAATATCAGAACATTCACCAGTTAACGAACATTTTCTTTAAATATATGAAAATATCAAGCTTTCTATGTATTGTTTACAAACATGATGATAGTTTCCGAAACTTTAAAAATTTTTATTTAATTTTACATAAAGATTCTGTATAAAAGAAATTATCTTGTTAAAAATAAACTCATAAAATCGCCGCTATTGAGTGTTTATTGACTGGCGATGTGTTCATTTATTGGCAAAACGTATTTAGATACTAAAATCGCGTGTTTATTTACTGGTTATTAGGAGATATTTACAAATTTCTTTTAAACAAAATTTCAACTTTTATTCTTTATCTAACATTATGTCACTGACGTAGAGTTTGAAGAATTTAAACTACGAATTGAAAAAGATTTTTGCTTCTAATCCATTTTTAATTCTCTTAAACAAATAACAGAAATGGAAATTTCCTTATTCGTTCATTCGCTGGTGAAGTCGCCCTAATACCAAAATAGAAAACTGCTTTACCGCCTTTTTCAAAAGAAATAATGCAGCATTGTTTGTAAAATATAATGAAGGACCCTTCATTTGACCTATAAATTCTTTTTCCCTTTACTCATAGACTAGTAGAAAATAAAGGCCGGCTCTGATTTTTTTATAAAAGCTGATATTATTTATTTAATTGCCATAAAACCAACGTAGGAACCTGCCTTACCTCCTTTTTCGAAATAAATAATGCAGCATTTTTTTTTTTTTTTTTTATTTTATTTAAACCAGAGTAAAGTACAAAAAATTACAAGTTTGTAACCATTATACATAGTTTACATTACAAAGTAAGTACAATGTAATCCAGCAGAGGAAAAATTCCTGTTCGCTGGTCCGGCATACTAAAACTAACTTAACCTAAAATTCATTTGGTTAATATTTACTTATGATTAATAATTTGAGTAGTAGCTATGAGAGTTGCTGCAGCTTAATATTCCTAGGAGCATTAAGCAGAGCCCACTCTCAGTTTTGGTATGTGTTTATAAAATTTGTATGAAAATTTAACAGTGTTTAAAATTAGTAACAATTTATATATATTTTTAACATTAATAACTATCAAAATTTTTATACTCTTGATGCATCAGGTACATTCTCGTATCCATTGCTTTAGTTTTGGTTTTCTGCTTAGTTTGTTTCTAATTGTTTTTAAATCATTTGGTAGGTTATTGAAATGTGTTATTGCTCTAATATAACTGTTCTTAATGCTAACGGTCAAGTATCTTTTTGGAATCTGTATACTTCTGTTTCTAGTGTTGCTATTGGAATTTATATATGCTAACTGTAAGACTTCGTAATGATAAGACAGTGATTCATAAGTAAAAATTTGATCTATGCTCATAGGATTTTTGTCGACTGCAAATTTGTTTTTATTGATTATTTTAAGTATTCTGTTCTGTAGTTTAATGAGCAGGTTTTTACTGTTAGAATACGCTCCTCCCCATGCTATAATTCCATATGAAATTATGCTGCGAAAGAGGGCGTAATAAATCATCCTTAGAGTATCAGTCGTCATAAGTTTTGATAGCTTATAGAATACGAAAATGAGATATTTCGTTTTGTTGTATATATATTGGCAGTGTTCGTTCCATCTCATGTAACTATCGAAGATTATACCTAAATATTTGGTATTATCAACTCTTTTGATTTTTGTGCCTTGTATATTTATGTCTAAATTTTTTGGTGTACTGTCAACTTGATTCCCAAATTCAATGTATACTGTTTTGTCCGTGTTTAAGGAAAGCTTGTTAAGAGATAGCCATACTGATATTTTGAGTAGTGTTTCGTTCATTTTGGTTTCAACTTCTTTCCACGTCTTAGCCGACGTCACTACTGCTGTGTCATCTGCGTATGAGACTAGCGTATCTTCCGGGATATCAAGTAGCAGGTCGTTGATATATAGTAAGAAGAGCAGTGGTCCCAGAATTGTTCCTTGTGGAACACCAACGTTGACAGATTCGAGATGACTTGTTGCATTATTTAATTTTACTTTTTGTAGTCTGTTATCTAAATAACTTTTTATTAGATTATGGGCACTTCCTCTGACACCGTAATTATATAGTTTATCTAGTAATATTTGATGATTTACAGTATCAAAAGCTTTGGCGAGGTCCAAAAAAATTATGGCAATTGGTGTACTCTTATCTAACTTACCATATATTACATTTGATATTAGTGTTAGCGCATCTTTTGTACTCTTGTTTTTCCTAAAACCATATTGATTTTTGGCAAGTATTTCACATTTGTTGATAAAAGTAATTATTCTTTTATGAATTATTTTTTCTAGTACTTTTGCTATATTAGAAATAAGAGATATAGGTCTGTAATTATTGGCAATATGCTTTTCTTTTGATTTATGTAAGGGTATTACATCTGCTATTTTCAAGGCATCTGGCCAGATGACCTTATCTATACAGTGGTTAAAGATGTGGGTTAGGGGGTCTACTAAGAATTCGACCAGGGTTTTTAATGTCTTGGCATTAATATTATCATTTCCTCCATTTTTGTTTTCCATGTTATTTATGATATTTTCTATTTCATGCTGGTTTGTTGGCTCAAAGAATATACTTTTGCTGTTCATTGGAGGGAGTTTAATTTCCTCATTTACCGGGGGATTTATTTTATCACTTAACTTTTTGCCGATATTACAAAAATATTTGTTCAAATGCTCAGCAATTTCTTTAGGCTCTGATATTTTCTTGTTGTTTTCTATTACATAGTTGATGTTATTTTTCTTTTTACTATTTTTTCCAATTTTTTGATTAATCACATTCCACATACTCTTCATATTATTCATGCTTGATTCTATAAGTTGTCATACAATTCCTTTACTTTAATTATAATATCCTTAAGGATATTCGTAAAGTTCCTATATTCTTCTCTTTTTCTATTATTATTAGGATCTTTTTTCCATAATTTATATAGTTTTTCTTTGGTTTTACATGATATCATAATTGCCTTTGTTACCCAATCTTTCCTTGGTTTCATGTAGTTAGTATTATTTGTGTTTTTGGTAATTTCAGCTTTGCTAAGACATATTTTTATTTTATCAATCAGGTTATTTAAAGCAATATTCGTGTTGTTTATTTGTGACAATTCACTCCAGTTTATAGTGGAGGCAACTGCCTTGAGTTTACTGTGATTTATGCTATTTCTATTATGTACATTTTCAATTGTTCTTATCTTATTTAATGACATAAATAGTGGGAAATGGTCTGTTAGTGGTACTCTGAGTGTGAATGTTTTATAGGCTATTTTATCTAGTTTAATAAAAATATTGTCTATGCAAGTTCCTGAGTTACCTGTTTTATCAGATGGTCTGGTAATATTACAAAAGCCTGGACAATAACCATCTTCCAAGAGTATATGTAAAAATTCTTGATTAATTATTTCTTGATTTAAAATGTCAAAGTTAAAATCTCCCATGATCAGGTTATTTTTATATATTTTGTTATGCTCTATTAATTTTTTGAGATTTATAATGAATTCAGTCTTTTTTATATTGTGGCATCTATATAATGCAGATAATATTATTTCTTTATCATTTTCTATTGCAATTTTTGTATTAATTATTTTGAGGTTATTTATATCTAAAATTTCCGTAGTTTCATTAATGTATTCACTTATGTAAACTACCAGGCCATCATTTTGATTAATATTACCGTGATTATAGTACATTTTGTACCCTGCTATGTTAAAAGATTCAGGGTGTTCAAGTTTTCTGGTTTCACTACAAACTATAATGCATGGCTTTATAACAAGGTTTTTAATGAATACAAGTAATTTATTAAAATTTGCATTTAGGCCTCTAATATTTACATTCAAAATTACTTCCTTCTCTAAAGCCATACGTTTGTTTAGTTCACCAATGTTGTCGCATTTACAGTCTCTATAAATTATATTGTTTTGTAAATCATCAATTATATTAACACTGCTATCCATTTTGGTTAGTTGAAGTTGCTGTCACCAGGTTTCGTATTGGTGTTGTATTCTCCATGTTACGTGATGCTTGCGAAGTTGACGAGTCAGTACTCGTAAGTCTCGCTCTCCTAATCGGTGCCGTCCGCTGATATTGTAGTTTTTCTACCTTACCAAAGAATCTCGGGTAGGTAGGTTGCGTCGGGTAATCAGTCATTTCAATGTATTTTTTGATTTTTGATTTTAATATTTCACAAAGCTCACTATCAATTGCACTGTGGTTAATATTATATTTGGTATTGAACTTTTTATTACTATAGTCACAGTTTGCACATTTATTTGTTATACTTGCGCACTTAGAGGTTTCGTGGGCTTCTGCACACTTATTACACGTAGCACTGTTGGTACATTTTTTACTGCTATGCCCGAATCTCGAACATTTATTGCACGGAGTAGTGTTTATTATGTCATAAACTCTACAACTTTGGTGTCCGACAAATAATCTGCTCTTGTTATCTTTAATAAGTTTATAAATATTAGATGTTACCTCAATAATTGCACATTTTCTATTTGTTCTTTCGTTCTTGTATACGTGAAGAACTTTGCATTTGTCTTCAATGTTATTAAAATTTCTCTGATTAATGTCTAGTTCGATCTCACTATCATCACTATTATCAATATCAATCTCAATTACCTTTAGTTTAGGTTTGTTAATTTGCTCTTTTTCTATTTTAAAATTGCTTGACAGTTTTTCTCCCAGTGTATTCACAAGTGAATTAATATTTTCCTCATTCATGCAGTTTATAATAACTGTATCATTGTTCTTGCATGCTACACTTTTTGTTTGAATTGTTTTATCTTGAGTTAAATGTTGTAAGACTGTCTTTTCTAAGTCAGTGCTGTCTTTCTTGTCTGTTTTTTTAATAATCAATTTTGGCACTCTTTTGCTTTTTGGTTTTTCCTTAAATGTAACTTCTGCGTAGGTCTTGGAGTTATTGTTTTTGCCTTGGTAAGTAATTCGTTTAAGATTTTGTTTTTATCTTGTAATTCGAAGTTTAGCTGTTTTAGCAGTTGGTTTTCTATTTTTAGCGATTCAATTTCATTAAACTCTTCGTAGATTGTCTCGTTATGGCCTTGTTATTTGTTGTTGAGTGTTTCCAGATTTATTTCACTGATTATTTCTTGTTTGATTTGCTCCTTCGTTATAAGTTTGATCTGTGCTATTAATTGCTTGGCCTCGCTGCTTAGCGCGCCATATGGCAAGTTTGAGGTTAAAGCCACTTTGGGATGGTCCTGGCAAATCATTAGTGAATTACTAATGAGTTTCACTGGACATCCTGCATTATACTTTGTCACTATTTCATTAGTGTGATAAAAATTTTCACACAATAAACACAATACCGCTCCTACTTTTAATGTTGATGGTATCGGGCGGCTCCTTGCCTCCCGGCGCCATGTTGGAAACTCTCATCTTTTGTAAAATCCAATGAAGGACCCTTTCCGTTCTCCGTGCATACAAAATAAAGAAGTGTTTTGATTGCTGAATTGCAGGCTTGCATACGTTCCATGGACCTACAGTGGCAGCGCGCCACTTGGCTCGTGCGAGAAGCGCCGCCGCTGTATGCCTGGAATGACTGCCTTCGGCGTACTTTACGTTATTCTCCTGCGACGTCGAAACTTTAGCTAATAATTTGTGCTGCGCCTTATTAGTCGACAAATGTAAATGAAGGCCGACTCTGATTCTTTTAGAAAAGTCGATATCATTTATTTAATTGCAATAATACCAACGTAGAAACCTGTCTTACCGCCAGTTTAAAGATAAATAATGCAGCATCGTTTGTAAAATCTAATAAAAGACCCTCTTAGATTTTACTCACTATGCCGCATTATTTCTTTCGAAAAAGACGGTAAGTCAGGTTCTTACATTGGTTTTATGGCAATTAAATATATAATGTCGGCTTTTATGAAAAAATCAGAGCCGACCTTTATTTTCTACTAATCTACGAGTCAAGTGAAAAGCAATTTATCGGTCAAAGGTAACAAACAAAGGATATAACGTTAAATAAACCGAGTTCGGTACGCGTGCAATTCATAATTGGAAACTCTTCTTTATTTTGTATACACACAGGACGAAAAACGTCATTCATTAGATTTTACAAACGATGCTCAATTATTTCTTTCGAAAAAGACGGTAAGGCAGATTTTTACTTTGGTATTATCGCACTCAAATAAATAATATGGACTTTTCTAAAAAAATCAGGGTCGGCTTTGCTTTACATTTGTCGACGAGTAAGGCGCAACACAAGTTTAGGAGTTAAGGTTTCAATGTCGCAAGAGCATGACGCTAAATACGCCGAAGGCTGTCATCCCAGGTCTACAGCGGCGGCGCCCCTCATGCGAGGCAAGAGGCGCGCCGCCGCTGTAGGTCCACAGAACGTGCGCACACGTGCAATTCAGAATTGAAAACCCTTTTTTATTTTATATGCTTAGAGGACGACAACGGTCTATCATTAGATTTTACAAACGATGCTGCATTATTTATCTTTAAAATGGCGGTAAGGCAGCTTTCTACGTTGGTATTATTGCAATTAAATAAATAATATTGGCTTTTCAAAAATAATCAAGATCGACCTTCATTTACATTTGTCGATGAGCCAGGCGTAACACAAGTTATGAGCTTATGTTTCAATGTCGCAGTAGTATGACGTAAAATACACCGAAGGCCTTCATCCCAGGTCTACAGCGGCGGCGCCCCTCGCGCGAGCCAAAAGGCGCGCCGCCGTTGTAGGTCCACGGGACGTGCGCACGCGTGCAATTCAGAACTGGAAACTCTTTTTTATTTTGTACACACACAGGACGAAAAGGGTCCTTCATTATACTTTACAAACAATGCTGCAATATTTCTTTCGACAAAGGCGGTAAAGCAGCTTTCTACTTTGGTATTAGAGCAACTCCACCAGTGAATGACCGAATAAGGAAATTTCCATTTCTGTTATTTGTTTAAGAGAATTAAAAATGGATTAGAAGCAAAAATCTTTTTCAATTCGTAGTTTAAAATCTTCAAACTTTACGTAGTGACATAATTTTAGATAAAGAATAAAAGTAGAAATTTTGTTTAAAAGAAATTTGTAAATGTCTCCTAATAACCAGTAAATGAACACGCGATTTTAGTACCTAAATACGTTTCGCCAATGAATGAATACTTTGCCAGTCAATAAACACTCAATAGCGACGATTTTATGAGTTTATTTTTAACAAGATAATTTCTTTTATGGAGAATCTTTATGCAAAATTAAATAAAAATTTTTAAAGTTTCAGGAACTATCGTCCTGTTTGTAAACAATACAAAGAAAGCTTGATATTTTCATATATTTAAAGAAAATGTTCGTTAACTGGTTAATGTTCCGATATTGCTGCACTCACCCTATTGCATTTAAATAAATAATATCGGCTTTTCAAAAAGAATCAGCGTCGTCCTTCATTTAGATTTGTCGACGAGCAATGACGGTGAGATACGATGTTCTTCGTCCGCGCGCTGAGATACGACGTTCTTCATCTGCGCGGTGAGATAGGATCTTCTTCCGCTCAGCCATCGATATAGGTATGCTTGACGGGATCTTTACGAAAAATATGGCGCTGATTTTTTTTTATAAAGTCAGGCAAAATTATTGCTTAATACTTAAAATTGTTGTCAGTTACCACAACTATTATAAAATTGAATGTCCATTGTAAAAGAAATAACAATTTTTTAATAGACAACAGCAGCTCGCTTGGCGCGAGCCGAGAGGCAAGCCGCGGCTGTACGTGCGCATGCGTGTAATTTAGAATTCAAGACTTTTTTTTCAGAATGGGCGCAAAGATCGATAATTTTCTTTCAATATATTGTTAATATGTACTTTAAATATCAACTTCGTCTTCTTCATATTAAACAATTGTTATTTACAAAGTAAATCTAATAATGTGTCTGATATATTGTGAAAGATTTTTCGTGTTGTGTACAAGTGTCTCATTTATGTAGCTCGTTAGAGGTTGTGTATCATTGGAGCAGCATTGAGGTGATATCGAATAGTAAGTGCTAGGTAATTGTTGTGTATTTTTTCATTCAATATGTACATCTAGTGCTAGTCAGGATGTTGAAGCTCGCGTTAACGTACTGCAGAGTCATCGCAACATAAGCAGCATCACTAAGTAAGATTCTAATTTGCCTGTAAGTTGACCTAATTTTAGTAACGTTTTGCTATATACTGAGCTTTTTACACATATACATATTTCCAAAATTGCATGTGAGATTCGAATTTGGTTTTTAGAATGGTCTTATGTTGTTTCTTTTGATTATCGAGCTCCTTTTTCTACGCGTATTGCATGCTCTATTTTGTTTGCGAAACCGTATGCTTGTACTCTTTACTATTTTTCATACCTTTTTATTATTCATAATTGATACCTATGAATTTAGGCTATCACTAAAAGAGAGCATGATGAAAATTGAAAAACGAAATCAAGCGCATAGCAAATATGAGTTTTGACTCAAAATCTTTTTAATCAAACCTATAACACCTAAAAGCATGGCTTTGAAAAGATTCTTACCACTAAACCTGCATGCTTATTCTTTACTATTTTATATACCTTTTTATTATTTTAAATTTAACCTATTTATTACTGGCAAATAATTTTATTTGAGTCGTATCGGGTTATCACTACTAAAAGATACCATGATGACAATAGGAAAACGAAATCAAGTGCATGGTAAGCAAAAGTCTTCCCTCAAAATGATTTCTGTCAAGTTTACTTGACCTCAAAGCATTACTTTGAAAACAATTTTTATTCTTTGCATGTTCTCTTTGCTATCTAAAACTCTATGCTTTCTTTTTACTATTTTATGTATTCAGCCATAATACATTTACATGTATTAACAGCAAATCATATGGTGGCAAATAAAACAATAAAATGTTGAATAAATAATAATAAATTGATTGAAGGCAAATACATATTTCTGTATTTGCATATTATTTTACTATTTATTATTCATCTGCAATATGAAGTTGCTTTCATTGACCACCGTATAACCAAAAAAATGTTTTTGCTTTTGTGCACTAGCTCGAATCAGCCCCCTCGCGTCCTCTTTGTGAAATATTAGTTACTACTCCGCGGTTTGCGTATGCCAACATGGCGTCGCGTCGGACTTGGGCAGTTGCGGCCCGTCCCACTTTGTATTTCCAATTATTTGAAAAAAATAGGCATCTGTGGCCAAGTTTAACTGATGAATATGATTCATTATTGTCATGGCTACGCTGCTCAGCTCTTTATTTGATGCACAAATTCCTATTTTTTCGATAATTACTGTTCAAAGTTACTAACGTCACGAATCTCCCACCTGACGACAGCGCCAGTGTCTTGGTGGCGATTTGGTGAAACTTTTGCTACGACATCCCCTTAATATAATTCTATTTCTAAGCGTCTGTTCTTGTATTAAAATAACTTTTTCTTGTCCATTAATAATAAAATAACCAGCAGGGTCATGAGGGCACTCGTTCATTTTTGCTAATTCAAAATTAAATTTTTCAGACAGTACACAATTAGAACTCCTGAATATTATTGGCTATATTACACATATTCATAATAGAATGAATAAGGCTTTCAGCATTTGTCTACGTTGCACAACCATCCAAGTCAATTCAAAATCGAATTTTAATGTAAAATATCTTGTATAATCTGCAAATATAAAAGAATTCACACAAAGTATCAATTTTGTTAAAATGGTTGTAGCCATTTAACTTTTAGCTGTTCAATACTTATCTAATCAAAGTTATTTGCCCCTTTGATGCACGTAGGTAAATTCTTATTAGTTGACTTTCTTAGATCTTTGAATAACTACTATTTCTAACCTATACATACTCTCTCTCTCTCTCTCTCTCTCTCTCTCTCTCTCTTTCTCTCTCTCTCTCTCTCTCTCTCTCTCTCTCTCTCTCTCTCTCTCTCTCTCTCTCTCTCTCTCTCTCTCTCTCTCTCTCTCTCTCTCTCTCTCTCTCTCTCTCTCTCTCTCTCTCTCTCTCTCTCTCTCTCTCTCTCTCTCTCTCTCTCTCTCTCTCTCTCTCTCTCTCTCTCTCTCTCTCTCTCTCTCTCTCTCTCTCTCGCTCTCTCTCTCTCTCTCCCCCTCTATCTGTTCTGTCATCGCCATTCATTCATTATTAGTATGTGTGGACAAAAATGCTATAGTATGTACGGTCTGAAGAAAAATGTATAGTATATGAATCTTATGGAGAAACATGGAGAAATTTTAGAATCGGAAACCAGACATAAAATTTTTCACTATTTAATATCTCTAATATGAGAACATCTTTTTACATGAAACATTTAAAAAAATTAAAAACATTTTTATAGTATGATAAAATAGCATGTTGTTATTTTAATTTGGGTGAATATAAAAGCGATTGAAAATTGCAGTAAATATTTCAATTTCTCGGATATCCATTTCGACCTATATGTAGCGCGGTAGACCCTCGGCCTTCTTCTATACTTGCTTTCGGAGCGCACCCGCGCTCCTTGATTTTAAAATATTAATTTTCAGTATTTGAGAGATTTTTAATAACAGCCACAAAATTAAACGTCAAGTAAAAATTATTACCGTTATTTATCATTTAGCATCTAAAAATGGATGTGCATAGTTAAATATACTCTGTATTATAAATAATTCACATTAATATACGAGTAAATCTCAGGAACTCTTTAACTTCTTGGGAACTTGAAAATAGTAGACAAATGAACCAAAGCTCAAAATGATTGCCATTCAATATAAAAAAATAAAAGAAACAATAATAAATAATGACAAATCAGTCCGAAACTCACGAGGGAAGTTTCTCACGTCTGGATCATGGATGTGGATAAAACTTCAGTTTTTAATTTTGTAGCTTAAGTATTGACGGAAATTTCACCTTTTTTTTAAACGACAAAACATAAAACAGGGATTTAATTTTGAAGAAACATCTACAGGACAAAGTTTTTCTTGTTCGTTCAGCCATTCTGAATATGAAAAAAATTATTTACAAGCCCTATTGAATAGTATACTTTTTGGCGCTACTTTTAAATCTAAAAATTGAGGAAATTTCGTCTTTTTTCTAAACGACGACATTTATAAATACTGGCATCTTCCTATTTGATCTTTGCATGAACAATTATCTACACTGAAATTATTACTTTAAAACTTATGGTTTTCAGTGTAGATAATTATTTAGGCAAAGATCAAATAGATAGATGCCAATATTTATAAGGGTTGTAGTTTAAATACAAGACAAAAATTTCCTTAATTTTTAGATTTAAAAGTAGCCCCAAAAAAGTATAGCATTCAAAAATGCATATTATTTATATCACATACAAAATACTCTATAAATTTAGAGCTGATGCGTCGAGCCGTTTTCGAGAAATTATGATTTGAAAAAAAATTAAAAAATTTTAACCTCAAATATTTCCGGAATTTCTGGACTAATCATTTTGCCCAAGGAACTCGACCGAGAGCTATCAAAAATCTACTTCTACAAGGAATTTCGAAGCGATTAAGTCAATTTTACTCCCGTAATCGTTGGACATACAAAACTCATTTCTTCATATATCAATTTTTTTTCTCGAAAACTAGTCTACAGAATTGATTCAAATTTGTACAGATTATAGCTATTTATGTTCTGCATTATCGTGATTTTTTTTTTAATTGACCGTTAATTTTTGGTGTTATAAGATTAAAAAAAACACGTTTTTGTTAATAACAAAAGAACCGCAATAGCTAATGTAATTTTTTTTTTTGGAAAACATGTTTGGTAGTATTCTGGAGATTCAATTTGGTCGCCAATTTATATCGGATACAGTTTTATCGCCAGAACGAATAAACAACTATAAAATCGGGGAAAAACCAAAAGCAACGAAAATAGAATTTTTTTTTTCCACTTGCACCCCTACATAATCGACTGTTTCGAAGTATTCTGGGGATTCAATTTGGTTGCCAATTTATTTCTGGTACAGTTTTATTGCCAGAATAAATAAACAACTATAAAATAGAGGAAAATACTAAAACAAACGAAAATAGAATTTCCTTTCTAATCACACCCCTATATAATCTACTGGTTGGAAGTGTTCCGGGGATTCAATTTCGTCGCCAATTTTTTTCTGATTGAGTTTTATCGCCAGAATCCATAAGCAACTATAAAATCGGGGAAAAAACCACGAGCAACGAATATAGAATTTTTGTCATTAAAAATATTACTTATGTCGACTGCAACTTACTATCAACTGATGAGAATTTTTCCATCGGTGTTACAGTCTTATAAATGAAATTAAAATAATTAATATTTATGGCAGTCAGATAACCCTTGTTTATAATCACCCCCGCAGAATCTGAAATAAAAACTTAATTAAAACCTGAAAAAAAAACTTTAATAGCAAAGGACTATCTGACTGCCCCCAACCACTAAATTGCCCAATTGCCCAACGTTTCGAACCCGCTCCAGCTCCTCCTCGGGGACTGAAATGAAACCCGCAATACACCTCCTTATATATCCATACCCACTTATTTCCTCTTACCCCCATCACCATCCACCTTCCCCTGTCCAACTTTCCATTCTCACTTAAATTAATAAAGTATGATAAATGTTACCTAATTTACTTGACTCTACCATTAAATTTATGTTATTCCGAATCCTTAGAATGTGAATACTTTCAAGGCTTTCCCTCTTATATTTATTCTTAATCCCTTGTTCCAAAATATCCACACTCCCAAAATCGAAAGAATGCAAACTATTTAAACAATGTTCTCTCAAACCCGATGTAAAATTTGTACTACGTAAACTATATTGATGTTCATATATTCTCTTCTTCAAATATCTACCCGTTTGACCAATATAACATCCATTACAATCCCTACAATTAATTTTATAAACTACTCCCGATTTTAAACTATATCATCCTTGTCTTTACAATCACTAAATAACCTTTCTAAATTATTATCGTTTCTAAAGAAAACTTGAATATTACGTTTACTAAAAACCCTTCTAATCCTTTCCAACAAACCTCTAACATATGGTAAACTAAAATATGCGTTCTTTCCATTTCTATTCCTTGTTTAATTATCTGCCTGCTTCTTCAATCCACCATTATAAATTTCCCACATTCTCTCATCAATCATTTTATCAATAAATTTTACCGGATAACTATTCTTAATAAATGTTTCTCTAACTAAATTAAAATTCTTTTTTCTAAAATCTTTATGTGACAATTTAATCGCTCTGTCAATGACACCGTTGATCGCTCCTGTCTTGTTTCCGAATTGGTGGTGAGAATCAAAATCAAAATCAAACGAAGACATTCTTGAGAGAAAATCCGAATATGATCTTCCAAGAAGCAGATAAAGGAAATGTAACGGTAGTTTCAAATAAAAGGGATTATATAAATAAAATTCAACTTATGTTGGATGATGATACCACTTACGTGAAAATTGGGAATCCACATATCAATAGACTACAAGATAAATCGAAAGAATTATTGATGCATTGGAAAACAAAAGCTTATATTAAGGATAGTATGTTTAAATATTTAAAATGTGAAAATAGCACTGTAGCTAAATGTTATGGGCTTCCTAAGATTCACAAAGAACAGTTGACATGTAGAATAGTAATATCATCGATAAATTTTCCGACTTATAGACTGACGAGTTTTTTTGTCTAATCTATTGTTCAAGATAGTGGGTAAAACAAATTGATATATTAAAGATAGTTGGAGTTTTTATGATATAATGAAAGATATTGTTATTCCGAATGATCATAGGATGATTTCATTGGATGTAGTGTCTTTATTTACAAATATATCTCTAGAGTTGTTGAATGATATTATACAAGATAAATGGTCTGAAATTAAAGTATATACTAGTTTAACAAAAGATGAATTTGTAAAGGCACTTAATTTGGTTTTTAAAAACACAATTTTTTCTTTTGATAATAGTTTATATGAGCAAAGATATGTTTATCCAATGCGATCATCTTTGTCACCTGTTATAACGAATTTAGTAATGGAAAAATTGGAAAGTGTTGCTTTGTCTAATTTGGTTTTTCAGCCGATTATTTTTGAAAGATATGTTGATGACATTTTTGCAGTTATACCTGAATGTTTTGTGGATGATATGGTGGATGTGTTTAATTCTATCCATGATAGAATTAAATTCACAAAAGAGAGGTCGAGACAGATAATCAATTGAGTTGTTTATATATTAGAGTTAGTAGTATACCCCTCGCTATGGGCCGTCACAACAAACCTGACCTTGACCCCAGGCGCCAGCTGGGGCCAAGGTCAAGAAGTCCGACGACGCATAGCGAGGGGTGGGGATAAAAGCGGTGCACGTATATGGGTGTGTGCACGTGTGCGCAAGCATATTCTGGAGAGAACCCCCACACACACGACATACACACATGCACCCACACCGACGCCAGCACGCACACGCACGCACACACAGACACACGCGCACACACCGACGCCAGCATAGGCACGCACGCGCAAGCATGCGCGCACACGCACACGCAGACACCCACACACACAGGCACGCACACGAGGCGTTCCATGTCAACTGGCCCAGCGCGGCGCGCGAGCGCCAAATCGTGCTGTTTCCAGCTCATGTTTAAGATACTGAAATGTACTTGAAAAAATTTTATGATAAGCATATCCAATGTATTTTTTCCTTAGCTTTCCAATGGTGTAGGCAGTTTTCCCGAAGTTTTCCATTTTCACCCTCAAAAAGTACAAAACTTGTTATATCTCGAAAACGATATTTTTAATATTTTTTTTGACCTTCTAGATCGAAAGCTGAGCATTTTTTACGTCGGAAAGGATATTTTCCAAAGAGTGCCCAAGAGGTTTTCTGCGAGATATAGAACGTGAAAGAGTAGACGCACCGCCTTTCCTGCGCGCGGTACTACGCGGTACAGCGCGCGGACTGCACCCGCCTCGTTGCCTACATAATAACCTTTTATAATCTTTAATTCTTTACCTATTATTCTGGATTCTTAATAATGCATGGAGTAACATTTTATTAATTATTTTATAAAATAATAAAATTTCAAAATTAAGAGCAATATAGTAACTCTTGTACTAACGTTTCTTTTTCAGTGTAGATAATATTTTTTTTTTGTTTTTACGTGTTATATCTCGAAAAGTATATTTTTAATATTTTTTTTACCCTTTAGATCGAAAGCTGTGTATTTTTTATGTAGGAAATGATATTTTTCAAAAAGTATCCAAGATGTTTTCTGCTAGAAATAGAACGCGAAAGAGTAGATGCACGGCGCTGAAAAGACGGTTCCTATGCGCGGTACCGCGCGGCACGGAATCATTCATTTTTCATTCGGTAGGTGGCGTCCACACTTTTCAAACTGTATGTAAATCATCACGTCGAAAGTATATAATTACCATAACTTATCTTTTTCCTCTTCGAATTTTTTCGAATTTCTTGTCAATAGCAGTTAAACAATTTGATTTCCTTGCGATTTTTGTGCATTTGATTATTAAATCATTGGTGACTCTTAATTTCAATATTTTTGCTTTCTCAAAGAGGAAGTTTTCCATTTTTATTTACTATAGCAATTAAAATGGATTCATCTTGGAACTTGAAATGTATAAATCCTTTAAATAAAAATGATCACCCTGCATCGAAAAATTTGTCTGACTTTCCAACACTTTTCAAGAAGTGAATATCCTTTAGTACCTGAAAATGCTAATATATGTTCAACCTGTCGACGCCAAATTTATAAACAGAAATCAAGTTTATCTCCATCTGATGCTAAAAAAGCTAAAACAGTGTGTGATGATGAATATCACAAAGCTGGTATTGCAGTTCTCGAACAACTAAAGAAAAAAATTTATGAGTCAACAAATAAGCAAGAGAGAATTCAGCTATTAACTCTCGCGCCGAAGTTTTGGTCTCGTAGATACTTGATCCGAGAATTCGATTGCAGTGAACGGGAAGTTCGCGAAGCGAAAGATTGGAAGCGAAGAGCGGAGTATTTTCAATACCTGCAAAGAAACGTGGCAAACTACTTCCAGATGATACTGTAAATTCTGTACAAAGTTTTTATGAGAGAGATGATATAAGCCGAATCATGCCAGGTTTAAAAGATTATGTATCTATTAAGGGGGCTAGACACCTTTTTTCTCTGAAATAAGAAGTCACATTTTAATACATAAATGTAAACTAATTATTTCATACTTTTTACATATAAAAGTGGGTATATTTACCTTACCTTAAAACTTTCTCCGATGGGCCTTTTATATAGTCCAGAACCATAGTCATCGATGAAACAAGTTTTTTCACTAACCGTAAGCTTTGAAATTTTCCTGTGGATGGATTGACTTCAGATTTGAACTAAATTACTCCTGAATAGTATAATTCTCATATGAGTGTAGGGATTTAGGATTAAATGTCGGAAAAAATTTTTACATCAGAAAAATTATGAAAAAATATAAAAAATTTAAAAAAATTAAAAAAAAAGCTCTTGAAAAACAGCACAATTTTTTTTTCTCATTAGATCAAAAATCCCTACACTCATATGAGAATTATACTATTCAGGAGTAATTTAGTTCAAATCTGAAGTCAATCCATCCACAGGAAAATTTCAAAGCTTACGGTTAGTGAAAAAACTTGTTTCATCGATGACTATGGTTCTGGACCATATAAAAGGCCCATCGGAGAAAGTTTTAAGGTAAGGTAAATATACCCACTTTTATATGTAAAAAGTATGAAATAATTAGTTTACATTTATGTATTAAAATGTGACTTCTTATTTCAGAGAAAAAAGGTGTCTAGCTCCCTTAAGCAGAGCAATGGCGAAAGAGAACATGTTCAAAAAAGATTACTGCTTGGTAATTTAAATGATCTGTATAATTTATATAAAAAAGAAAATGAATGCGTTATTGGTTTTACTAAATTTACAGAATTGAGGCCACCACATTGTGTTTTAGCTGGGAGTAGCGGTATACACAATGTATGCGTGTGTGCATCACGAAAATGTGAAGCTCATGCTAAGTGCTATGGACATCAAAAATTTAACTAAAGACACTCAATTGATTCTTAACAACTACCACGATTGCATCCAAGCAATTGTGTGTAATGATGTACACGATAGATGTTATGTGGGTGACTGTTTGGATTGCCCCAGTATATCTATATTACGAAAACATTTGCTTGAATGTTTTGATGAAAATAATATTTTTCAAATCGAGTATCAATCATGGTTTCAAACAGATAGGTGTACAATAGCTTCCAAAACTGTAATTGTGCACGAATTTATGGGAAAACTGAGGGAAAAATTAATAAAATTAAAAACTCACGATTTTTTCGCTAAGAAACAATAACTTTTTATAAATAACTTAAAAAGCAATCTTCAAGAAGAAGAATTTCTCGTGTGTTGCGATTTCGCAGAAAATTATGCTGTCGTTATACAAAATTCTGCACAGTCCTTCCACTGGAATAATAACCAGGCAACAGTTTTTACATTTGTAGTGTACTATAAACAAAATAATGAACTCAAACATGTAAGCATTGCTGTAATTTCCGACAATTTAAATCATAATACCATAGCCGTTTATGATTATCAAAAAATTGCAATATCTTACCTTAAAACTAATTTTGCAGTCAAGAAAGTTTATTATTTGACTGATGGAGCAGGTCAGAATTTTAAGAATAAATCAAATTTTAAAAATCTTCTTTTTCACGAGAAAGATTTTGGAGTTACTGCTGAGTGGCATTTTTATGCCACAGCTCATGGCAAAGGTGCGTGCCATGGTATAGACGCGAACCTAAAACGAGGTGCAAAACGAGCTAGTCTACAAGTTTCTTCTAGTAATCATATTTTAACGCCAAAAGAGCTGTACAACTGGGCTAAAGATTACTGCAAACAAACCATAGTTTTTTATAGCAGTAAAGCATCGTATGAAGAAACGGTTTTGAAACTAAAACCAAGACTGGACAAGGCTAAATCTATACCAGGCATGTTACAATACCATGCTATTATTCCGATAGATGAAAGTACATTGAAGCTCAAAAAAACCTCTCTGAGTTCAGAGTATAAAATCTTCCCGAAAAAAACTGCCAAAACAAAAAAAAATATTATCTACACTGAAAAAGAAATGTTAGTACAAGAGTTACTATATTGCTGTTAATTTTGAAATGTTATAATTTTATAAAATAATTAATAAAATATTACTCCATGCATTATTAAGAATCCAGAATAATAGGTAAAGAATTAAAGATTATAAAAGGTTATTATATAGGCAACGAGGCGGGCGCAGTCCGCGAGCTGTACCGCGTAGTACCGCGTGCAGGAAAGGCGGTGCGTCTACTCTTTCGCGTTCGATATCTCGCAGAAAACATCTTGGGCACTCTTTGAAAAATACCCTTTCTGACGTAAAAAATGCTCAGCTTTCGATCTAGAGGGTCAAAAAAATATTAAAAATATCGTTTTCGAGATATAACACCTTTTGTACTTTTTGAGGGTAAAAATGGAAAACTTCGGGAAAACTGCCTACACCATTGGAAAGCTGAGGAAAAAATACATTGGATATACTTATCATAAAATTTTTTCAAGTACATTTCAGTATCTTAAACATGAGCTGGAAACAGCACGATTTGGTGCTTGCGCGCCGCGCTGGAGCAGTTCACATGAAACGGCTCACTTGTGTATTTTATAACTTTTGCATATAGCCTCTTTATGCCATGGCAATTGTACCTACATAAACAAATTTTCAGATTTATGGGGGCTTTTTATGGGGTTTTCGATATTCTATCGGATTTTGGAAGTTAATGGTACGTGACTCATGAATATGTAGTCTTATGGGGAGTCTATGGGGTTCTTATGGTGTATTTTATAACTTTTGTTTATAGCCTCTCTGTACCATGGCAAGTGTACCTACATAAAAAATTTTCAGATTCATGTGGGGTTTTTATGGGGTTTTCGAAATTTTATCGGATTTTGGAAGCTAATGGTATATGATTCATGAATATATGGTCTCATGAGGTATCTATGGGATTTTTTAGGTGTATTTTATAAGTTTTGCGTATAGCCTCTGTGCACCATGACAAGTGTACCTACACAAAAAATTTTCGAATTCACGGGTTTTTTATGGTTTTTTACAACTTTTATGTATAGACTTTCTGTACTGTGCAATGAGTGTCCAATACCCACGCGCAGTATCTAATCACGCGCGCACGGTTTGAAAAAAAAAATGGAATAACCGTTACCTCATGGACACCTCATAGCCACTTCATGATAGATCCGCGACACTCTCATGGAACTGTACATCCGGATTTCTGCATTGAACCACTATCTACATAACGTACTGGCGCGCAACATTTGTATGGGGAGCACAAGAGAGACACATGACACACTTCAGAATGCGCACAATACCCTCATGCTTTGTGACGGAGATGTTCACGCGACAAGAAGTTCGTCTTTGCCATTGATGATCTCATCGCATGTGGGCCCTCTGCTGTCGAATTATATCGCCTTACCTCGAATTAGTCATAACTTACAGTCATCGAAATTGTATCTTACCACGTGTCCCACCATGTTTTCCGAACGAGAAACGCGTCGACTTTTTTCTTCTTTATTTATTTAATCGTACGGTACTGTGGAATTTTGCTGATTAATGAGATAATGTCACGTACATCGAGTTGCAGCTGCACATTATTTTAACTATTGAATTACACAGGTAAAGAATTTTTTCTCGAGGAAAGTCTCAAGGAAAGGAATTACACATAGAAGCAAATATACCGATACACATACTCACACATACACAGACGCATGCACGTCAATATTTTGACGTTCCAACAAACATGCACCAGGCACTGCTGTTTTTCGGCTCGTTGATAGAGGAAGGACCGTAAGATCTTTTCAAACCTTTCTCGAGGCGCGGATGAACAGCGGGAAGTCGACTGTCGGGAATTACACATAGAAGCAAATACACCCATACACATACTCACACATACACAGACGTACGCTCGTCAATATTTTGACGTTCCCACAAACATACACCAGACACTGCTCTTTTTCGGCTCGTTGATAGAGGAAGGACCGCAAGGTCTTTTCAAACCTTTATCGAGGCACGAATGGCCAGCGGGCAGTCGACTGTCGGCTATTGGAAGTCGGGCGTTGGCTGCTGGAAATCGACTGTCGACTGCAGGAAGTAGCTGTTTCAAATACTGTTTCAGTTATCCATGCTGATACATTGGCGGCCTAGCTACTACTGCCGCATCAAGGGATCATGCCCTGGAATGTTAGTGGCGCTGGTGTAGCAATAGAAAGAACGCACTCGTGACCGATGATGACACAATGTAAAATCACCTCATTGGTCGACAAAAGACCCGCGGAGCTAGCCCCACCACAAGGCTCGCGGACTCGCGAGTGGCCACGCGTGGGAGGAGGGGCACCGGCCGCATCTAAGAGCTCATTGGCCACCACAACTGCGCCGGCAAAAGAACCACGGAGATTGCGTCAACGCATGTTTGCGTCACCAAATTAAAAAATATTTATGAGTATGTAATTTCAACTAATTTTTGTTAGTTATTAAATAATTTAAAAATACTTTTTCAAAAAATATCCAAATGTAAGCTAGCTTCATTTCGTTAAATAAAATTTAATTTATATAAGTTGCAATTTAGAAATGTAAAGTAAAAATTAACGCCTTAAAAATACAATATGTTGGGATTAAGAGGAAGGCAAGGAAGACAAAAAGAAGTACACAGTAAGTATATTCAAATTTTTCTATTTATTATCAAATAATATAGTATTTAATACATCAACAATTCTTGGCATGTGTAATGATACAATCTGATACAATACATCAGCAACGTCGCACTTAGGTAGAGACGCTTGATCTTTTTCTTTACATTGCTTTTCTACACTAGAGGTTATTTCGTCTATTACATCATTATCAACTAAATTTACAACGTCTTTTACAATACTAGATGTATACAGTTGTACTTGTGGTTCATGCATGAGACTACTTTTAGTTTTAATGAACTCCATAACGTCGCTGGTAAGATATTGTACACTACTCGCAATAGAATTTAAATATTTAAGACGAGTATCGACACTCTTTACAATAAATTCTTGGAGACAATCAAAAGTAACTTTTTTCATTACTAAACTATGGCGAAACCGTGGATTCGACCAACACCAGGCCTCCTGTCTTCTGCAATTTCGATTGCTTTTTCCTGGTGACTTGTGGTGAATTTTAAAGTCCAACCGTTTCCGTAAATTTTTTGGTTCTTTAAACTATTATCAAGTCCACGACAATATTTATCAATGTCGTCAAAACTTGTTTTTAATTCTTCCCAGTCATTGTATAAAAATGCAACACCTTCAAAGTCATTCGATAATAGTCGAACCACAGGTTTGTAGCACTCGTCGTCGAACTTGTCGATGACCTCGTGATATTCCAAACCAACAATTACCTTCTTGGTGAACGATTTATTTAAGGCGTACAATGTACAAAAGACTTGGTGTGGGTGTTGTGCAGCTCGTGGTAGGGTCGCCATGGCGATCCGCGTATCTTAACGAGTAGAAAGCGACAGGTGCTAAAGACTCTGAAGCAATCCTTTAAATACAGCTCTTCAAACTATGCACACTGTTAAAAAAGTGCAGACGTTTAAGAAGTAAAGAATGAGACGAGCAAGGTTAAACAATTTCGCTTCCGCATAATAGTTTAAATTATTTATAATTTGCTAATTTTTTATGGAGTCTAATGCTCCTCCTGAGAGGATCAAAATTCGTTTAGTTTTTGGACATCTCTCATATTTATCGATATGGGTGATTTAATTATTTGACGAAAATAATTATTGTAACGATTTCTGCAATTTTTGAGATATTTGCGCGATTTTCACAAGGTAGTTATATTTTAACATAAGGAATGCAATGATGGTATCAGATCATTGAAAAAATCAAAATTGGAAAACATTTTATTCCGTATTTTTATCTAATCTCGGAAAGTAGATAAGAGTAAAGTATCACCTCACTCGATTATTTCGCTTTCGCAACCGTATAATAGTTTAAATCACTTATAATTTGCTACTTTTTTATGAATTGTAATGCAGAATTTTTATTCTCCTCGTGAGAGAATCAAAATTCGTTTAATTTTTCGGTATCTCGCTTTTTTTTCCAGATATTAGAGATATAATTATTTGTCGAAAAAATGATTTTTGTAACACACTTCTTCAATTTTGAGATGCCAAACACCTCCCCACCGGTGTATCCACCGCCAACTTGCATGTTGAAGTATACCTGGTAATCCATATATCGATTTCGATTGTCTGAAATGAGTTGAATAATAAAGGCATGTACAGGAGGGTGTTGAGAAACTCTTGATTCTTGTACAACTATACGTTTAGTCGTCGTCGATATTTAACGATACTGTTCGCAACAATCGCGATTGAACGTCATCTATTACGCAAGGTTCGCAAATATCACTATAAAACATAAGCAGGGACGGAAGCCCATTGGAGAGATAACCAGGTCTATCATTTACTACTGATTCTTCAATTCTTATAAAAATACAAAAATACTATTCGTTCTTTCGAATCCAAAAATTTTTTTTGCAACTTCTTGGATAAATAAAGTTGGTGACTGAATTCAGAGTCATAGGAAAAACATTTTTTCTCGAGGAAGGTCTCGAAGAAAAGAAGTTGAAATTGTTTTTTCTCCTTTATTTAATCGTACGACACTGTGGAATTTTGCTGATTAATGAGAAAATGTCACGTACATCGAGTTGCAGCTGCACATTATTTTGACTATTTAATTACATAGGGAAACATATTTCCTCGAGGAAAAGTTCAAGGAAAGGAATTACACATAGAAGCAAATACACCCATACACATAATCACACATACACAGACGCACGCACGTCAATATTTTGACGTTCCAACAAACATACACCAGACACTGCTGTTTGTCGGCTCGTTCATAGAGGAAGGACCGCAAAATCTTTTCAAACCTTTCTCGAGGAGAGGTTGCCCAGCGGGAAGTCGACTGTCGGCTATTGGAAGTAGACCGTTGGCTGCTGGAAATCGGCTGTCGACTGCTGGAAGTAGCTGTTTCAGTTATCCATACGACTACATCGGCGGCCCGTCTACTACTGACGCATCAGGGGACCACACCCTGGAAAGTTAGTGGCGCTGGTGTAGTAGCGCAAGGAGCGCACTCGTGATCGGTGGCGCTACAATGTAAAAACAGCTCATTGGCTACCGCTGTGTCTCCATCGTTGTGATTAGTGGCGGCGGCGCACCTGAAGCGAGCTCATTGGCTACTGGTGCACCCCTCCAAGCGGCGGCGGCGCACCAGAAGAGAGCTCATTGGCTGTTGGTGTGCCCCAACAAGCTGATTTAGCGGCCGCGGGAGGCGTAGCGGCTAAGAGCTCATTGGCCACCACTCCGCCGGCGAAAGAGCTGCTTTGCCGCCGAGCTAGCCCCACCACAAGGCTCGCGGGCTCGCGAGTGGCCGCGCTCGGGGGGCACCGGACGCGGTAACGAGTTCTTCGGGAGAAGTGTTTTAGAGTGTCCAGTCAGTGTAAATTATGGACACGCGCTGGAAACATCCGTGGACTTGTACGTTGTGTGGGCCCACCGGTTGCGGTAAAACAGTATTTGTTAAACAATTTCTGAAATACATTGACCGCTTGAGCGACACTCGCTTCGAGAAACAGTATTTGAAGCGGGTACTTCCAGTAGACGAAAGCTGACTTCCATCAGCCAACACCTGATTTCCAGCAGCCAACGGCCAACTTCCAGCAGCCAACGGCAGACTTCCAGCACCGAACGGCCGACTTCCAGCACCCGCTAGCCAACTTCCCGCCGGTCATCCGCTCCTCGGGAATAATTTGAAAAGACTTTGCGATCCTTACTCTATCAGCGAGTCAAAAATAACAAATTGAAAGAATTCTAAGGTAAACATCTTATTATTAAAAGTTATTTTCTTTTCTGTTCTTTTTTTTTTGCTTAGTTTGATATTAATCATTTGCAAACTTTTTGTTACAGATGGATCTTTCGAAGTTAAATGCGATCGCCCGTGAAGGATTCCTCCCAACGAAAATGTTGGTCGATCTGACCAAGAGCCAGCATTATATGATAACAGGTTTGAAGACTGGATACCAAATACGGACGGAAAGTTGTAGCCGAATTGGAGAGTGAATATGATGTATTCATGGCAAAAAGAGTTTCGGAAGCTCTTGTTCAAGATGAAAATTTCTTCAGCAACCTCCACGACGCCGCGAATAAGTATGAACTATTTATGATTTACAATGGAGGTTCAAGTGTTGAGTTTAGTGGCAAATGACTTTCTTTTAAATATCCGAGTACTATAAACTATAATAGATCTGAAAAAATTATACATCTTTTTTTTTTTACTGGAACAGGCGGACATTTTTTTAACGAAGGTAACCAAATCTCGCGTGAATCATATCCTAATGGCTATTGTTTTTTCTTGTTTGATTTAACTCCCAACCTATCGGTTAACGAATGCACTCATTGGAATTTGTTTAAGCATGGTAACGTCAGATTAGAGTGTACGATTCGCTGAAGCATTAGCCAATACTATAAATTGTATTGTCTATGCTGAGTACGATAATATTTTGGAAGTAGATGCATTGCGTCAAGCTATTGTAGACTTTAGTGGTTAGAATAACGAAGTGCAGATGGCATTGTTGTACTACATATACGTGGAAGATTTGTTTCTTGGTGGCCAGTACGTTTCGAGTCGTGATCGTCGTTGCTACATAAAAACGATGGATTAAGTTATAGATATCCAGTGTCTCAAAGATACTGACAATAACAATGCACCAAAGGAAATCGCTGTTGTTGCTCTTAATGGTGATTTTCACGGTCATTGGTTAGTGGCTCCGATGGCTTGTGTAGATGATTTGAGCGTTGAAATTAGAAGACAAAATAATTGGTTAACTCAGCATTGTCACGGCATTAATTACTTGGAAGGTGAAGTTGATTTGAAAGTGTTACATAAAACTCTGCAAGATTTATCAAAAACTGCTCGAAAAATTTACATTAGAGGCAGTGAAAAGTGGTTGAAGCTTCATAAAATTATATCAAACGAAATCATCAATTTGGACTATGACGTAGATTGTCCTCCGTTTAATAAGTTATCATCTAATGTATATTGTATGCATCACGCTTTAAAATGTTCGGGTCATAAATATCGATGTGCGTTAAATCGCGCTTATCGTTTGAAAGGCTATTTATCTTCACGCCTTGGTTATCTATAAAAATTTAATCGATCTTCACAATGGACAGCCTTCAAATATTGAAGATCCTTTCACCAATCCAGTCGCATACTGTAGGTGTATTCCCAGCCGATCAAATCCTGCGCGTGTGGACCAAGCCGACGGCGTTCATCGTTAACACTGACAACCATACCAAGCCTGGTATGCATTGGCTTGCGTTCTACGTCGATAGATCTTCTAACGGTCTATACTTTGATAGTTTTGGATTACCACCTATAATACCCGATTACATAAGCCGTTTGCGAAAAAATTGTAAAACATTTCGTTGGAACGCATTACAACTTCAAAATGACGCATCCGATGTATGTGGTCAATATTGTATTATGTTTTTAAGCTATATGAGTAATGGTTTAGGTTTCAAGAAGTTCTGGATAATTTTTCTGGCAACTTGGAGAAAAATGATAACGTAGTTAGCCGCTATGTGCGTTATAAAAAAGCTGACGGAAATTTCATTGACAACGGTGGATGCTTCGTCAGATGTTTAAAAAACTCTCGCTCTAAAATGTCTTTGTTGTAATTGTCAGCATTTCTATCATCACGCGAAAGAAGTTTTGATGTAACATACAACGTGTGTCATGGAAATTTAACCGTTTCAACTACATGTGCGTCATTGGTTAACCTTGCTCGTCTCATTCTTTACTACTTAAACGTCTGCACTTTTTTAACCGTGTGCATGGTTTGAAGAGCTGTATTTAAAGCATCGCTTCAGAGTCTTTAGCAACAGTCGCTTTCTACTCGTCAAGATACGCGGATCGCCATGGCGACCCTACCACGAGCTGCACAATACCCACATCAAGTCTTTTGTACATTGTACGCCTTAAATAAATCGTTCACCAAGAAGGTAATTGTTGGTTTGGAATATCACGAGGTCATCGACAAGTTCGACGACGAGTGCTACAAACCTGTGGTTCGACTATTATCGAATGACTTTGAAGGTGTTGCATTTTTATACAATGACTGGGAAGAATTCAAAACAGGTTTTGACGACATTGATAAATATTTTCGTGGACTTGATAATAGTTTAAAAAACCAAAAAATTTACGGAGACGGTTGGACTTTAAAATTCACCACAAGTCACCAGGAAAAAGCAATCGAAATTGCAGAAGACAGGAGGCCTGGTGTTGGTCGGATCAAACGGTTTCGCCATAGTTTATTAATGAAAAAAGTTACTTTTGATTGTCTCCAAGAATTTATTGTATAGTGTGTCGATACTCGTCTTAAATATTTAAATTCTATTGCGAGTAGTGTACAATATCTTACCTGCGACGTTATGGAGTTTATTAAAACTAAAAGTAGTTTCATGCATGAACCACAAGTACAATTGTATACACCTAGTATTGTAAAAGACGTTGTAAATTTAGTTCATAATGATGTAATAGACGAAATAACCTCTAGTGTAGAAAAGCAATGTAAAGAAAAAGATCAAGCGTCTCTACCTAAGTGCGATGTTGCTGATGTATTGTATCAGATTGTATCATTACACATGCCAAGAATTGTTGATGTATTAAACACTATATTATTTCATAATAAATAGAAAAATTTAATATACTTACTATCTACTTCTTTTTGTCTTCCTTGCCGTCCTCTTAATCCCAACTTATTGTATTTTTAAGACGTTAATTTTTACTTTACATGTCTAAATTGCAACTTATATAAATTAAATTTTATTTAACGAAATATAGCTAGCTTACATTTGGATATTTTTTGAAAAAGTATTTTTAAATTATTTAATAACTAACATAAATTAGTTGAAATTACATACTCATAAATATTTTTTAATTGGATAACGCAAACATGCGTTGATGCAATCTCCGTGGTTCTTTTGCCGGCGTAGTGGTGGTGGCCAATGAGCTCTTAGCCGCGGCCGGTGTCCCTCCTCCCGCGCGTGGCCACTCGTGAGCCCGCGAGCCTTGTGGGGGGGCTAGCTCCACGGGTCTTTTGTCGGCCAATGAGTTGATTTTACATATCGTCGTCATCGGTCACGAGTGCGTTCTTTGTATTGTTACACCAGCGCCACTAGCATTCCAGGGCGTGGTCTCTTGATGCGGCAGTAGTAGCGAGGCCGCCGATGTAGCAGCATGTATAACTGAAACAGCTACTTCCTGCAGTCGACAGCCGATTTCCAGCAACCAACGCCCGACTTCCAATAGCCGATAGTCGACTTCCCACTGGCCATTCGCGCCTCGATAAAGGTTTGAAAAGACCTTGCGGTCTTTCCTCTATCAACGAGCCGAAAAACAGCAGTGCCTGGTGTATGTTTGTTGGAACGTCAAAATATTGATGAGCGTGCATCTGTGTATGTGTGAGTATGTGTATGGGTGTATTTGCTTCTATGTGTAATTCCCGACAGTCGACTTCCCGCTGTTCATCCGCGCCTCGAGAAAAGTTTGAAAAGATCTTACGGTCCTTCTTCTATCAACGAGCCGAAAAACAGCAGTGCCTGGTGCATGTTTGTTGGAATGTCAAAATATTGACGTGCGTGCGTCTGTGTATGTGTGAGTATGTGTATGGGTGTATTTGCTTCTATGTGTAATTCCTTTCCTTGAGACTTTCCTCGAGAAAAAATTCTTTCCCTGTGTAATTCAATAGTCAAAATAATGTGCAGCTGCAACTCGATGTACGTGACATTTTCTCGTTAATCAGCAAAATTCCACAGTACCGTACGATTAGATAGGCAAAGACGAACGGTCGACCTGATGTCAGTCGCGAATATTGTCTTGTCGCGTGAACATCTCCGTCGCAAAGCATGAGGGTATTGTGCGGATTCTGAAGTGTGTCATCTGTCTCTCTTGTGCTCCCCATACAAATGTTGCGCGCCAGTACGTTATGTAGATAGTGGTTCAATGCAGAAATTCGGATGTACAGTTCCATGAGAGTGTCGCGGATCTATCATGAAGTGGCTATAAGGTGTCCATGAGGTTACGGTTATTCCATTTTTTTTTTCAAACCGTGCGCGCGTGATTAGATACTGCGCGTTGGTATTGGACACTCGTTGCACAGTACAGAGTCTATACATAAAAGTTGTAAAAAACCATAAAAAACCTGTGAATCTTAAATTTTTTGTGTATATACACTTGTCATGGTGCAGAGAGGCTTTACACAAAAGTTAGAAAATACACCATAAAAACCCCATAGATACCCCATAAGACCATATACTCATGAATCATGTACCATTAGCCTCCAAAATCCGATAAAATATCGAAAACTCCATAAAGATCCCATGAATCTGGAAATTTTTATGTAGGTGCATTTCCCATGATACAGAAGGGCTACGCTAACTGGGCCTTGAAGGCATAGCTTAGTGTGTGTGTGTGCGGATGTGCGCGTGTGTGCGGCCACTCACAAATCTGGGACCGTGTAGGGAGCTAACAGCCCTTTTGACGGTACCACGGTGACTAATCAGCTCTTCCCATGCTGCGCCTCCCGCGGTCATTAAAGCATCTTGTTGGGAGACACAACCAATGAGCTGATTTTACACTGTGTCGTCACAAATCACGAGTGCTTTCTTTGAGCTGCTACACCAGTGCCACTAGCTTTTCAGGGTGCGGTCCTTCGATGCGTCGGTAGCTGACGGATCGCGGATGTAACCGTATGGATAACTGACACAGTATTTGAAGCAGCTACTTCCAGCAGCCACAGCCGACTTCCAGCAGTTGACATCCGACTTCCACCAGCCAACGGGCGACTTCCAATAGCCGACTTCCCGCTGGTCATCCGTTCGCCGAAACGTGTGCCGCGTGTTCAACAGTAGACATTTTTAACTCACCAGGTCACCGCATCTTTTTTAATCTCGGTTTTAAATAATGTGCAGCTGCAACTCGATGTACGTGACATTTTCTCATTCATCAGCAAAATTCCACAACGTCGTACGATTAAATAAAGGAGAAAAAACAATTTCAACTTTCTTTCCTCGAGAAAAATGGTTTCCCTATGTAATTCAATAGTCAATAATGTGCAGCTGCAACTCGATGTACGTGACCTTTCCTCATTAATCAGCAAAATTCCACAGTGTCGTACGATTAAAATAAAGGAGAAAAAAGTCGACGCGATTCTTGTTCGGAAAACATGGTGGGATACATGACAAGATGCAATTTCGACGACTGTAAGTTATGACTAATTCGAGGTAAGACTATATAATTCGCCAGCAGAGAGTCCACGTGCGATGAGATCATCCGTGTCAAAGACGAATGGTCGACCAGCTGTCAGTCACGTATATTGTCTTGTCGCGTGAATATATCCGTCGCAAAGTGTCATGAGTGAATTGTGAGGATTCTGAAGTACGTCGTGTGTCTCTCTTATACCCCATGCAAATGTTGTGCGCGAGTACGTTATGTAGATAGTGATTCAACGCAAAAATTCGAGTGTACCGTTCCACGAGAGTGTCGCGAATGTGTAATCTATGATGAAGTGGTCTTATGGGATGTGAAGTTACGGTTTTTCCATTTTTTCAAGCCGTGCGCGTGGGTGCTGGTCACTCGCTGTGCAATACAGAGAGGCTATACACAACAGTTGTAAAAAACCATAAAAAAACCCATGGATCTGAAATTTTTTATGTGGGTACACTTACCATGGTACAGAGAGGCTATACACAAAAGTTATAAAATACACCATAAAAACCCCATAGACTCCCCATAAGACTACATATTCATGAATCGCATACCATTAACTTCCAAAATCCGATAAAATATCGAAAACTCCATAAAAAACCCATAAATCTAAATATTATTTATGTCGGTACACTCGCGATCGTATAAAGAGATATATATGCAAAAGTTATAAAATACACCTATATGTGTGTGTCTGTGTGTGTGGGTGTCTGCGTGTGCGCGCGTGCGTGCGCGTGCGTGCGTATGCTGGCGTCGGTGTGTGCGCGTGTGTGTCTGTGTGTGCGTGCGTGTGCGTGCTGGCGTCGGTGTGGGTGTGCGTGTGTATGTCCGTGTGTATGTCCGTGTGTGTGTGTGTGTGCGGGTGTGCGTGCGCGTGTGCGTGCACGTGCGTATGTGTGGGTGTTCTGTCCAGAATATGCTTGCGCAGGCGTGCACACATACACACATACATACGTGTACTGCTTTTATCCC
The DNA here is from genome assembly GCA_036365515.1 of Torymus aiolomorphi. NCBI lineage: Eukaryota > Metazoa > Arthropoda > Insecta > Hymenoptera > Torymidae > Torymus > Torymus aiolomorphi. Next base: position 250,535,630 of record CM070874.1, read on the forward strand.
CACCCCTCGCTATGCGTCGTCGGACTTCTTGACCTTGACTCCAGCTGGCGCCTGTGGTCAAGGTCAGATTTGTTGTGACGGCCCATAGCGAGGGGTATACTACTAAAGCCATTAGAGTTAATAATAATAGAGTGAAATTAGATTGGTATAGAAAACCTACATGGTCAGGTAGATTTTAAAATTTTGATTCTCACCATCAATTCGGAAACAAGACAGATGCTATCAAATGTGTCATTGACAGAGCGATTAAATTGTCACATAAATATTTTAGGAAAAAGAATTTAAATTTAGTTAGAGAAACATTTATTAAGAATAGTTATTCGGTAAAATTTATTGATAAAATGATTGATGAGAGAGTGTGGGAAATTTATAATGGTGGATTGAAGAAACGGGCAGATAAATCGAACAAGGAATATAAATGGAAAGAACGCATATTTTAATTTACCATATGTTAGTGGTTTGTCAGGAAGGATTAGAAGGATTTTTAGTAAACATAATATTCAAGTTTTCTCTAGAAACGATAATAATTTAGAAAGGTTACAATATTTAGTAATTGTAAAGACAAAGATCATAAAGGTTTAAAATCGGGAGCAGTTTATAAAATCAATTGTAGGGATTGTAATGGATGTTATATTGGTCAAACGTGTAGATATTTGAAGAAGAGAATATATGAACATCAATATAATTTACGTAGTACAAATTTTACATCGGGTTGGGAAGAACATTGTTTAAATAGTTTGCATTCTTTCGATTTTGGGAGTGTGGATATTTTGGAACAAGCGATTAAGAATAAATATAAGAGGGAAAGCCTTGAAAGTATTCACATTCTAAGGAATAGGAATAATGTAAATTTAATGGTAGAGTCAAGTAAATTAGGTAACATTGATCATTCTTTATTAATTTAAGTGAGAATGGAAAGTTGGAGAGGGGAAGGTGGATGGTGGTGGGGGTAAGAAGAAATAAGTGGGTATGGGTATATAAGGAGGTGTATCGCGGGTTGCATTTCAGTCCCTGAGGAGGAGCCGGAGCGGGCTCGAAAGGTTGGGCAATTGGGAAATTTGGTGGTTGGGGGCAGTTAGATACCTTTGCTAATAAAGTTTTTTTTTCAGGTTTTAATTAAGTTTTTATTTCAGATTCTGCGGGGGTGATTATAAACAAGGGCAATCTGACTGCCATGAATATTAATTATTTTAATTTAATTTAATCGACTATTTGCAGGTGTTCCAGGGATTCAATTTGGTTGCCAATTTTTTTCTGGTTGAGTTTTATCGCCAGAATCGATAAGCAACAATAAAATCGGGGAAAAACCAAGAGCAACGAATATAGAATTTTTTTTCCACTTGGACCCTATATAATCGACTATTTGCAGGTGTTTCGGGGATTCAATTTGGTGGCCAATTTTTTTCTGGTACAGTTTTATCGCCAGAATCCATAAGCAACAATAAAATCGGCAAAAAACCAAAAAGCAACGAAAATAGAATTTTGTTTCCACTTGCACCCCTATATAATCGACTATTTGGAGGTGTTCCGGGAATTCAATTTGGTCGCTAATTTTTTTCCGGAACAGTTTTATGGCCAGAATCCATAAGCAACAATAAAATCAGCAAAAAAACCAAAAGCAACGAAAATAGAATTTTTTTCATTTGCACTCCTATATAATCGACTGGTTGGAAGTGTTCCGGGAATTCAATTCCGTCCCCAATTTTTTTCTGGTTGAGTTTTATCGCCAGAATCGATAAGCAACAATAAAATCGGGGAAAAGCCAAGGGCAACGAATATAGAATTTTTTTTCCACTTGCACCCCTATATAATCGACTATTTGGAGGTGTTCCGGGAATTCAATTTGGTCGCTAATTTTTTTCTGGTACAGTTTTATGGCTAGAATCCATAAGCAACAATAAAATCAGCAAAAAAACCAAAAACATCGAAAATAGAATTTTTTTTCCACTTGGACCCTATATAATCGACTATTTGGAGGTGTTCCGGGGATTCAATTTGGTCGCCAATTTTTTTTCTGGTACAGTTTTATCGCCAGAATCCATAAGCAACAATAAAATCGGGGAAAAAACCAAAAGCAACGAAAATAGAATTTTTTCTATGGACTGATCTACGTAAAGGGTGCTTTGGGGGAGTGGCTTGTTTGTCAATTGTTTTTTGTTTTTTACATGTATTTTATCATTCTTGATGATGATAAACTCCCTCCAATTGGAAAAAGCGTTTTTGAAAAACCAATTTTCCGTTGGATCCCAACATTGCAAACTTCAAACACATTATTTTCTTCTATGCCAAAGCTTATTATGAAGTGTATGAACCTCATAACGCGTAATTATTTATTAATACACACTTGCTCTATTCTCAAATAATTATTTATTAATGCACGCTTGTTCTGTTCTCAAAACATTTCAAACTGATTTTAAGTAGATGTTTTAAAATTTGATATAACACTTTATGCAACACATTTTACCAGTATTTTATTTTTTTTATATTACACAAAGCACTGACTAGATGTCATTTTTTAATCACTATGTTATTTGTTATCAATAACATTTGATTATATATGCACTTCATGCAACACATCATACCAGTATTTTATTTTATTTCTTACACAAAACACTGATTAGATGTCATTTTTTAATAATCACAACATTTTTGTTATCAATATAATTTTCAACTGGATAGACGAACTATGAAAATCATAATTTTCTTTTCTTATTTTGAAAAACTTACTTCAAAACATAATACTTTTTTCGTACTTTGAGTCCAATACTGTCTAAATAAACATCTTAGTTGTTGTTTGTTTTATGTGTTATTCATTGAAAGCAATGATACTGTCATTTTCTTCATTGACATCCAAGTCCTCTATTCGTCCTGTCAAATATGCAGAAGAGAAATTTTAATATTCTTCTAAAATTATATCTTATGAAAAATTTTCATGTTGAGGATACATTGATACATCTTGAAAATTATTATGTCGTAAATAGTATTTGCCTGCTCTTCCATAGGCTAATATTGGTTTGGTTTTTCTTTCTTGAGTAGTACTATATTCTTACTATCTTCTTTAATATAATTCTATTTCTAAGCGTCTGTTCTTGTATTAAAATAACTTTTTCTTGTCCATTAGTAACAAAATAACCAGGATGGTCATGAGGGCACTCGTTCATTTTTACTATTTCAAAATTAGATTTTTCAGACAGTACACAATTAGAACTCCTGAACATTATTGGCTATATTACACATATTCATAATAGAATGAATAAGGCTTTCAGCATTTGTCTACGTTGTACAACCATCCAAGTCAATTCAAAATCGAATTTTAATGTAAAATATCTTGTATAATCTGCAAATATAAAAGAATTCACACAAAGTATCAATTTTGTTAAAATGGTTGTAGCCATTTAACTTTTAGCTGTTCAATACTTATCTAATCAAAGTTATTTGCCCCTTTGATGCACGTAGGTAAATTCTTATTAGTTGACTTTCTTAGATCTTTGAAAAACTACTATTTCTAACCTATATATACTCTCTCTCTCTCTCTCTCTCTCTCTCTCTCTCTCTCTCTCTCTCTCTCTCTCTCTCTCTCTCTCTCTCTCTCTCTCTCTCCCTCTATCTGTTCTGTCATCGCCATTCATTCATTATTAGTATATGTGGTTGGACAAAAATGCTGTAGTATGTACGGTCGGAAGAAAAATGTATAGTATATGAATCTTATGGAGAAACATGGAGAAATTTTAGAATCGGAAACCAGACATAAAATTTTTCACTATTTAATATCTCTAATCTGAGAACATCTTTTTACATGAAAATTTTTGTACAACATAGTATAACAAAATAGCATGTTGTTATTTTAATTTGGGTGAATATAAAAGCGATTGAAAATTGCAGTAAATATTTCAATTTCTCGGGCATCCATTTCAATGTACAATATATGTAGCGCGGTCGACCTTCAGGCTTCTTCTATACTTGCCTTCGGAGCGCTCCCGCGCTCCTTGATAAAGTATCGAAATATACTATTACTTCTTCGAGCCAATATATGCTCAAGAAATTGTATTTAAGTACATTCACATTGTTCACAGCTGCAAATTAAACAATCGAAAGTTGTGATATCAATTATCGATAGTCAATTGATGCAAACAACTGTGCAAAATAACTGTATAATGACTGTTCTCATAAATGTATTCAAATTTGTTCATTCTTCTACATAAATTAAACACAAGGAAGTACTGAAATCAATTTATTGTAGTCAAGTATCCGTAAGTTAACTCGACTAACATAATAGAACTTTTCGTATCTCCGGTGTAAAATTACATTTTACGTCCACGTTGTGGTAATGAGCTCGAGCGCTATAGAAAAGTTGGCTTCAGCGATTATTTATCACAGAGAGTGTAAAGTCTCACATCCGTCGTACGAACATGATTTTTCGTCGTCGTGCGAGCACAATGTATCTCCATAAAACTTTTTTCTTGTAAACATATTGTAGACCCTTTACGAAACGATGGTACGTAGTTACCATCCCTATATTCCCTTATTCTTTCTCAATTTTGAACTTTCTATAGTATAACATTACGCATCTTGGGAGGACAAGAGGAGTCTAAAGCTGCTCTATAGCAGGGGTGGTCCTCCCATACATACTTGGCGGACCCAGCGGTTTGCAGTTTACAGGTGGACTATTTCCATAAATGTAGAATTCTAAATTTTTGCATAAATTTATTAACATTGTTTATATGAGTCCACTATAAATCATTACGTTTGCTCTCATTTTTAATTGATTCCGATTGAGTACAATATTCCTGCATGTACTGAGTGCATAATCATGATTTACTTTTATTACCCAATTTTTTTTTTCCTTTTGTCCGTCTTTTTTTAAACGCTAAAAAATTCATATAAATTTATAGTCTATATTGAAAAGGACTTTACACTCTACTAAGCATTTTATAAGCAACCTCTTTTTATCATTTTGCATTATCTATTTTAAGACAGTGATTGAATCACGGATCACTATTTAATATCTAGAAACAATCCATTCATACTTTTTACCTGATCTTGAACCATATGAATATTTACATGAAAATGACCATGTCTTATACACCTTAAACTGCAAACCGTCGGGCCCGCCAAGTATGTATGGGAGGACCACTCCTGCTATAGAGCAGCTTTAGACTTCTCTTGTCCTCCCAAGATACGTAATGTTATACTATAGAAAGTTCAAAATTGAGAAAGAATGAGGGAAAATAGGGATGGTAACTACGTACGATCGTTTCGTAAAGGGTCTACAATATGTTTACAAGAAAAAAGTTTTATGAAGATACATCGTGCTCGCACGACGACGAAAAATCATGTTCGTACGACGGGTGTAAGATTATACACTCTTCTGTGATAAATAATCCCTGAAGCCAACTTTTCTATAGCGCTTGAGCTCATTATCACAACGTGGACGTAAAATGTAATTGTACACCCGAGGTACGAAAAGTTCTATTATGTTAGTCAAGTAAACTTACGGATGATTGACTACAATAAATTGATTTCAGTACTTTCTTGTGTTTAATTTGTATAGAAGAATGAACAAATTTGAATACATTTCTGAGAACAGTCATTATACAGTTATTTTGCAGAGTTGTTTGCATTACTTGATTAATAATACTACTGGTTTTGCTGATTGTTTTAAAAAAATATTTGGGTTTACATTAAAGTTCTTGTTTCAGAGTGTGGCAGATGTTGAGGGAGAGTGAGATGGAAGGAGAGAACGTGCGAGAGAGAGGGGCGGGAGAGGAAGGGATGATAATTACATTGTTTACAATTGCATAAGTTTTTACTATTGTAAAAAAATTCTTTTAGAGAGATTTCACAACTATTTAAGAGTAAAAGTATAAATTATACAGAGAAAATTCATACTTGCCTTATTTTATACTTTCGTAGAAAGTTTTACTAACAATACTACTTATTTGTTTTACTGATTGTTTTAAAAAAATATTTAGGCTCTCATTAAAGTTCTTGGTACAGAGTTTAACACATGTTGAGGGAGAGGAAGAGGGATCAGAGGAAGGGAAAAAGAAGGGAGTGAGCAAGTGAGAGAGAGAGGGTGGGAGAAAGGGACGGAAGTTGTAAAGTCATATGAAAATAATTCTTTTAATTCTTATAGATTCCAGGAAATACTTATACTTGCCTTATTTTTTACTTTAGTAGAAAGTTTTCTGATTTCTACTTTAAATTAGTATTAGATAAATAATAATAAAAAATAAATCAAATATATTTTATAATTACATTGTCACAGATAACTATACAAACTACAGCAATTTCATTTTCAAATTTTGTTAGATAAAAATACGCTGTACCCGAATGGAAATAATAAATGTAGGAAGCCGTACGAAAACGTAGAAAACCGTAAGAAACTGTCCCTAATAAAACATAACATTTAAAAAACGTTTTTAAAACGTGGTTTGAAATCAAGTAGTACTATAAACAGCAGCAACTACACATGGAAACGTGTAAGTAGTGCTTATGGGAGTTCATGCGATTTGAAAATGGGTTCACTATTTAATTTTTATGTCATAAATTATTAAAATATAATAATGTAAGTTCACACAGATATGAAAGGCAAATACTTTCTGAACTGAAAAGAACTATTGTGATAAAAAATTGTTAATCGAACACGTAGATATTGTTCAATGAGTAAAAAAGTTACTTACGCTATTTACCAACTTTTTATTTTTCATTAGATTTTAATGTTTAACGTCTCATTTTACTTCTTAAACATTTATCTACAACCCATCCAGGCTTATATTATGGAATAATTAATATATACAAAGCCTGTAATTGTTTACAGTACAATATAATATAAACTTGAAGTTTACTGTGCCTAAACTGTGAACAATTACATGTTGCTTCGTATATATTAATTATAATATAAGCCTGGATGGGGAAATCGAATGAAAAATAAAAAGTTGGCAAATAGCGAAAGTAACTTTTTTACTAATTGAAAAATATCTACGTGTTCGATTAAAAATATTTGTATCAGAATAGTTTTTTTCGGTTCAGAAAGTATTTGCCTTTCATATCTGCGTGAACTTACATTATTATATTTTAATAATTTATGACATAAAAATTAAATTGTGAACCCATTTTAAAATCGCATGAACCCCCTTAAAAATTAGATAGGCAAAATTTCATTTTATTCTTATATTCAAAAAATAAGAATAAAACATATTCTTTGCAAATTTATTACAAATGTGAATATATTATTATAAATTGCAGCAATTACATAAGAGAAGAGCAAGTAGCGCTTAAAATAATTTGTTATTTTTAGTATATTTAATAAGGTACATTTAAAGATAAAAATTGTCACGGGGTGGTTATTTGGGCTAAGACGCGTTTCTCCCGCGCGTCTTAGTTGTAAACCTCTGGATCCTCCGGTTCAACTCTCGGAGACCCAATAGCCAGATTAGGCAGCGGACGCTACAACGTCATATAATGCTAAACCTAATCTGGTTACTTACCGTGCAACACGCAAGTCGAAGACTCGCGCTTTATTTCCTGGTTCGTGTACCAGCTGCTCAGTTGTAAACGATACGTTTTCACCAACGTAACGACCGCGGAGGCGGCGGGGAACAGGGAATGATTAGGTCGCGAAATAATAACTCGAGCACATGAGGTATAATACGCCGCACATGTGCGGTATCCTACGCGCGCGCTCGTCGAGTAAAGCGGCGAAGTGAGAGAGCGGTCGTGATCGCCGCGCGACGCACACACGTATAAGTGTGAGAGAGAGGGTAGATGGCGGGGCTGCACGTGTGCGCACCTGTTGTGCGCACTCACCGGTTTTGAAATAGCCGGTGATTCGACCTTGAGTCCAACCTTGATAACGTGCGAACCCGGAATCCACACTCTCTCCTCACAGGTGCTCTCTCCGCACTAGAGCGCCTACTCGAAACCGTTGTCCAGGTACGACGAGCCTGGACAAGCGGTTACGCGTATTGCTCGCGTCGCGGATGATGCGTGCACGCTTACCATGTTAGGTCTTCGGCGAATTTACATCGTGCTCATCTAGCATCGTGCTTGGTCCTTCATGATCTCTTGAACTGTAGCAACGCCAGGCGATTGGCTCTTCTGTGCGCGGAAGTCGCTTTTATTCACAGTACGGCAGGTAGAATCAGCCTGCCGTACAGTCTCGGTACACTTCACGTACTTCCCACGTAAGTACGTGAAGTCACACTTTTCCGGCAGAGTAAATGGCCTGAGTAAAGTACACTACTTCTTTACTGAGGTTGAGCGAATGACAAAACTCATTGTCACTCGTGAAATTCGCAATAAGAAAACCCGCGAACTCGCACGCGTGTATCTCTCGCGAGCGGTAACCACAAGATGGATACCGGGCTCTCTCGCGCCGGCTCGCTCGTCGTCTCGTCGATGCAGCTCCAATTCTGCATCGACGCCCCCTCTAGCGTTCGCTACCACGAACTTACTAATTACCGACGTCGGTACGGCAGGCCGTGACGAAATAAAAAAAAAATCAGTTATGATAACGAATTTTAATAATAGGAAGTAAAATTGCAGCAACTACACTCAAAAATTGGTGTAGCGCATAAAATAATTGGTTATTATTAGTATATTTAATAAGGTACATTTAAAGATAAAAATGAAAATAAAAATCAGTTATGCTAACGATTTTGAATAATAGCCCTATCAAAAAATCAGTTGATAAATCAGATGATTTGTCAGATGATTTATCAGCTGATTTCTCATGTCAAAATGTCACCTGCGATTCTGCCCGGATGCTGCCAAAAGCTTACGTAAATTAGAAATAAACTTCTTCAGTATTGGGAATTGCCAGTCAGGATGTGTTACCTCCGGATGAGTTCAAAAATGCGTTTGGAAGCATTTTGCACAATTTTTCAAATTTTACATATTTTGTACATGAGATATCAGCTGAGAAATCAACTGAAAAGTCAGGTGATTTCTCGGTCAGATCTCAGGTAATTTTTCATCTGATTTGTCAGCTGATTTCTCAGCTGATATCTCATATACAAAATTTTTAAAAATAGAAAAAATATGCATAATGCTTCCAAACGTGCATTTTTGAACTCATCTGAGGAGTAAAACATCCTGATAGGCAATTTCCAATACTGAAGAAGTTGATCTTTAATTTACGTAAGCTTTTGGCAACATCCGGGCAGAATCTCAGGTGACATTTTGGCATGATAAATCAGCTGATAAATCATCTGACAAATCATCTGATTTTTTTTTGGTAGGGAGAAAGTAAAATTGCAGCAACTACATGCAAAAATGAGTAAGTAGCACCTAAAACAATTGGTTATTATTAGTATAATTAATAAGGTACATTTAAAGATAGAAATAAAAATAAAAATCAGTTATGATAACGAATTTTAATAATAGAAAGTAAAATTGCAGCAATTACACGCAAAAGCGAGTGAGTAGCGGATATAATAATTGGTTATTATACAAATATTTAATGAAGTATATCAAAATAATATATTTAATAAGTGTATAATAGGTACATCTAAAGTATATTCATTGTTTAAAGAATTTCAAAAAATTTTAATGCGAGCAATATGATCTCTAAGTCTCACTCTGTATAAACGCAGAAAGCAATTTTTTGAAATAAACAATTATACTAAACATGATTACTCATCATTCATTTAATTTTTTTTTAATTAACCCTTTAATTATCTCGTTACTTAACCCATACTTTAACTCGTCATTTTAGCCCTTTACTTAAACCTTTTCTTAACACTTCTTTAACCCTTTTTAAACCTTTTTTAACCCCTCTTTTTTATCTATTTTTAAACCCCTTTTTAATCCTTCTTTTAAACTCTTTTTAACCCTTTACTTAACTATTTACTTAACCATTTTTAACCCTTTGCTTAACCCTTTACTTAACCATTTACTTGACCCTTTATATAAATGAACTACTGAAAGGAAAGTACCCGAACTGTCAAATTCAAATAAATTCCAAACCCACGCTAAAAAGTAGACCTCCATGCGAGGTTCACGAAACCATTTTTTTTATCGGCTGAGAAGCGCTTTATAAGGGTTAAAATCACCCCTAAAGTTTACCGCCAAGAAACGTTTTTTTGATATATCTCGGCTTCTACTTAACTTTTTTTAACGAAACAAAATGGAAAGAGTTTCTTATTAAAAAGCCAAGAAATCCGTGGTCGTATGAACATTAAGGGTTGCATCCCTTATTTTTTAGAGGGTGAAATTGTGTTTTTTTAAGAATAATTTTTGTTGTGAGAATTCATAAAATAATTAAAAATAGGTCAAAACATTATTTTTACCAACTACAATAAATAACAGTTGGTGTTTTTGGGCATTCTTCGCGAAACAACCCCTTAAGAGGTGGTAAACCACCCCTAACACAAATGAATTAGGTATATTTTTTTGGCAATTATTTTTTTCCTTAAAATGGGTTCTTGAAGTCGTTAACCGGAATCCACAGTTAGATCCACAATAAAAATTTGAAAATAGTGAATTCAATATCGCGAAAAATTTTTTAGAAATATTTTAAATTCCACGGAAAATAGTATGTAGACCCCCTAGCGGAAATTATATTATGTAAATAAGTGTCTAATAATGTAACAATGTTTTGTTATGTTATTCTATTATTTATTATTTTTTTATCATACACTTGTTTATCATACGATAAACAAGTGTATGATAATGTAGTTGTTTGTAAAAAAGTGTAAGAAAACGTAACAAATTGTACTTTTCTACTGGATTTCGGACGCTTTTACATTTTACCACAGTTTATACCATTTTTTAATAATTTCTTACTTTTCCTTACATTTGTCTACGTTTTATTACTTTTTAATTTGTACTCTTAATTCAAATTTTATAGGCATTCTTACACTTTCGTACATCTTTTTACATTTTATTATATATTTGTACTTTTAATTACATCTTTTTACGTTTATATACAAATTTTGATACACATTTTACATCGTATCACATATTTGTACACTTTTATACCACTCTAAGCTCAAAATCACAACTTTGATATGATTTTTCGGCGCTCGTGGTATAAAATACCGTTCGAAACTAGTGCGTAAGTCGATTATTTAGGTGGTGTGACTTTTTCGCACAAATAAAATATTTTCAAAGATGTAAAGAAAAAATACTAAAACGTAATAAAATGTAAATTATCATGTATTAGAAATATAATTAATATATGTTACAAAATGTAAGTTACTGTATAAAAGTTTAAATTTTTACAAATTCTTACAGATTTTTACAATTTATTATCTTTTAATACAAATTCTTATACAATTCTACCAATTTCTAAGCAACACAACGACCAATTTTAAATCCTACGGGTCAGCCAACAGCAGACGGCAAGCTAGCTAATTATTCTGACGATCATGGATTATATGTTTTACAATAATGATATTCATGAAAAAAATATTGTAACCATAGCGATTTTTTTCACCATGAACATGTTATAATCGCTCGCTTACCACAAATATCGTATATAATAAAATTAGAATTGAAGCAAAATTTTTTGGGTTTTCAATTTTTTCTGGCCTTTCATCAATGTAACCGGCGGCGTACCAAGCATATTTAAATAAATTTTGAAATCTGGGACTTGATAATTGATTATGTACTAATGAATGCATTTTGATTATATTATTTCTATCGTGTAAGTTGAGATCCTCATTTGTTAGAATTATCATATCCGAAAACGTTCGAACGAAGTTCTTCCACATTCGAAAACCGTAAATATCAAGCGGTTGAAGTTCACTTGTTGTTCTTTGTGGAATTTGTAGAATCGTTAAGGTTTTATGTTCCGGTTTTACTTTATAAATTATATCTAGGCAGTGACCTCTCCATGAATCAAGCAATAGGGTACTTGTTATGGTAGTTGATGGAAAATATACATCTTGCGCCCAAGTTTCAACATGTTCTTTAGTCAATTTACCTGATTTCGATGCCATTACATAAACATTTTCTGCTGCAAATAAATTTTTTCTGACTAATGTTCCAAACTCTCCCTTTGGTTCTTGCATGACTAAAAAGAAGGGTGATAGAAGTTTTCCTTCAGCAGATACAGTAGGTTGGATAGTATAAGAATGAGTTGTCGAATGCACTGATTGCACTATACTCTCTACACTTTTATCTCCTCTAAGATTGAGGGTTCGACCACTGTGTATTTCGTAATTAAAACCACTTTGGTCGGAGTTATAAACATGTTTTGCATCATATTTTATGATGGCATTTTTTATTCAATATGTTGCGAAATTCCTGTTTTTGTGCTGACCATTCTTCTGAATCATCTATAGATTTTTTAGTAATAATTTTTGTTATTTTTCGAGAAACGATATTAAATCGCCGTTTAAATTCATTTAACCAGTGTTTAGAAGCTTTAAATTCATTGAAGTTTAACTCTAATGCTTTTTCTTTTGCCATACGTCTTACATCAATGTCATGAATGGGTATTCTATTCGATCTGGCTACGTTAAATTTTTGTAAACAATATTCCTCAATTTTTTTCAATTTATCGATCCTACTTCCTCCTATTGCCACTTGATCTCTCCATCTATACAGCTGACGTGCTGTTTTTAATTTTTTGAATCGATTTTGTACTGTTTCAAATTTTAACTTGTTTTTACTGCTTAACCAATACTCCACAGCTTGCTTTTTGTAGTCAAAATTAATACTCTCTGATTCGGTCCTACATTGATTTTCAGTTTCGGGTGTTATCATATCTTCTGCATCGATATCTTCATGTAAATCATCTGCAGGTATGTCATCGTAAGGTTCGTAGGTATCATCATAATATAGAAATTCTTCCGTTTCTTCGTAAATACTACGATCATTTATACTTCATATTATAATATTATACACTATATTAGCAACATTTCTTTCAGCGTCATTAACAGGTAATTTCTTTTCTTGATCTTGAAACATACTGTTTAAAATAAATAAAACATTCATCGCATTTACCAAATTCATATTTATGGAAAATATTTTCTTTCTTCTTTTAGATACGTTGAGTCGCAGTGTAAACCTGTAAAAGTTTTAGTTATTATAGCCTTTTTATAGCCATAACAGTATAGGAATGTACAATAGTATGAATGTACAGTAAGTGTAAAAAGTATTCAGACATCCAAAACTTTTAAGGAAAACATTTTACTAAATTCCTTTGTAAGTGCATGGGAATTCGTTATTGTTTGTCAATGTTTTGTCTACAAGATACACTATTTTATTAGCATTAAATAGTTGCTAAACGTTATTATTATAAATAAAGTACTACTTCTATTCACTCGTATGAATATTTTTTTACACTTAACTTAACTGATTAAATCGTCAGTATGTCATATTTTATATATTAGAATAACAGTAATGTAACACTAATTCTAAAAATTAAAATCAAAACATAATTTTTACAATCATAAAATAATTCAATGCATGTATTAAGAGTAAAGTTTCACTATCAAAATATTTACAATTGGTACAATAAAGATTCTATAATAGATTTTTACTGAATTTGACTTTCTTAACTTCGGCCACTTGTTCAAAATTTATTGTATATTTTGACGAGTTTTATATTTAAAAATGCTGCATTTTATTTATCTTTTCAATATTATATCTATTATATCCTTCTATTAGAAATATTTTGAATAATTATGTAGAAGAAAGAAATTTCAATTATATGGTTACTTACGACTATTATTATTGTTGTTATCATTCAATTCAAATAGGATTTCGTACTCGTAAAATGTTTACTTGCCATTAAAAAATATGATGCAAGTACCTCCAGACACTTATATTTTCAATTAATACCCATAAAATAATGTTGACATTGAATATTAATTTAACACGAGCGTAGAAAAACGTTCAGTAAGGTATATTTGTTTTCGACTGACCGATGTTTCACTTATTTATGAATAAAAGAGGAGGAATCGGGAGATAAGCCATATCAATGCAAGTGTACGTAATCTTGTATATTGCGCAATAACCATAAATTGCTATAATTATCATTATATTAAAAATTTTGTTCATATTAATTTATATTAATAAATCATAAATAAACTTTTCTTATTGAAACCTATCATAATTTCAACAAGCATGAAAATCTCTTCTAGCTGAAATTATAAAATATGAAAGAAAATAAGAAAATACTTATAAAATGGAATAAATTGTCGAAAAATGTAAGAAATCATACGATACTGGATTTCGGGCATATTTAACAGTTGTTAAAGTTTCTTACATTTTCTTTCAATTCCTTACGTTTTCTAAATATTTCCTTGTGTAGCTTATTTTTATGAAATTATAAGAAAGTATTTGTTAGAAAAACCTGCAAGAATTAATTTGTTAGAAAAATCTGTAAGAATTTGTAAAAATTTAACTTTTATACAGTAACTTACATTTTGTAACATATATTAATTATATTTCTAATACATAATAATTTACATTTTATTACGTTTTAGTATTTTTTCTTTACATCTTTGAAAATATTTTATTTATAGCTTTATTTAAATAAAAGTACAATTATAAATTATTATAAAAGTATAATTATGAACTATTTGAAAAAAGTGTACAAATATGTGATACGATGTACAATGTGTATCAAAATTTGTATATAAACGTAAAAAGATGTAATTAAAAGTACAAATATATAATAAAATGTAAAAAGATGTACGAAAGTGTAAGAATGCCTATAAAATTTGAATTAAGAGTACAAATTAAACGTAGACAAATGTAAGGAAAAGTAAGAAATTATTAAAAAACTGTGGTAAAGTGTAAAAGCGTCCGAAATCCAGTAGAAAAGTACAATTTGTTACGTTTTCTTACACTTTTTTACAAACAACTACATTATCATACACTTGTTTATCGTACGATAAACAAGTGTATGATAAAAAAATAATAAATAATAGAATAACATAACAAAACATTGTTACATTATTATACACTTATTTACATAATATAATTTCCGCTAGGGGGTCTACATACTATTTTTCGTGGAATTTAAAATATTTCTAAAAAATTTTTCGCCATATTGAATTCACTATTTTCAAATTTTTATTGTGGACCTAACTGTGGATTCCGATTAACGACTTCAAGAACCCATTTTAAAGAAAAAAGTAATTGCCAAAAAATATATACCTAATTCATTTGTGTTAGGGGTGGTTTACCACCTCTTAAGGGGTTGTTTCGCGAAGAATGCCCAAACACACCAACTGTTATTTATTGTAGTTGGCAAAAATAATGTTTTGACCTATTTTTAATTATTTTATGAATTCTCACAACAAAAATTATTCTTAAAAAACACATTTCACCCTCTAAAAAATAAGGGATGCAACCCTTAATGTTCATACTACCACGGATTTCTTGACTTTTTAATAAGAAACTCTTTCCATTTTTTTTCGTTAAAAAAAGTTAAGTAGAAGCCGAGATATATCAAAAAAACGTTTCTTGGGGGTAAACTTTAGGGGTGATTTTAACCCTTATAAAGCGCTTCTCAGCCGATAAAAAAAATGGTTTCGTGAACCTCGCATGGAGGTCTAGTAGATATATTACAGTACTAACTATTACAGTATATCTACTAAGCCAGAACCTGATTATAATTTATAATCATTGAATGTCAGCGTTATTGTATCTGTGTCAATGAAGAAGAACGATGTAATAATAATTAATGATTGGTTCATGGTGTGGGACGCTAAATATTTCAGAGGAGCCATTTGTTCTGTAATCACTATAGTGCATGAGGCGTTTATATAAATTACTGTCATGGCTAGGTTTCGAGTGTGCAATAAATATTGCTTCCTCTTAGAGGAAGCTTTGAGATAGTAAAAAAAAAGTTTTGGAGAAAATATGTTAGGAATTTTTTTAGCACATTTGGAATCGAAATACACTATTTTTAGAAAATATCCGTATGGATGTGTGTGCGTGCGTACGTGCGTGCGTGCATGCGTGTGCGTATGCGTGTGTGTCCGTATACGCGGATATCTCATGATCTACCCGACCCATTTTAACCAGAGAGGTATCATTCTTTTGCATTTTGCTTTCACAGTTGAGGTCAATAGTCTATTTTTGTCTATTTCCATTTTCTTTTTTTTTATAGCCATTTTTCAATTTTGAAAATTTTTATTTTCGTATTTTTAAATATTTAGAACTAATATTCTTAATATATTATAAATGCACTTTATGCAGGATAATATTCTCTACATTTAAAAAAAAAAGTTGATATATTCTTACATAAGTTATTGATAAAAACGTCAATTTTTGAAAATAGGTTATATTTCGAAATTGAAATAAGATAGTGACTTGAATATTTTTTTGGTTAAAAAGAATATTGAGTACTATAATTTTCTAAATGTTCATGTTTTTTTATTGACCATTTTTTAGAAAAAAATAATTAAAAAAAAGAGATTTTTTTGTCGTTGCATAACTAGAGTAAAATTTACTGAATCGCTTTGAAATTTCGTGTAGTGGTAGATTTTGTGCACGAATCAAGTGCTTCCTTTGGGCAAAAGGATCGGTCCATAAATTTTAGAGATATTTGACGTGAAATTTTTTTTACCTTTTTTTTTAAATCGTAATTTCTCGAGAGCAGATTGATGAATTATCCTGAAATTTATAGACGAATTTGCATTTGAGATAAGCAATATATGTGAAAAATTTGATCATGATTGATCGATTATTTTCAAAGATATTTAAGATTGAAAATTTTCAAAAATTTTTGAACAGTTTTTTGAAATTGCAATTTATTGAGAACGGTTTGTTTTTATATATAATTTAAATATTTTAATTATTCTTCCGTGTGGATTCTTTTATTTTAATTATATATTGGGCAAATTTTAGAAGTAAAATATTTGATTATTATGCATTAATTATTATCTATTTCTTCTAAAAATATAACATAATATTCTGTAACCTTATTTATCCATATAAAATCGTTGATTATTGTATCATTTATTTGAATATATTTATCATTCTTCATTAATATATTAGTATTGTAACGGGATGGCTAGTGGGGGAAAATCCCAAAAAGTCACTAGCCAGCGATGACCTAGAACACGGTGCCGCGCATGTCAGACTAAAATGACTTGCCCGGGGATCTGCTCCTGGAATCCCGAAAACAACGCGAAGATCGTACTCGAACTTCGCTTTCCATCTAAATGGATCGCTGAGTGAAAAGCGCGCGCTCGAAGAGTAAAGCGCGCGGCCCCTGCGCTCAGATATGAAAACGACCGGCGGAGTCGTTTTCTTGCCGAGGTGGCGGTATCCGGGAGAAGGACAGGTTGTAATGAACAATGCGACGAGTAACTAGATCTCACAGTATATTAAAAACACTAACAGTTACAAGTACAACGCACGTGCTGATTAAAACAATAAGTTAGTTCGCGCGCGACAGTTAATATTCAAACGCGCGAACGATACGGCGCGCGGCGAAGCTGCTAGTCTCGCGCGGGGTATTAAAATACAGCGGGCTGACACACACCCGCACGTACACGATACAGAAAGCTTGCACGGGGCGATTTCCGTGCAAACCTTTACATTTAACGCGAGAGATGAGAGTATAAGACTTACTTTTGAAGGAGCAACCGGTGCACTCGGCTCTCTCTCGCTCTCTCTCGCTCGCGCAGTAGTTGCGCTCTATGTCTCTCCCCCTCTCTCACTCCTACTCGTTGAATAGCGTCGGCAGGCAGGCTGGCTGGCTGCCGGCCGGCTCCTCACTCGCTGGCTCCTGTCTTGCTCGTGGCACACGCGGTGCGGTATGGTGCTCTCTCTCTCTCTCTCTCTCTCTCTCTCTCTCTCTCTCTCTCTCTCTCTCTCTCTCTCTCTCTTGCTCGCACGCTAGTAGGCGCCTCCACTACACCCTCGGTACAACTATATAAAAAAATGAACGGCGCGGACACTATAAACTTACAAGAGACGCGGGAGAGAAGTTCACGGCGCGATGGCAAACATGAAGATGGCGCCGTGACTCGCATAAAACCGTCGCTGCTTCGCGGGTACGCGACGGGCATTTTACGCGTCGTGAGACCGTTTTAATCCGGTCGGGATGCTCGCGCGCTCGCGCCCCCAGTGAGCATGCCTGCTCGGCGCGGGTAATTCGAATCCCGAATTACCTAACTCGCGCACGCGTTATACCCTCCCCGCCAGACGCTGCTTAGGGGACCTGTGAGCAGCTCTGTCATCCATGGCCGTCGTCGTACCTATAAGTATGGTGGTAAGGTTTAGGAGAAGGAAGTTTGAAAAGGGAATCAGGAAGAATTGAAGTCCCCGTTTTTTTTCTTTTAAATTTTTATTAAAAAAACATAAAAAAAACTCTTCGAGGCTTCGCGCTCTTCAGCTGGCCCGGGAATAAGTCCGGCGCCTCTTGTGGCGAGCTTGGTTGGGGCAGTGTTTCGATTTCTTTACCACCAGCTCGCCACATATAAAGCATTGGGGGAGCGCCTGTACGTCTAATGCCTCCCGGGCCGCCTGCTCCTCTTTGAGCACCCTCCGGAGGCACTCCTCTTCTTCTTGGAGACGGCGCTGGGCCTCTTCTCTAGCCCGGCGCGCCGTCCCCTCTGCCTCTTCTCTGGCTCGCCTGGCCTCTTCCATGCGCTCCTGCGCACGAGCCAGACGAGCCTCCTCCTCCTTCCGCAAGGCGGCGCGGCGCAGCCTGGCGGCCCTGGCCTCTACGGCGACCGCGAGCTCTTCGCGCCGGCCTTGGGCCATTCCTAACCATTGGCCGGCTTGCCGCCCGCCGGCCTTACCGTGACACTAGAGCAAAACCGCCGGAGCGAGGACGGACCGGCGCCCAGTGGGCGGAAACGTCAAAGAAATGGTCAAAATATCGGCTTCACGCGAATTTTGCATGAAAACTATTAATGACACCAGATTCGGACTCCTTTTATAGAATTTTCTCAGAAACCGTTTCCCCCGAATATCTGTATAATGATTATTAACATAAAATCGTTGCAGTTTTAGAGTATTATCACGAAAATTTGGTATACTTGTTCAGTTGACATATATTAGACGATCACCTAAGGGGTTTTCATACATATACATATGGATTTACATGTTTTTCTAACTACTTATCTAAAAAATGGTATTACTTTTGTAAATGTAATATATTTGAATAATTTCATTAAACAAATTATGGCAAAATCTAACTTTTGAAGATAATGATCTTCGATTTATTTTTTTTTTGTGAAAAATTACCAAAGTTATACGTTGTACGTCACTTAAATTATTATAAACAATCATTAAATGTTATAGTTGTCTTTATAAAAATTTTAGGCTCAGTACTGAGAGTTGCGCGTGTTTACATACAGCAAGGTGTCGAAGAATTTGTACATAATGAGGACGATTATATGTCAACGCTAAGGTGCTCTCAATAACGCGATACTTTCCCTAAAAAGCTTAAATCACAAATCATTGTCTTAAAAAAGTTGAATATTGGCTTATTTTGTTTAAAGAAATTATTTAAATAAATTAATTTAATAAAACTGATACCAGACCCGGTATTAAAAACTCCAAAATCTGTTAATGTATATATCTTTTTTATGCGATGGAGTTAATACCACCTATTTGTCATTATAAAGACAGCTAGAACATTTAATGATTGTTTATAATAATTTAGGTGACGTACAACGTATAACTTTGGTAATTTTTCACAAAAAAATTAGATCAGAGATCATTATCTTCAAAAGTTAGATTTTGCCATAATTTGTTAAAAACATTATTTAAATATATTAAATTTACAAAAGTAATACCATTTTTTTAGATTAGTAGTTAGCAAAACTTGTAAATCCACATGTATATGTATGAAAATCTCATGGGTGATTTTCTAATATACGTTAACTGAACAGGTAAATCGAATTTTCGTGATAATGCTCTAAAACTGCAACGATTTCATGTTAATAATCATTATACAGATATTTGGCGGAAACGGCCTCTGAATAAGTACTATAAAAGCTGTCCAAATCTGCTGTCATTAATAGTTTTCATGCAAAATTCGCGTGAAGCCGATAGTTTGACCATTTTTTTGACGTTTCCGCCCACTGTGCGGCGCCTTTATCGGCCGGCCTCGAGGGTCCCCTTCTTGGCTCCGGCGCCTCTATCCCCTCGATCACGAGGGTGGGGGGCTCCTCCATTGGTGGAGGTGTCAGCATCACCGCATCAATACCCTCCACCACCTGCTCCAGGAAGTCGATGACGACGGGGTCAGGTTGACTCTGGATTAATCCAGCGATCACCCGCTTCGCCGTCTCCGCTACCTCTGGAGTCAGGCCTGGCATGTCCTGCAGCAGGCAAATTGACCCCGGAAAGCGGTGAGTATGAGGATCGGAAAACAAGGACGAACACGGGTTAGTACGGACGGCACAATTCTTGGATGGCACAGTTAGCGTTTTTGGACGCTCGGGTTCGACGGGGGCTAATTGGCCCGACATCCACAGGTGCAGGCTTCTTCTTCGAGCCCTTTGGCTTCCCTGGGCCTCGCTTGGACTCTGTTGGACCGACCACACGCGTAGATCCTGGAAGATGTGAATGTATTCATGGGCGTGCTTGGTTTTAGGAAGGGGTCCCATAATGTCGCTGGCCACGATTTGCCATGGACGCTCTGTTATACGACGTCCCATGAATCCTGCTGGAGCGCGCTGTTCGACTTTGCACTGCTGGCAAATTTGGCACTGGTCCACGTATCTAGCCACATCTCGAGACATGTGTGGCCAATAATACTTCCGCCTTACTCTCTCTAAAGTTTTCTCGCAGCCCAAGGGCCCAGCAGTTGGCAGGTCATGGCATTCTCTCCGTACTTCGCGTCGCTTTTCGTGAGGGACTGCTAACTTTCATGCATCGTCGTCCCAGAGAGATTCGTCTATGACTTCATTAGGTTCGTACTTGTACAGTCTCCCCTCGGCCAGCTTGAACGTGGGGAAGTCTCGCGGCTTTTGTTGAACCTCTTTCACGATCTTGAGGTACCAGTGGTCGTTTGTATCGCGCTCGAGCTCTAACGTGGCGACCGCTGGCTCTTCTTCCTCGAACATCAGTGAAAGGACATCTGGGACATTATTCAACGAGCCCTTTCGATGTTCGACCGTGAAACTGTAGTTTTGCAGCTCGAAATCCTACCTAGCTAACCTGCCGGTCGCGTTTTGGAGGTCACGGAGCCAATTCAAGCTGCTATGGTCCGTGATAACCTTGAAGTCGTAGGCCTCTATATACGGATGGAACTTTTTAATTTCTTAGAGAATTGCTAGACATTCTCGTTCCGTCACGCTATAATTCCTCTCGGCTGCGCTCAGAGTTCGACTCGCGAACTTAGGACTCTTTCGTCGCCGTCAATTACTTGGTATAGCACCGCTCCCAGACTTGTATCCCTCGCGCCAGTTTGCACCACGAACTGCGCGTTAGATACCGGTCTGTGTAGAATCGGTGCAGAAGCTACTTTTTTTTTTTGGAAGGCCTCTTCTTGTGCTGTTGACCACTCATATTTCCGATCCTTTTTCGTTAATTCGGTCAGTGGTTCAGCAATTATGGCGAAGTTCGATAAAAACTTTCTATACCATGAGGCCATTCCTAAGAAGCGTCTCAGCTGACGGAGGTTTTTCGGTACCGGATACTCCATAATGGACTTTATTTTCTCGAGGTCTGGCTTAAAGCCATCTCTATTTACTATGACCACGAGGTATTGGACCTCATCGCGACAGAAGACGCTCTTCTCACGATTTATTGTGAGGCCCGCGTCCTGTATCCTGTCCAGAACTCTTTTTAGAACCAGTTTATGCTCCCGAATGTCTCTATGACTATTATTATATCGTCGAGATACGAGTAAGCAAAAGGTTTGAGTTCGGTGCCGATGACTTTGCCAATCAGCCTCTGGAAGGACGCTCCGGTATACGAAAGACCGTAGGGCATTCTCGAAAATTGGGAAAGCTCTTTGCCTGGCACGGTGAAGGCCGTAGTCTCTTTGGACTCCGGGCTAAGTGATATCTGGTGGTACGCACTGCTTAAATCCAACGTGGAGATGTATCGCGCTCTCTGCAGTTTGCGCAAGATACTTTCCATGTATGGTAACGGGTACGCGTCTGGCCTTGATGCTGCGTTCACTTTTCTGAAGTCCACGCAGAAACGGAACTTCCCGTTGGACTTGCGTACCATTACCACTGGACTTGACCAGCCACTTGTCGAGGGTTCTATTATTCCCGTGACTAGCATTTCCTCCACCTGTTTGTGCATCTCTTCCTCGAGTTTCTGAGATACAGGGTAGTACTTCTGTTTAATGGGTCTTGTAGATCCGACGTCTATTGCATGTTCGATCCACGAAGTACACTCTAGTGGTGTCAGGCTGTTACCGATCAGCTGAACTACTAAAGCTTCTACCTCTTTGTGCTGTTCCTCTGTTGGGTCCGCCAACCCTATAGCTGATACGGCACGGTGTTGTTTGCGGCTATGGCGGCTACTTCTAACTTTACGCTTGCATCGTCATCCTTGAGATGCAGCGTATTATCTGTGGGGTCTAAGACGGTGCTAAATCTCTTAATGAAGTTTACCCCCAAGTAGCACTCCGTGTCTAGATCTGGTATTATTGCGACGCGCACGTCTTTGCACACGCCAGCCACAACCATGAGCAGATATACATAGCTATGCTTTGCCCGTTTGCCACCCGTGCCGTTAGGCCGCTGGCTGGGATTAACTCTTTTTCACAGGCCGTAGCGAGCTGTAGGCCGATGGAATTCATTCCAGTCCAGGAAGCTCCGGTATCAAAGAATGCTCGTAGCCTATAACCGGCTACACCTACTTGAAGCCACCATCGCGAGCAAGTTTCTTGGTTGACTTCATTCGGTTGAATCACGGGCGTTCTTCGCTCTCCACTACAGACGATTGGACCGAGTTACCCTCGGTCTCTGGTGAGAGAGCTGGGGGCAGGCATGTAGTCGTGTTTACCTGCCTCCCTGGCCATTTCCCTGTTATTTTCCGGCAGCATTGGGCTTGTTGTTGCCTCCGTTTTGCTCATATCCGGGTTCCCTTCGGTACTCTGGCCTTTATGGAGGTCCGTTATTTCTCGGACTTTGCGGCCTAGCCTGGTGGGACGAGCTACTACCGCCACTAGGCTGGTTTGTAATTTGCCCGCCCTCCCGCCGCCTATTTTCTCAGTTACCCTTCTTCTTACGTTTTCTGGTTGCCGGCGGGCTAGGCTTTTGCCCCTTGTTCTCGTCGGTGCCTTTCTTTGTCAAGGCCTCTCGAGGCTCTCTCGAGGCTCGTGCTGTTGGTGCCCCATCGCCGCCACGCCTGGATTCTGCTTTTTCCGCTGATCCGTGGGCGGCTCTGTCGGCACGTAGGCAAATTCTGGCATGTACGTGCGCTCCGGTGGTGGTGGCGAGTGATACACCTTATCTGCCGCGAGCGCTAATTCGGCTTCCCGGGCCAGCTTCAGCAGCCCTCGATAATCCGTAATTTGATTTCGCATTACCATCTTTTGCAGTTCTGACCGCATGTTGCGGTGCAACATGTCTAACTATTGAGCAATGCTAGGCACCGGAACCAACTTGAGGCTCATGGCTTGTAGATTTACTACGTAATCACGTGCGAGTTCATCTCTGCCTTGAGTCCTCGCGTTTATTTCCGCCAGGACGCGTTGCTGATGTCCCCTGTCCCCGCCATACATGTGCGTTATGGCCTCTTTGAAATCTGGCCATGATCGCCATGTGTGGCTGTTACTCCGGTACCAGGTGGCTGCTACCCCCGTTAGGAGCTCTGACAACGGCGAAAGTACCTCGTCGTGTGTCAGATTAGCTAGAGTTCTGCATTCCTCTACTCTCGTGAGGAATAACTCGACGTTCTGCTCCTTTGAGGACCCTGAGTACTTGGTGTGCAATTTTCGGACTATCTGGCCCACATCACCGTTCGTCTGCTGAGACAAATACGTATGCCTCTCGGATGGGTCCTGGGTCGCGCCATTCCTTGTCTGGCGCTGGGAAGAATTTCTGACATCATTCCTCCCAGCCTCTGTTGGGGACTGGGTACTCAGGCTGCTGCTGTTAAACTCCGCATAAGTGAAAGTATCTTGGAAGTCCACGTGCGGTGATCCTCGTCTACGGCCCGTATTTGGGGGTTGAACTCTCTCCAAGTGCGTACTTGAGGTTGGATGTCGAGCTCCTTGCAGTATTCGTACACTCTCTTTAAGCTCTTCAACTTCCTCGACGAGTGTTTTGATCACCGCTAGTAGCTGCTCCGATATTATGCTGTCTCCGACTGCTATCCCAGCGGTTCGCGACTCACGCTGTCGCGGCCACTCCAGGTTTTGCGGCTGTGGCGGGTTTCGCGATTGCTGCCAGAACCCGTGCTGCCCATTTCGTGCTAACAACGACTCTTCTTCGTGGTTGCGCTGGTATTGTCGTTGCCTGCGCTGCTCTTCCAGGAGCACTTGCTGCCGCTGCAGCTGCTCCTGCTGCTGCTCCTACTGCCCCAGCTGTTGCTGCTGTTGCTGCCGTCGCTGCTGCTCCAGCCTTTGTCGCTGCTGCTGCTCCAGCTGCTGTTGCTGTTGTTGCATTTACTGCTGCTGCATTTGCTGCGTCTGCAGTTGTTGCTGATGCAGTTGTTGCTGTTGGAGCAGTTGCTGTTGGGGCTGTTGCTGTTGAAGCTGTTCCTCGGCTTCGGCTAGAGATGTCCCGGTGGGTGCTGTAGAGCTCAATAGCTCTGTCTTGGAACCCTCCTGGCCGTTTGCCTCTTCCGCTGGCTCCACCACTGCATTATGTGCTTGTTGTGGAGCGTTCATCCTCCGAGACTCCGAGAGTTTCTGCATCATTATCGGGTCATCAAGGAGCGTTATGAACGGGTGCCGGTGGTCTAGGTCGGTATTGGGATCCACAATAGTCGACCTAGACTTGTTCATCAACGTTAAGTCGATGATCACCCTTCGGGACTGCTCGCGTTTGGTAAACGCTTGCTGCTCCGACAGCTCCAGCTCTGGCACGAAATAGGCGGCACTATAATTACCCATAAGCTACTCGATCGCTGTCAGCATATTCACGGACTGCAGATCTGACTCCTGTAGACCAAGAGCTTGCATGGCCTCGCTAATTTCCTCTTCGGGCTGTGTATACGCCCAATTGAGTATCGCAGATTCCGCAAACTGCGATGATCGGGCCATGGTGTCAATTGGCTGTGCGCTTCCCCACGAACTTATTTTACTAGCGCGAGTAGTATCCGGATTGATGGCAGAGAGAGTTTGCCTTTTCAACCCGTGAGCTAGCTTTTTCAACGCGAACCCGAGTTATTTTCCAAGAGCTACGGCGGTTACTCTTAACCTCGATAACGCACGAGGGTTTCCCGTATACGGCTCTAAGGAAAATAAAAGCTATTTCTGTAATTAATTACTATTTGTAATTAATTACGCTCAACTACTCGCACTTGTAATTTGAAAATAAATATATGTGAAAAAAAAATATGTATTTGTGAAAACGGACAATATCACAATAAAACACAAAAAATAAATACAATTTTCACCTAAAAAAAATAAAAAACAATTTTAAAGTTCGAGGGGATTTTTGCGCTCGAGTTTTGACCGAGGCGCACAGTCAACTTTTTGTTCCGAGAGTACTTCCCGACTTTTTCTCGATTTCCTACGAACTGCACGAGAAAAGATAAAAGAAATGTTATTTTTCGTCCAAAAAAAAATAATTCGTATCAGAAAGACGAGAGAAAGAAAAAAAAATTTTTCGAGTCGAGAAAAAAAATTAATTAAAAAAAAATTAATTATCGCTTAAAAAAAAAATTTTGTCGTTAAAAAAAAATTAATTCTTATTAAAAAAAATTTTAATTGTTAAAAACAATTACCTAACGCACAAAAATTTCGAGATCGAGATCTCTCCTCGTCGGCACTCTAGGTCGAGGGTTATTGGCTATCGCTCGCCTAACCTCTCGACCGCACTCTCGCAACAGCACGGCTGTGTCACACACACGCACACACGCGCTTACGAGCTGCGGCACGAAGAGCCTTTCTTTACAGCTTACGCTCAGCTACGCTGCTGAGCTTCTTCGCGTCAAGCTTCTCCGCGCCAAGCTTCTCCGCATATCACGTACGCGCTGCGGGTCCTTCTTCACCCCCAAAATGTTGTGGCGCCAGTTGTATTTAGATATATAATACCAGATTAAAACGGTCGGGATGCTCGCGCGCTCGCGTCCCCAGTGAGCATGCCTGCTCGTCGCGGGTAATTCGAATCCCGAATTACCTAACTCGCGCACGCGTTACAGTATAATTTCCGTCATCAATTGTATTACCATGATGAAGAATTGAACTTACAATTTTATAATTTTTATTGCCTATTGTTATATTTATTTGTGGTATAATTTCAATATTATAATTTATTATTTTTAATCATATCTCGGTCGAAATTTCGCAAAAAAATGCACGTTTTGCGGCCAGGAAGTTGCATATTACAGTCACGTGTTTTCAGTATATGACGTGACTATAACCTGCAATTTCCCAGCCGCAAAACGTGTATGTTTTGGCGAACCTTCGAGCCAGGGTATGAAGAAATAGTATATTACATACCTAGGCCGGTAAAATAAAAAATGTCACATGTAATTGTCGGCCGAGGCGAAGCTGAAGTTGACAAACATGTGTTATGAGGCTTTCTTTTTTACCGGCCAAGTTGTGTATACTATTTTTCTGCCCGACGGCGCCGGAAAGCGGCAACTTCGTTTTGCGCAGCGGCCGTAAAGTTGGCGCTTTCCGGCCGGAGGACAGAAAATTAGTATACGCACCTCGGCCGGAAAATAGAATATCATATTCGCGTGTTTGCCGTCTGAGGCGAAGCCGATACCCTACTTTCCGGCGTAGGTGCGTAATATACTATTTTTTAATTGACAGACAATGAATTAGATGTAGCTGACATCGATAGCATGTTCCAGAGAACGCCTTCGGTCGCAAAGCCATTTAAATCTTTTTTAAACAATTAAATAATGCTTCCTAATAGAAGATTTGTGATAGTAAGAAAAAAAATTTTTGGAGAAAATGTGTTAAGAATGTTGTTTAGCACATTTGAAATAAAAATAAAATATTTTAGGAAATGTAAGTATGGATGTGTGTCTGTGTATGTACATATACGCTGATATCTCATGATCTACTCGACTGATTATAACTAGAGAGGGATCTTTTTTTTACATTTTGATGTAACAGTTAGCGTCAATAGTCTATTTTTAATATTATACGATTTTTTTGGCGAGTACGAAAATAAAACTTCGCGATCTTTCGCAGGGAGAGAAAGTTGTACTTTCGGATGGATAAGCAAAAAAATAGTATACGCAAATCGGACAGAAAGTAGAATATCATATTCGCGTGTTTGCCGTACTCAGCTTCGACTCAGACGGAAAACATAAACGCGAATGTAATATCATACTTCACAGCATAGTTACGTAATATACTATACCGAAATTTTTTTTTTTTTTCAAAAAGATTGTAACGCAGTACTGTGCCTGGATCTACGATCCTTGCAAGCATTTGACATTTATGATATTTATTTGAAATATTAATCTGAGCCTTTGGTTTGAGAAGCATTATTTCTACTTCAACAAATTTAGTCGAAGTTAGTGCTTACTCTTAAGCTGTTGTACATATAGTTAGTAGATTTAACTCTATAAAAAGTTGCAAAAATTTTTTCCCTTTTTTAATTTTAATTTTTCTATTCTTATATAGTCTCTTAAAAAGTTCTGAAAGCTGCAAGTATTCTACGAAAGTTATAACTTATAAGCAAGTGTACATTATCATGCCTTGTAAATTCGTTAATTTATTAATAAGAATCAAAAGTTCATGCAAAACCTACATGTTCAAAAAATAAATTATTGTTATTATCCCTCTTAACAACTGTAAAGTTTCTTTTAAAAAACAATAATTACAAAACATATTTTAATAAGAAAAATGGGAAGTTCATGAAAAACTTATATGCTAACAAAAATAAATTATTTTTATTATCTCTCTAAACCACTGTCAAGTCGCTTTGTAAAAAAACCGTTGCCAATTCATTGTCAAGATGCTTCCCAAACTAATCTATCGACTCCATTTTTAAAACTTAAAAAACAAAAGTAAATTTTTCACAACAAAACTTTATTAATAAATAAAACTGTTTTCTTTGTTATTCTTTGTTGTTTGTTAAACAATTTGACTTAATACAAAAAATATCTTTTGATGATCTTTTTAACTAACAAGAAGGTTCTAAAGGCTGCACTGGGCTTTTTTCCTACTGTTAGATCATCTAAGACTTATGTCATGTTGAGTACCGGACTCCGCATTGGCAGCTCGCTATGAATGTACTTTGAAATTTGACTAACTATCGAGCTAATTATTACGCTCACAAATTAGAGCGATGGAAAGTAAATTCTTTTTTCATGCAAACGTTGATATAATATATTATATATTTATTACATTGTAAAACTAAATCGATTGCTTAATTTTGTTTAGGTAATACTTTCAGGCACAGAACGAGTTCGATATGAAATATTCGAATTACTTAAAAAAATGTCAGTTGCAATTACTATTTTAAAAAGAATTTTAAAAACATCTGACATTATAAGAGAAGCTATGAAATCTGTTAATACGGAAGAACATATAAAGATAATAAATAGTTATGTACTAAAACCAAGTTACTAATTCTAGAAACGAGGTATGAATACATTTTCTATTTTTTAGTTTAGTTTTTTTAATAAAAATCCAATAATTATATTATTTTACTTCGTATAGCTTACTAAAAACTCTCTCAAGAATTTTTTTTATTTATATATTTAAGATAACCTTTTTATTGTGACGTGGCAGTTTGCATTTCCATGTTAGTAGTCTAGAATGAGACGCAAGCATGGAAACCAGAGACCGGCATTAATTGTCCGCAAAATTTTTTCTAATACTCATATTATTTCATTAAATATTTGATGCAATAAAATAATTTTAATTAATAAACACTTATTTTATGAAAACTGGGCGTTTAGAAGTGTTTTGAAAAAATATTGGAAAAAATTATTCGTCGAATATTTTTTTGATTAACCGATTATTCGACGAATAGTTTCTCTAATAATCAATTATTCGAAAAAAATATTCGACGAATAATTTTTTCTAATATTTTTTCAAAAAACTTCTAATAATAGAAAAAAATATTCAAATTATTCGTCGAATATGTTCTTCGAATAATTGATTATTCGAGAAATTATTCGATGAATAATTTTTTCGATTAGTTTTTTAAATACTTCTAAAGTCCTAGTTTTTATGAGAAACGTGTTCATTAATTAAAATTATTTCATTGCATCAAATATTTACTTGAAGTGTTCGGAAAAAATTTGCGGACCAATAATGCCGATCTCTGATGAAAACGCACGCAGACCTACACACTCCGGTCTTCCTTCCGTATGGACGTAATCCTTCACATTTTGCCTTCCCCTCCTTTCCTCGAGGAATCTTGGGTCGGCTGCAGCTGTAGAACGTCCAGCGATCGACCGCAACGTCGTTGGAGCGACGGACACCGGAGAAATGATTCAAAACTTGGTTGGCGTGTATAGCGTGTGAGACGCGTATTGGATCAGCGGTTCTATAGGTGGAGAGAGTGAGCGAGAGAGGGGGGAGGGAGGGAGGGAGGGAGGGAGAAAGAGATGGAAAGAGAGATTAGATGAGGTTTTTATTTCTTTACATTGTGTTGTACAATTGAAAAAGTAAATAATACAAATAGTAAATTATTACAATTAAAAAGAAATAAAAATAACAGAAAGTATGATATAATTATGATACAGCATTAAACAAAAGTAAAACGCAAAAGCATGACAATGAATGGGGTGTAGTTTTTAAGCATTCGCATCGGAGTTGAAAAGATTTGATGACGACATGATTTGAAATGAGAAACAGAAATGATATTACGGATGTGTGATGGTAATGAATTCCAAAGATATGCAGATTTGATATGAAATAATTTTTTCAGTGTCTCGGTACCAAAGCCACGAATATCTAAGGGCTTCATAACACCTCTGACAGGTCGAGTAGCAATCGCAAAATAAAAAAAAAGGCCAGTAGATAGAGCGGCGTCGCTGTATTGAATATTTTACGTAGAAGATTCGCGGCAAAGTACTTGTCAACCAGCCAAGTTCACGCCTGTAAGGAGTTTTAAGACCTTTTTAAACCGTAGATATAGCGAATACCTGAGTTGACAAGCGTCTGAAGTTTGGAGTTGACATCATTCGAGAGATTATTGTATACTACACAACAGTAGTCAACCACAGGAAAAAGAAGCATTTGAATTAAATGCTTACGCAGACGTAGATTGGTGCTTTTCCTAAAATAATAGAGACGGTACATAAGAGCACGTACTTGGCGGCATATATGCGCAATATGCTCATTCCAGTTGAGCTTGGAGTCAAGCACCACATCCAGATTGCGTAATGAAGATTCATATACGACAGGAGTGCCACCAATATCAATGAAGCTTCTGGCTATAGAGGGGAAAGAGTTGATATAGTGAGGAGAACCTTTGATCATGGCTTTCGTCTTATCGGCATTAAGCCTAAGATTATTTAAAGTAGCCCAGCTTATGATACGGTCTGCATTTGCGTTCATCTTAGTGGAAAAATTGTCAAGCTCCTCAAGAGGACAGCTGATATAAAGCTGAAGGTCATCAGCATACATGATGTGGGAAACGTTACGGTCAAAACATAGAGGCAGATCATTAACGTAAATGGCAAAGAGCAGTGGCCCCAACACAGAGCCCTGAGGTACTCCGATATTTAGCTCGAGGAACGATGAAAAATTGCCATTGTTGTCAACGACCGCTTGCTGACGACCAACCAAATATGACGCCAACCAATTGATTATTGACTTAGAGAAACCATGCTCGAGTAATTTTTGTACGAGCTTGACGTGACAAACAGAGTCAAAAGCCTTACTAAAATCAAATAAGAGAAGCAAAGTGACTCGTTTCCTATTTATTCCAAGCCTAATGTCATCAGTGAGTTTAAGTAAGGCTGTTTGAGTGCTGTGTCCAGATCGAAAACCAGTTTGAAGAGGATTGAGAAGAAGCCTAGATTCTAAGTAACAAGATATTTGCTAGTATACCAGCAATTCAAGCGCTTTAGAAAGAGAACATAGCAGAGATATTGGATGAAAATCACTCAAGCTATTTGGGGTACTCACTTTGTTGAAGGCAATTACGGAAGATTTCTTCCATAATTGCGGAAAACATGCTTCGCGTAGAGATTGATTAAAAATTTTACAGATGATAGGCACAAGAAAAGGTAGTGCAAATTGTATTGCACGCTGTGGAATACCATCAGGTCCTCTAGCTTGCGTACTAAAGTGATTCACTGCATCAAAAATATCCGAGATTTGAATCTCGGTGATTCAAGAAATGAAACATTCTCAGTGTTTCATGAAGTGAAACACTCAGCGTTGTTCGATGAGGTCAGGGTACTGAGAAAGTCAAAAACAGCAGGGTCGTAAGAAACGCTTCTAAAGTGTGCATTGAGCTGGTCGATGGAGAACGACAATGACGTTGATTTTTTGGACCCTGTGATGCCCAAATGCTCAAGCTCACGCCAGATATTCTTCGGATCGATCAACGTTGATAGTCGAAGATGATAATAATTGTTTCTGGCTTCCTCAATAGAACGATGTGCTAGATCGCAAGCTTTTCGATAGATAAGCAGATCATATCCTGTATAAGACCTACGAAAACGTTTGTACAAACGATCTCTCTCCTGGATTAAGACGCGATGTTCTGACGTAAACCATGAATGCTTATTTTTTCCAGGAGTAATAGTTTTGACCGGGGCGAGAACATTGATAGCAGAAGTTACGTGGGATTGCAAGACAGAGACACATTCATCAAAGGAAGCCGACTCAGCCACAGACCAGTCCAAGCCTCTCAGATAATCAATGAGAGACTCAGCGCTAATGACATTATAATCACGAAAGGTGAATGATGCTAATGAAGGTTTGGGGGTTTGAAGCGCAAGTGTAGCAGTAATTAAATCATGACCGTTGATGAATGGTGACTTAGTCTTCTAAAATTCTAATATGCGGTCTTGTTCATCTACTAAGCAAAGATCAAGCCAGGTATCGGAGGTAGGTTTGCGGTGAGTGGTACCATACGGAAATTTGTGAAGTCCATTCTGCAATGAACTTGTGAACAAAAATCGCATCATC
The DNA here is from genome assembly GCA_036365515.1 of Torymus aiolomorphi. Lineage (NCBI taxonomy): Eukaryota > Metazoa > Arthropoda > Insecta > Hymenoptera > Torymidae > Torymus > Torymus aiolomorphi. Next base: position 250,567,755 of record CM070874.1, read on the forward strand.
AGAAAAGTAGAGCTGATCTGCATTAAAATCGCCAAGAATAATTTTCGTTAATTATGTATGACTACAGTTATACATATGGGTAGTAATTTTGTCTATAAGATCAGTATCTTTAAGAAAAGGAGCATGTGGACGGCGATAGACCACAGCGACGAAAAAAGGTGGATGACCTTTGACCGTTACTTCACAGAAGAGATATTCTGGCTTACATGGTTTACCAGTTCAGACACCATCTGATGAGCAGAGGACAATGGCAGAAATAAAGTTGTGGATAAAGTGCGCAACGCCAGGTCTCAGTAACAGCTATTATATGGAGAAAGGTGTGAGTAGACGGGAAATGATTGATCATTCCCATGTGCCCTCTTATAGAATTTGCCCTGGTAACACATCTAGGGAAGATAGCCTTTCTTCGATGTTCGTAATTGTTGTTGAGAATTCACCTAGCCTAGCGTCGATGGTTGAGCTCAGTATATTCATACTGCCTTCAAGATTTTCTAGCCTGGTAAACTTGTCAAGGATCAGTTGTAAATGATCACTTTGCGATATGATATCATTCCCATTCAGTGACTCATTTCTTTGCTTATTCGTGTTTGCCGTAGAGATGCAAGTACGACAGGCACTGATGAGCTTGTTTGCTTTGTTGTGAACCTGCTTGAAGGTAGTGCAGTTAGGATGGTAGTGGCTATTGCAATAGTCACATGTATTATATTTTGTTTTGATACTTTTGTTGCAGCCACGACAAATTATGTTCATCTTATTTTGTGTATCGAACGCAAGATAAAAGAAATGTGATGAAAAATGAGAGATAAAAAGCCAGAGTTTAAATACGAACGTTAACAATGAAAAATGAGCTGAAACGTGAAAAATGAAATGCTCGAGATTGTATCAGTTTGTGAAGATGAGATGCAAGAGTCAACGATTAATAAGCGCAAAAATCGCAAAAATTACTGGTATGAAAGGTCGCTGCAGTTTAATGCAGAGGCCTTTTACACCCGTTTACACAGTAGTCTAAAACGGAAGCAGTCAGACCTTTAAAAATATCAAACATATAATGTATTCAGTTAAAAACTATAGAGCGGCATAGATAGTAGTTATTAAATAATAATTTTGGAGTTGAAAAAGTGAGCGGCTAGATAATTATTAACAATTAATTGATTAAAAAGATCAGAACGCTCTGCGATATACATAAAAAAATAAGAGAATAATAGTGTTAATAAAATTTGTAAAAATCGCAGTATATTGAGCTACTTGTGTGTTAAAATAAACCCATGTCAAACAAACTAAAATCAAATAAAATAGAATAGAATAAAAGTCAAATTAAAATAGATACTATTGCGAGTTTGATGCTACTGAAAAGCCCTGGCTCATACTGTAGCAGACGTTATGTACGTGTAATATAACGCGTCAGTAGAGACAGAGTAAATACACAGAGTGCGGGAACATACTTCAGAGTGATGTGCGAAATGCTGCTCTGTTGCTCAATGAAGATGAGTTCCAAGATGCAGCAAGCGGCAAGGTGACGGTAAGATGACGGTAAAGCTAGCAGAAAATGTTGCTTCAATGTTTACAGTTGTCAGTAGAAGATTTCAAATATTATGAGAGCCAGTAAAGAGCCGGTATGTGATGCACTGTTGTTGGTTGCAAGTGCACTGCAGCAACCGACACCAATGGTTGAAAAAATTACGAAGACAAGAGAGAGGCTGACAAGAGTATCAAATTAGATCATCCGGTGGGTAATGAGGTGTAGAACAGGTGCAATACCTCAAGTTTGAGGTTATGTAAAGCGTTGTCAACAGGAAACTTGATCCAGGCTCATAGATCTGCATCAGAATTGTGCAGGCCTTAGGCACACGCTTGAGAGCCACTGGAGCCAGCTTCCTACAAAAAAGACACTCCATAGAGTGAATTGGGCGTCAGTACAGGTAAAATGTTTGAGGAGAGAGAAGAGTGTCGACTGCCTGTACTTACCATTAGAGAGAGAGAGAGAGAGAGAGAGAGAGAGAGAGAGAGAGAGGGGGGGGAGATAGAGAGAGATTATAATTCATATTTTTCTCCAACAATAGTAGATAATAAAAACATAAAAATTTAGCAAGTCATAGTATTCCGTATTCTTTATAATCAAAAAAATATTCATGTCAATCTCGTTTTTTAATTTCGAAATGGAACCTATTTTCAGAAACTCACGTTTTTATCAATAACTTATGACTAAATATAGCTAGCGGCTTTTTTTTTAAATTGTAGAGAATTTTATCCTACACTGCATACAGTGATTCATAATATATAAACAATATTAGTTCTAAATAGTAAAAAAATCGAAAATTAAAATTTGTAAAATTGAAAAATCGATATAAAAAGAAAAAAATATCATTTTGAAAAAATAGAATATTGATCTCAACTGTGTAAACAAAATCGAAAAAAATGAACCCTGTCTGGTTAAAATCGGTCGAGTATAAAACGCATGAACGCATAAATAGTATTTCGATTCCTGAAAAGTTAACTTGTTTTTTTAATGAAGATGTGCGTCACAATATATCATGGTACAGATTTTTCTAGTAAAAGTATTTTTTTAGTATTTTTCTAGTAGAAGTATTTCTGCGAACATTTAAGTGTATAAATATAGGTGTGCTTGAGTCTTCGTGAAGACGTTTACAGAAAATTCCGTTCTTGGCATTAGTGTTTTTCTTAGTTCCTTCGAGTGACTTATTTCTTTTGAAAGTTTATACTGAAGTAAAAAGTATTAAATAATTTTAAGATGGCTGCCGAGGTCCGAGAAACTTCCGACAAGCCTAGTGATACAAATTTAAAGCGTTGTACAAAACAAAATATACAACGGTAGTTTGTATTATTTGCGAATCCACTTATCATCAAAGTTGTTTTAATCGCTTAAAAAATACTAAGCATGTAGGTGAAAGGTTGAAAATCTGCCCAGATCACAAAAGGCTGCAAAACATAACCTCGAACGACGAAAACGAGCTAAGCGAATTGGTCAAAACATTAATAGCAGAAATAAAAATGAAAAGCAAAGAAGAAATCAGGAAGGACATATTGGCAGAAGTAACAAGCAAGACACAGGATTTGATTAATTCATCAATTGTTTGTAATGATGCCGATGTTGAATTACTAAAAACTGAAAATACGTTGCAAAAAGAATTGATCAAGGAATTACAAGAAAAAATGAATTGTTGAAAGAGCTGCTTATAAAAACAAGGAAAACATTCCTAAAAAGTTATTCTCAGAGGTAGTCAACATCAAACCGCAACCGAAACGTGTGCCAAAGATTTTTGTTAAAAAAATTGATAAAAAAAGTGATGTGAATATCAAACAGTGTATTACAAAGTGTATAACAAATGAAACAAAGATACAGGCAAAACAGATACAAGTCAAAGAAAATAAGGATATTATTATTAGTTGCATGGATATAGAAAGTGTCAGAGTGACTGAAAACTTATTAAAAGAGCAGCTTGAATCAGTCTGTGACATAAAAACAGAAGAACTAAATAATCCAAAAATCAAAATAGTAGGCATTGATAATTATACCAACATGAATACAACTACCATAGAAATTGATATAAACTCTAGAAATTTTGACAAATTTGCAACTAAAGGTAAAGTGTTACATATGTAAGTAGTTATTGTGGCACCATGGGGCAGACACAACAAACCCCCACCACCGACTTTGAGGTCATTGACCCTTTCTGGTGGTGGGGGTTTATTATGTGTGCCCGATGGTGCCACAATATTCAAAATTCAAAATTATGATTTAAACTTAACTCTATGATTTCAAAATTTTAAATTATGATTTAAACTTAACTCTATGATTTCAAAATTTAAAATATAACTTGAACTTTTAAAATTTATATAATATTGAACTCTATGATTTAAAATTTAACTTTACAATTTAACTCTATAATATTAACTATTATTGACTTAGTCAATTTATATAAGATAAATATACAATTAAAAGCAAAAATTGTTGGTGGTATTATAAGAAAAATTGATGAGTGTTTAAAATACTATCACAAGATTGTTTTCAATTTTTCAACATTTTTCATATATATTTATTATATAAAAGTTGAATTGTAAAAGAAAAATTTTAAATCATAGTTTTATCAAATTTTAAATTATAAAGTTGAATTGTAAAAGAAAAATTTTAAATCATAGTTTTATCAAATTTTAAATTATAAAGTTGAATTGTAAAAGAAAAATTTTAAATCATAGTTTCAAATTTTGAATATTATGGCACCATGGGGCAGACATAATAAACCCCCACCACCAGAAAGGGTCAATGTATTATGGCTGCCCCATAGTGCCACAATATTCAAATTTGAAACTATAGTTTCACACATGATTTAAAATCATATATGATTTAAAATCACATATGATTTAAAATCACACACACACACACACACACACACACACACACACACACACACACACACACACACACACACACACACACACACACACACACACACACACACACACACACACACACACACACACGCGCGCGCGCGCGCACGCACGCACGCGCACGCATGCATGCACACATACACACACAAACACATACATATACATACACACACACACAAACACATACACACACACACACACAATATTTAAAAATAAGTGTACACACGCACACACACATTTTTAATAATAATATTTAAATAATTATAAGAATACTTACATCATCATTGTCCAGCCCTTCGGCTATTGAGGCGGTTATTATTAATTACTACACACTTTGTCACTTTGTCATAGTTTTTACCACTGTCACTTAGAACTAAACAATATGCTACTAACTAAGCACTTTTTCATTCAAGTTAAATTATATTCGAAACACTTTATCACTTAAGTATACGGTTCACTTTGTCACTATAAACTATTTACAACTCCTCGATGTGTGTGTGTGTGCGCCATCATGGCAAAAATTGCCTCTCGTTCTGGCAGTGCACTGTGTCTTCATTGCAAGCCGGGCACAACCAGAATCCGCAAGATGCACAACGAATCCAACGACGACTACGCTGGCACCAAAACCGTTTACCACAGCCGTAGCAAATGTCGCGATAGCGACGTGGTGCATCATACACCACGTCTCGGCGACGGCGACTTATACGCTGCTGAATACCACGTAATCGCCGACGCATACGAGACATCTCTTCGTCGCGTTGTAACCGTAATAAATGTTGTACCCCGCGAAAAAATCTTCGTCGCACACACATCGCACGTCGCAGTGTCACTTCATCGATATCTAACTCGTTATCATTGTCACTTTCACTTTCACTTTCGATATCTTCCACTTGATCAGGGTGATTATTATCGATGGTTTTGGCGTCGAAATCTATTTCCTCAGCCTCCACCACATCCATTGGCTGGTCATTCTCCTGATTTTCCTTCTCAATACTATCGCTCTCGAAGCCGCTGTCCACCTCCTCAGCGGCAGCCTCATCGAAAGCATCTTGCAACAAATCTGCAAGTGCAACATCCTCTTCTAATTGTATTTGACGAGCCTGCTCTTCTAACAGAGCCTCCTGGAGTACCAGAGGTTGCACGCCTTCTTGCCGTATATTGTCAGCAATTCTTGGCTCCCCCATATCGATCAAATTATTCACGAAATTCGCCAGCTCTTGTGGCGGCGAAGCGGTGTTGTGAACCAGCTCGGGGTAAGCGTCGATATCGACGCGTACTTCCCCAATATTCTGCATAATAGGGTAGAGAGAGAGATCTTGTCGTGTCGAAAACTTGCGGTAGACTGGAGGACAGCAGGGTGCTCTAACCATCATTTTTGTAAAAGTTTGTGAAAACTGAAGCATAAGCTACAGTCTTATCACGTCTAGAGTCTGCAGAAACTTGCAGAAAATCGGATTCTGGATTCATATTACACATGACGGAGGAAGTAGAAATTATTTTTCAAATAACTTCTAAAATCATGCGATAATAAGAGATGGAACAAAACCCTCGGTTTACTCTTATTACGTCTGGCGAATACTCTAAAATTATTTTCTCACGAAAACATTCAATCTCAGCCGATATCAGAGATATTTGTCTACTATATTATCCAAATAATTTATAAATTATTTGAGAAAAGTTCATATAAGCACTGATTCAGCGCTTGTACAGCGTTTTACCCAAGCAATATTTTAAATTATTAGTTTATGTTTAATTATTGTTTATTTAAGTTTATTTATTACAAAACTATGTTTAGGAAATGTCTATTTATTAATTTTACATAAAAAGTTAATATTAATATAAAATTAAATCGACCCGAGTTAGCAGAGAAACATCTGAGTGAGTAGGTTTATTAAAAAGCTACAAAAATAGAATGATAACTGCATTAGGGGCCACCCCACTAGCACACGTTAAGCTACACCTACTTTTTGTGTATCGCCTTGAAGATTTTTCGTTGGCTGTCTCTCATCATAAGTGCAACGAATGAGGTGTCGTCGCTTCTATGCCAAGTAGTCCGTCATAATGGCGAACTGACTAGCCGGTATAATGGTTTACTTATGACTATATTCACATGTACCACTTTCTTAACTTATATGTTCCTGATACATACTGCAAAAAACTGTAATAAAAATTCATTTATTATGATTTCCAAGTACACAAACTCCCCTCTACGTAAACTTCAAGGCAGGATGAGAAAATAGAGAGAGTTTAGTACACTGATCAACGTATTGGTACGGTATTGGCACGATTTACTACCGGAAATTACGGTTAGATCGATCCGCGGTATTAGACTTTTGTATAAGGTACCATCTCTTCTTTTAAATGAAGATGTTTTGGAACCTCATTGCTTGATCGATTTCGTTATCGATACATTAATCAGTCTAATCGATGGTTATATCAGCTCGCGGTATTATACTTCTTTACTCCCCACTTTACCCTCTAACAGTACCACATATTTATAACTTTCATTAACCAATTAATTTTGTTATTGATTCGGTATTAGTAAGGTATTGGTACGGATATCTTGGAAAGTTACATTCACATTAATTCGCGGTATTTTACTTTATTGTTAGGTGCAACATTCTCTTTTTATTGGAGGTATTTTGGAACCTCACAGATCGATCGATTTCGTTATCGATATGTCGATTGATCCAATCGATGATCATTACAACTACTTAAACTCTTTCCGCCGTTTGTTTCTTATGACAAGTACAACGGATGAGACGTTATCACTTGTATGGTTAGTAGTCCGTCATAATAATCAACGGATCAGATAGTATAATACCCTACTTATGACTATTACATATGTGACACCTTCTTAGCTTATATGTTCCTGATACATGCTACGAAAAACTACAATAAAAATTAATTTATTGTTATTATCAAGCACGCAAACAACCCTTTACGTAAACCTCAATACAAGATGAGAAAATAGAGAGAGTTTAGTACACTGATCAACATATTGGCTCGATATTGGCATGATTTTCCACTGGAAATTATAGTCAGATCGATTTGCGGCATTAGACTTTTTTATAAGGTGCTATATCTTCTTTTAAATGAAGATGTTTTGGAACCTCATTGGTTGATCGATTTTGTTATCGATACATTGATCAGTCTAATCGATGGTTATATTAGCTCGCGGTATTACACTTTTTTACTACCCACTTTACCCTCTAACAGTTCCGCATATTTATAACTTTCATTAACCAGTTAATTTTGTTATTGATTCGGTATTAGTAAGGTATTGGTACGGATATCTTGGAAAGTTACATTCACATTAATTCGCGGTATTGTACTTTATTGTTAGGTGCAACATTCTCTTTTTATTGGTGGTATTTTGGAACTTCACAGGCCGATCGATGTATTGATCAACCCAATCAATTTTCATATCAGTTCAGAGTAACATAGTTTTACTACACATTGTATCCATCTATTTACCGTATTTTATAACTTAGTCGTAGAAATTATTTTATGGAATTTTTTATAATTCTGAGTGTTTAAAGAGATTTTTGGTGATTTTTCATTATAATATATTAAGCTGCGATTATGTTTTTAGACTTTTTAAATTCAAAAGTGCCTATTCCTCAAAATTTCGCTGCGTTGCTTTGCATTCTTTTATTCCGTCCCCACCGTAAAATCCGTAGTTTCATGCTCTTTGGTGTGTATATAAGCCATCTTAAACGATATTTACACCACAGTTCAGTTTTTTTGCGCCCCAGAAACTATCAAAGATTAGTTGAACCAGTACGCTGTTACATACTTATAAATTTGGTTTGAGTGATCGTAGAAATACACTTCATCATCCAGACATACTTCTATCGCACATTAAAGTGAGTTCTTCTTAAAGTATTAAATACTACCACTCTCTCTTAAGTTGTTAATATTGTGACAAGGTGAATTTTAAAATGGAAAATAACTTGTTAGATGATACATGATTCCAACATGGTCTTCGATGAAACTCGTACACATATGGCAATTTTAAATGTCATTGAACGAGTCGAAACTCTCGAAGCATATGACGAAGATCATTGGACCAATGAAAATTCATTATTCAATAACTGTTGAATCAATAAATAGAGATTTAAAAAATTTGGATGACTTCGAAAAAAGTAACAAATACATAAAACTTATTCTTAACTGTAATGTTTTCCTGAACAAGAAAAAAATCTATTAAAACAAATAAGTACAGAAGTACACAATAATAATCTCATGCTAAACCAAATTTTAGACAAAGAAAACTATACCAAAAACAAAAAAACATTTGCAGAAGTGGTAGTAAGTGATAAGCAATTAGAAAAGAAGATACAAAAACTAATAGTGAAAAGAGTACAGAATGATAATAAAGGAATATATGTGCCAGATATAAAACCATATATAGCTCACTATATAAATAAAAATTCATCTATACAAGCAAAAAGTATAAAAATCAAGAATAAAGATGAAGCAATAATAAGCTTTATAAATGAGGAGAGTTTGATACAAACTGAGAATATCCTAAAAAAAAAGTATTCTGCCTACTACAAAATAACAGGAGAATCTATTAAAAATCCCAAGATGAAAATAACAGGCTTCGACAATTTTGAAGACATGGAGATTAAAGAAATAGAGCAAGATATTAACAAAAGGAACTTCAAACACCTAAACAGTAAATGCAAAGTGTTACATATATTTGAAAACATTAAAACAAAAATTAACACTATATTAATTGAAACACCAGCGGAAGTATATAATCAAATTGTGAGTAATAAATATAGAGTTCATATTGGTTATCAAAATTGCAGAGCATTCGATGACTTGAATTTAACCCCGTGTTTTAACTGTGGTCGATTTGGTCATAGTGGTAAAAAGTGTAAGAATACGAAGATCTGCCTACATTGTGCTGGAAAACATAACACAATCAACTGTACTACCCCAAACGAACACAATTGTGTTAATTGTATGTACAGTAATCATCAATATAAAACAAATTATAATACTAAACACGTGGTAAATGATACCGAAAAATGCGAGGTTATGTTGCACAAGATAAAGAAGTTAATTGCTGAAACAGATTATCCAGTGAGACCGCACATTCCAAAATATGTAGGTAAAGTAAAGTTTCAATCACAGTTACAAAACACTGATACAGCTGCCGGTAAATCACCGGTCGTAACGACACCAAGAAGACAAAGTAGAATTTTTATCAGTCCGGCAATATCAGCTGGTAATTTATCGGCCACAACCTCACCAATAAATTTAAACAGAACCATATCACAAATTTATTACCCAACAGACTCAGCAACTTCTGAACTTTCTGAATTTTGAACATGGATCAACAACAACTAAATTTTGAAGTTATCTCACAAAAAGAACAAGCTTTTGGTAATGTACAAACACTCAATAAAAGTATCGATAAAGGTAAAAATTTGATTTTATGTGTAAATATTAGAAGTGTAAAACAAAACTTTGAAAAACTTGAAACTTTTATTGAATGTTTAGCCGTAAGACCAAGTGTCATTATATGTACTGAATCTTGGAATGTGCAATATACTCCATTGTACAACATATCAGGTTACAAAAGTTACTATAGTGAGAGTAAAATGAATAAAGCAGATGGAGTTATGATGTATATAAAGGATGAACTATCTGAACACACAGAAATTATAGTGGTCGACAACATACGTATCTTAAGCTCGGTTATAAAATTAATTGGCACCGAAACTGTAAGAATCTCAGCGATCTATAGATCACACAATATAAAAAAGTATGAATTTGTACATAGCCTGAAAAAATTCCTAAGAGATCAATTAAATACTAAGAACCATTGTATAATCGGGGATTTTAACATTGATATATTAGACGAAAATTTTAGTAAGACTGACTCAACAGATAACCTTATAACACAAGAATTTTTAAATGATCTCTTGGAATATAAATTTACGCCATGCTTTACTGGAATAACAAGGCCTTCATCTGATAATAAAAGAGGTACCTGCATCGACAATTTCTATATAAAAACTAAAAATATAAATATTAATTCATTTAAAATAACGAATCCATTTAATGATCACTACCCATTATTTATAACTATAGATAAATTAGAAATAAATCAGCCGAACAAATTCAATATGAAATCAATTAATTACAACAAGTTAAAACATGTTGCAAATAATTCAAACTGGTACTCAATATTGTCTATGCAGGTTCCTAATCTTGCAGTTAACGCATTAATAGACATGATAAATAATTGTATTGACGCGTCCACTACCAAAAAAGAATTTAAAAATAAACTTCCGAGAAAAAATTGGATTACTAGTGCTATTATAGTCTCGTGTACTACTAAAGAGACACTGTATATCTTATGGAAAAACAATCTCACTTCTGAAGCCCTAAAAAAGAGTATACAAATTACACTAAGATATTGAACAAAGTTATTAAAGAAGCAAAATTTAAATATGAAAAGGAAATGGTAAAACGAAATAGCGGAAACTCTAGGGAATTATGGAACATAATTAAAACTAAATTAGGGAGAAATAGTGTGCATGATAATCCAATAAAATATATATACGATAACAATCAAAAAATCGAAAATAAAACTGATATAGCAAATGCTATGAACACCTATTTTTGTAAAATAGGACCAAATTTGAGTGCTCAATTTGCTAATATAAATAATAATAACCTGAAACTTCCAGATAGGAATCCTGAATCTATTTTCTTTCGTCCGACAGATTTTGCTGAGATATACAAAATAATCAATACATTGAAAAATAAATCTGGAGGTGTAGACAATATTAACGCTAAATCATTGAAAATTCTCTCTGAATATATATGTGTGCCCTTAGAATATATCTTCAATTTATGTATTGTGAAATCTATCTGGCCTGACGCGCTCAAAAATGCTGAGGTAGTCCCTATCTACAAGGCTGGTGAAAAATCTAATATCAATAATTACAGACCAATCTCTTTAATATCGAACATTGCAAAAATTTTTGAAAAAATAATTTATAATAGATTATACCACTTTTTTGAAAAACATAACATAATATCAGAAAAACAATACGGCTTCGTTAAAAATAGGGGAACTACTGACGCATTAAATTATATATCAAATATCATATACGAAAACTTAGATAAAAGTAAACCAATAATTGTTGCTTTTATAGACTTAGCCAAAGCATTTGACACTGTTAATCATAGAGTTCTTTTAGATAAGCTTGAACGATATGGAGTAAGGGGTAGTGCCTTAAAACTGATGACTAGCTATCTCACAGATAGGCGGCAAAGAGTAAAAATTCAAGACTGTAAAAGTGAATATAAAGAATTTACCACGGGTGTTCCCCAAGGAACTATATTAGGACCATTACTTTTTATACTTTATGTCAATGACTTACTAGGAAGTATGCAAAATGACACAATCATGTCCTATGCTGATGACACGGTTATCATATCAAGTGATAACATGTGGTCCTCAGCTCAGGAAAAAATGTGTGCTTACCTTAATCATGTGGCCAAGTGGCTTGCACAAAATAAACTGTCGCTAAATATAGATAAAACGGTCTATATGACTCTCGGAAACTACTGTGATAGTGTACCTGGCACACTAAACATCAAAATAGGAACGCAATTAATAAAAAGAGTTGAAAGTCATAAATACTTAGGGCTGTATTTCGACTACAATATGAAATGGGATAAGCATATAAGATATATCATTAAAAAAACCAAATACCTAATTTTTGTCTTTGCCAAGATAAAAAATATGATGGATACAAAAACATTAATGATAATATATTATGCTTTCTTTCATAGTCTAATCAATTATGGGGTAATTGCCTGGGGTGGTGCGTACGATAATAATATGAAACTAATACAATCAACACAAAACAAAATATTGAAAATCATAAATAAAAATAAATTTTCTCAAACTAATCCACCTCTTGAAATAAAAAAATTATTCCAGTTAGAGTCAATATCCTTACATTATTCTGCATTAAGAAATAAATATATAAACAGTGCGAGCAAGACCAGAAACAAAACAATTCAATTACCTAAATGTGATAAAAGAATTAGTGATAAAAATAGCTACAATGAAGCTATAAGGGTCTTTAATGGGCTATCTAAGGATCTCAAAGTTATGAATTTAAGTAGACAATTAATGAAGAAAAAATTAAAAATGTTTATAGTAAAAGATGCAATATAATTTCAAAATAATAATTAAATCTTAACCAATATATCTAACAAATTATTTAACTGTTATTTATGTACTACAATGGATTTTATCGATGTTAACAAACACTACGCACATACCATTATATAGTTTTTTAAGAATTTTGTAGTTTGTAATATTTTTTTAGTTTGTAAGTTTTCTGTGTACCAGATCTACACACAGGCAATAATATTTGCCTCAGTAGGATTTACTTACTTATGTATATTTCGTATATAATAATGTAATGTAAATATTTTCTGGAAATAAATAAATAAATAAATGTACATCATACAGAAAAATTACTTAGAAAAAAAGATAATCTATGTAAACAATTAAATAAAATTACAAAACATTTATTCTTATTAAATCAAAATTTTGAGCGGAAGTTTGAACAGCAACAGAATCAAATTAATGAATTAAAAAGTGAAATTGAAAAATTGAAGCTGAATAAAAACACATCAAAATAAATACCGTATTTTCTTGTAAACCTATGACCTCTTTATCAGTATTTTTAAATATATCTCATTATGATAATAAATACTTTTTAAAATTTTGTAAAATACTTGTCGTTTCTTATTTTAGGAATGATTTTTATATGGTTCATAATGTAAAAAACCACTGCCAATTCATTGGCACGTAGCTTCCTCAAACTAATTTTTTGATTCCTTTTATTAAATTAAAATTCGAAAAATAAATTTTTCTGTCCTCCGGCCGGAAAGCGCCAACTTCCCAGCCGCTGCGCGAAATGAAGTTGCCGCTTTCCGGCGCCGTCGAGCAGAAAAATAGTATACAGACCTTGGCCAGTAAAAAAGAAAGCCTCAGATCAAATGTAATTGTCGGCCGAGGCGAAGCCGAGGTTCATTTCTTATTTTTACTGCCTAGGTGTGTAATATACTATTTCACGAAAAAAATTGGAAAAATTTTATGGAAAATATTAACTTGTAATTTTTTCATAGCTATTCATTGGGGTTCCATTTGCAATTTATTTGTTTGTGACTTTAATTCTTATATGAATGGAAAACAATCTTCTTCAAGTTCTATTCTTCATTAAATTTTTCTTCTTCAAGTCCACTGTCAACGGCTTCTCGTCGTACATTGGTTCAAAATAAAAAAAATATTCTAAAGTTGTTCTTTGATTGTGTTTACCTTAAATATTTCTGAAATTTATGAACCAATCATTTTGCCAAAAGAACTCATCCGAGAACTATCAATAATATACCTCTACAATGTATTTTGAAGCGAATAAGACAATTTTACTCTTGTAATAGTTGAACATATAAAACTCATTTTTTTTCATTTTTCAATTTTTACGTTTTTGTTAATAACAAAAGAACCGTGATAGATAGAGAATTAATTTTTTTAGAAAATATAGGTAATTTAATTCTCTTTCGAATGCCACCCACCCCATTTAGATACATAGAGCCGTTCTCGAGAAATTACGATTTAAAAAAAATTGAAAAAAATTTTAACCTCAAATATCTCCGAAATTTATGGATCAATCCTTTTGCCCAAAGAACTCACTCGATTGGTATACAAAATCTACCCCTACAAAAAATTTCAAAGTGATTAAGCCAATTTTACTACACGGAAAAAATTTTGGAAGCCTGGGATGTCGGAGGTATGGAATTAACAGAAATCCAAAAAATACCGTATCTGTACGCGTCCAAAATTGAATGTAGTCACTTCCAAATTGAATTGCGTGGACTCCAACAATTTCGGTTGTGTACGGATCTCAAAATGGGATTATGTGTATGCCATGTTGGAATGGCGGGGACTCCGAGACTTTAGGTACCGTCGGGATACGCCCGATGGAGTCCTCAGGCCCCCATTCTTGGTATCTCGGCGGGTCGGCTATACATTCGGACGTATTTCACGTGCGCCGCTTCATAAATATACTAATATGATATATATAAACGGTTCAAAACGTATGTGCTATATTATACTATAATAATACTCTGATATATAATGATGAAACGCATATATATATGAGAAAAACGCGCGCAAATTCGTACCGTTCCCCTTCTCTCAACGCTGTCGCGCCACGATACCAGAGATGGGGGCCTCAGACGTCCAAAGTGGAATCGCTACAATACCGAAAATCTCGGAGTCTGGGGATGACCGAATTGGAGTTCAGAACATACGTTTTTGAATCGTGAAGACTCCGAAGATATTGGATTCTTACAGGTTCAACTTTGGTTGCGCATTAATTCCAAATTCGTCATAAATTAAGACGATCGATGGTATTGCACGGAGCCCATATATACCGGAGGTCTGGAGATCCTAAATTTTTTTCCGTGTATAGTTATTGAACGACAAAAAAAATAACTTTTTTATAAATTATTTTTTTTCTCAAAAAATTATGAGTAAAAAAACCTAAAAATTTAGTAAGTTATAGTACTTAATATCCTTTATAACCAAAAAATATTCATGTTAATATCTTTTTTTAATTTTGAAATATAACCTATTTACAAAAAATTACGTTTTCATCAATAACTTATGATGAAATATAGCTACCGACTTTTTTTTTCAAATTGTAGATAATTTTATCCTACATACAGAGAATTCATGATATATAAACAATATTTGTTCTAAATATTAAAAAAATCGAAAATAAAAATTTTGAAAATTAAAAAATGGCTATAAAAAAAATTAAATTTTACAAAAATAGAATATTGACCCCAATTGTGGAAGCAAAATCTAAAAAAATGATCACTCTCTCGTTAAAATCGGTCGAGTAATCATGAGATATCAGCGTATACGGACACACACACACACACACACACACACACACACACACACACACATCCATACGGACATTTTCTAAAAATAGTGTATTTCTATTCCAAATTTGCTAAATAACATTTCTAACACATTATCTCATAAACTTTTTTTTTACTATCACAAAGCTTCCTCTAGGAGGAAGCAAAGTACTTAAACTTTATAAATCATTATACCTATAATTAATTTAATGGTTTATTAACACTCATAACACCATACCCTCACACTCACACACACACACACACTCACACACACACGCACGCACGCACGCGCGCGCGCACACACACACACACACACACTTAATCTAGAAATGATTACATTCTCAAAGATTAGGAAGGGTTGTTAGAGTGTGAGTGTTTATGGATACTTTATATATAAAGGGGTACTTTAATTATCTGTCATTTTAATCTTGGATCCTACTAAAGCATGACAATGCTGAAAAATGTTTGCTCAGAATAGTAATCAAAACTCTAAGTTCCAGTGTCGCCAAATACTATCCATACTGTATGGATTGAATAAATCGTACTGTGAGAAACTTACAGTTGGTCTAGAAAGCCATGTTATTGGGTGGTGATTTCAAACCTGTTGTTCGTCTAAGTTGTCAAAATATTGCGGGTATATCACTTACGCATACCGAGTGGATCTGCTTTGAAGAAAGTTTTCCCAGGATTGACGAATTCTTTGAATCTGAAGGAAACGAAATGGTTGATCAAAAAATATCTTGTGGTACCAGCTTTAGCATAAGGTTCATGATAAGTTTTTCTGATAAAGCTTTTGAGCTGATAGACGAAACACAAGAGAAAAATCATAGCGGTGATCCACCAACAAAGATATGCTTTCAATCAAGATTGGTGTATAATAAAACAATCTATGATCAGCTCAAACACATCTCTAGAAACGTAGACAATAGGATTAAATATCTGTTAAATGCGTGCAAAGATATAAAATATGTATTTAATGAAATTTGTAGCTATACGAAAGAGAAATTACAAGAAAAAAATCAATTATCACAATAGACACAGTTTACATTTTATGATATACATTCTAGAACAAGCACATTTTATACCCATAATGTTAATAAGTTACGTAAAATCTTGAAAAAAAATAATTTAAGTATGTTAATAGATGATGCGTATATTTCGATGTATGAACTTGCATCTTTACAGTTGAACGATATTGATCATGTTATGAACAAAAATATTAATCAATAAATGTATTAAAATATCAATCTTGTTTTTCCTTACCTTTGACACGTTATTGCCCTCTCGGTGTTATTGAGGGCAATTTGAACCACACATTACAAACACGAGAGTCTTAGGTCAGAAATGGACTCATATTCATACCATCAAAGCAGATCTTTTTTCAACGACATCGAAAAATCTCATGGCCCACACATAAAACGCCAGTTTAAGATGTGGACCAACCTCAACTATCAACTTGCAGAAGCAGCGCCTTAACGCTGGTTCCTGTTAAAATGCAGATCCAACGACATCCATCCGCAACATATGTTAAATTTAAGTAAGCGTATGCGTACTCTCTCCTTTCATAGCCTTATGTGTAAACAAGAACTTCTGAATATTAATAGACATATAACGAGCAAACTTTAAAATCTAGAGATTCGTGACATTAATTTTCACATGAACTTTTTAAAAAAATCTCTTTTGACTCTGAAAAATAAGATAGTTAAACTAAACATTGACACGCACACTATAAACAACTTTTTTGCTTTTACCGACCAGAAAACTAAACGTATTTTAAACAAACATGAGAAAATCTTGAAACGTAAGTTTGATTTCTTACTTAATAAAATGTTAGAAAATTCAGAACCAATTGTACCAAAAAAATTTTTCAAAAATCTGACAAACATTCAGATACCGAACCAAGTCATTGACGTAGTCTCATTAGGACCAAAATTCAGTATTAGGGAAAAAACAAGCAAAAAAGACATTATTGACACTGTGAAAAATGTTGAAATTAGTTTAAGAGATTCCGAAGTACCATCATCATTAAAATCAGAAATTAGAGAAAAAGTTGCCTCAAACCTCAGATTAGGTTTTAGTCAACAAAAACACATGACTACTAACGATAGGAATTTAAATATAAAATTAAGAGAGACTAAGAGATTCATTAAAAATAATCCAGACATAATGTTCACCACTTGAGACAAAGGAAATGTAACTGTTTGTTTATATAAATCTGATTACAATGAGAAAATGTTAAATCTATTATCTGATGTAACAACTTATGAAAACGTCAAGAAAAATCCTTTAAAAAAATTACAAACTGATACATCCAAAATTCTGAAAAATCTAAATAACAACAATTATTTACATACTAAATTTCACAATAATGCTCTGACGTTCACTAACACGACACTAGCCAAATGCTACGGTTTACCAAAAATTCACAAAAAAGATTTTCCTTGCCGTCCCATTATCTCTTTAATAAATAGTCCGACCCACTTTTTAGCTAAAACTATATTCAAAGAAATTAAGTTTTCCGTTAAACCACCAAAATCTCACATTAATAATAGTTTTGAACTAAAACAAAAACTTAACTCTGTTATTGTTCCAAATGATTACATTCTTCTATCATTAGACGTTTCTTCCTTATTTACAAATATACCCCTCCAATTAGTTTTAGACAGTTTAGATAAAAGATTCGATCCTATTCACAATAAATGCAAAATTCCATTTGTAAAAATAGTGAATTGTACAAAATTGTTATTTTCAAACACTTTTTTCGTGTTCAATAAGAATTACTATCGACAGATAGAGGGTACTCCGATGGGCTCTCCTATCTCTCCGCTATTTGCGAACATGGTAATGGATGATTTAGAAACGTATTGTTTAAGTACTTTAAAAGAAACACATAATGTCAATCCGTTATTTTACTTCCGTTACGTAGATGACACTATAATGTGCATCGACAAAAAACATATTGATTTAGTAGTCACAACTTTTAACTCTTACAATAATAGGTTACAATTCACATATGAAATAGAACAAGATAAAAAAATACACTTCTTAGATATGACATTAATACGACATAATAATACTATTATTACTGACTGGTATAATAAACCAACTTCTTCGGGTAGATTAATTAATTTTCTTTCTAATCATCCAACAAGACAGAAAATTAATATTGTATACAATTTAGTCGATAGGGCAATTTCTTTATCTAACAAACAATTCCATAGAAAAAATTTAGATTCCGTAGTCCGCATTCTTCAAAATAATAACTTTCCTCGCAATTTCATTAATCGTTTCATACATACTAGACTGCAGAATATCAAAGACAAAGGTCATCAAAAAAATAGAATTCAAGACAACAGATTTACTCCGCTCATCACGTTACCGTTTAACGATCAATTTAATAAAATATCATCTATTTTAAAATCATTCAATTTCAGAACTTTATCTGTAATTAAAAAAAGTTTTAGTTCCATAATAAAATTAGGGAAAGACATAACAGAGAAGTGGGATCGGACTAGTGTTGTATATCAGTTTGTATGTAAATTATGTCCAGCGTCATATGTGGGAGAAACCAAACGTACGGTAAAAACAAGAATCAAAGAACACCAAAATAATAATAACCCCGATGCAGTTGTATTCAAACACATGAGTGAGCACTCACACGAATTCGACTGGGATAATACCAAAATTCTAGATTATGAATCCCATTATTATAAACGACTGGTATCGGAAATGATCCACATAAAAAGTAACAATAACAATATAAATAAAAAAGATGATGTAAAGTTTTTAAACCCGACTCATTTTCAGTTATTAAGACTTTTAAATTAAATGTTTGTACGGTTGGTTTCTCTACGTATATCGAAATATGTATGTATATAAATATGTATATATATAAATACTCCTTTTTGTTTGTAAACATGTGCACTAATACAGCCGCACTGCGTACTATAAATATGATTGTTTGTTGCGTTTGCGCTTACTTTGACGATATGTAAACTTTATCACACGAACGATATTAAGGTATTTATTGTTTTTTTTAATCTCTGTGTTTTGCGATTGATAGTTGTATACAACGTATGTATTTTAATTAAACTTTTTTCTATTCAAATAAATTAGCCTGAAGAGGTTGGCAGATCAGGCCAACGAAACGTCGCAATAAATAAATAAAGAAATCAGTTGTATTTCTTTGATTGCCTCCGTCAGACCAATCATACATTTTCCCAATAACACCAAGAGGGCAATTTGAACCACACATTTAAGTATTTTTGCTTCCTCCTAGAGGAAGCTTTGTGATAGTAAAAAAAAAGTTTATGAGATAATGTGTTAGAAATGTTATTTAGCAAATTTGGAATAGAAATACACTATTTTTAGAAAATGTCCGTATGGATGTGTGTGTGTGTATGTGTGTGGGTGTGTGTGTGTGTGGGTGTGGGTGTGTGTGTGTGTGTGTGTGTGTGTGTGTGTGTGTGTGTGTGTGTGTGTGTGTGTGTGTGTGTGTGTGTGTGTGTGTGTGTGTGTGTGTGTGTGTGTGTGTGATTTTAAATCATATGTGATTTTAAATCATATGATTTTAAATCATGTATGAAACTATAGTTTCAAATTTGAATATTGTGGCACTATGGGGCAGCCATAATACATTGACCCTTTCTGGTGGTGGGGGTTTATTATGTCTGCCCCATGGTGCCATAATATTCAAAATTTGAAACTATGATTTAAAATTTTTCTTTTACAATTCAACTTAATAATTTAAAATTTGATGAAACTATGATTTAAAATTTTTCTTTTACTATTCAACTTTATAATTTAAAATTTGATGAAGCTATGATTTAAAATTTTTCTTTTACAATTCAACTTTTATAATTTAAAATTTGATGAAACTATGATTTAAAATTTTTCTTTTATAATTCAACTTTGATATAATAAATATATATGAAAAATGTTGAACAATTGAAAACAATCTTGTGATAGTATTTTAAACACACATCAATTTTTCTTATAATACCACCAACAATTTTTGTTTTTAATTGTATATTTATCTTATATAAATTGACTAAGTCAATAATAGTTAATATTATAGAGTTAAATTGTAAAGATAAAATTTAAATCATAGAGTTCAATATTATATAAATTTAAAAAGTTCAAGTTATATTTTAAATTTTGAAATCATAGAGTTAAGTTTAAATTATATTTTTAAATTTTGAAATCATAGAGATTAGTTTAAATCATAATTTTGAATTTTGAATATTGTGGTACCATGGGCAGACATAATAAACCTCCACCACTAGAAAGGGTCAATGACCTCAAAGTCGGTGGTGGGGGTTTGTTGTGTCTGCCCCATGGTGCCACAATAACTACTTATGTATGAGAACGATACAAACAATCTCAGTACTGTTTTAATGGAAGTGTCACCTGAACTTTACAAACATATCAGGGAAAGTAAGAACAAGATTTTTGTAGGTTATCAAAACTGCAAAGTCTATGATCTAATTAATGTTAGACCTTGTAATTCATGCTGTAGATTTGGTCATAACGAAAACTGTAGAAATGAAATTGTATGTCTAAAATGCTCTGGAAAGAATACAAATGAAAATAGTGTCATAAGTTATATGAAAATTGATAATAACAAAATTACAGACAAAGCTGAAATAGCTAAATACATGAATAGGTATTTTTGTGAAATAGGTAGAAAATTAATTGAAAATATCGTTAAACCTCCAAATGGAGAACTTAGACTGTCCGATATGAATGCAAATTCTATTTTTCTTACGCCAACAAGTGTTGGTGAAGTACTAAGTATAATAAGCACATTCAAATTAAAAAATGGAGGTGTTGACAGAATCAATGCAAAAACGTTGAAAGTAATCGGTAACCTTATTGCTGAACCTCTGGCACATATCTTTCATTCATGTATTGAGAAAGCCATATGGCCAGATGTACTAAAAAAGGCGGAAATAGTGCCGATACATAAATCGGGTGTAAAACATAACGTTTCTAATTATAGGCCTATTTCACTAATATCAAATGTTGCGAAAATACTTGAGAGCATAGTTTATAACAGAATTTTTGATTTTGTTAAAAAAAACAATGTGATATCAGAGCACCAGTTTGGTTTCATGAAGGGAATAGGTACAAAGAATGCTTTGAATCATATGACGAATATATTGTATAATAATTTGGATAAGAGTAAACCAACGATTGTAACTTATCTGGATTTAGCAAAGGCTTTTGATACAGTGGATTATAAAATCTTAATCGATAAACTACATTGTATTGAAATTAGAGGTCAGGCTCTGGTTTTACTTACAAGTTATCTTAATAACAGATATCAAGCAGTCAAAATAGATGGTATTGAAAGTGATGATTTATTAATAAATACAGGTGTTCCTCGAGGCACGATCCTTGGACCACTGCTTTTTATACTGTATATCAATGATATCTTGAAAGAGATTCCCATGGAATCAATATTGTCATATGCTGATGACACTGCTATAATAGCCACAGGTGAAAATTGGAGTAAAGCAGAAGAAAATATGAATAAGTTTTTGCTAGTAATCCATAAGTGGTTAACGGTAAATAAGTTATCTTTAAACGTCGGAAAGACTGTTTGTATGACGTATGGCAACTATACTGATAGTATTCCAACTCAAATAAATGTAAAGATCCAAGATAAAAATATAGCGAGAGTAGAAAATTACAAATATTTGGGAATATTCTTTGATTGCAACTTGAAGTGGGATAAATAAATAGAATACTTAATAAATAAAACAAAATATTTAGTATATGTTTTTTATAAAATTACCAAATCAATGCCGGCAGAGACACTACGAATGATCTATTATGCTTTTTTCCATAGTATAGTAACCTATGGTATAATATAATAGCTTGGGGAGGAGCGTACAATAATAATCGGGATCTGGTACAAAATTTGCAAAAAAAAATTTTTTAAATTATTAATAAAAATAAGTTTATCATACAGGATAATCCTCTAAATTTAGAACAGCTATTTACTTTCGAATCTATAAGATTTCACTACTATGATCTCAAAATGAAATACCTCACATCATCTAGTGTGACAAGAAATAAGAGCCTAATCGTACCTAAAAATAGATTGAGAATTAGTGACAAAAATAGTTATAAAAGAGCCATTATAACATTTAACTCTCTACCAAACGAACTAAAATTTTTAGATATAGACAGAGTACCTCATAAGAAAATTATAAAAGCATGGATAAAGAATACCTATTAAGCAATGGAAACTGTTTAACTTTAATTTCTTTGATATATACAAATAAGTTTTATTATAAATTGTGGAATAGTATGGAGTATTTGCTAATGTACATATTGTTAAAAATTGAAAATTTTATATTTAGTTTTAAGTTTAGTCTTTAACTTTTTTTGTACATCTTTGCCAGACAGATAACTGTGTTTATCTCTGCAGGGTTTATTGGAGTTAATGTTTACTCTGTATTTTCTTACTCGTTTGAATAAATAAATAAATAAATCGCTTGAAGCTGATTATTATACAATAAAAAAATTATAGTGCCAGCTTCTGCCATCTATTATTGACCTAAAGCTGTAAATTAATTTATCATTAAGTATTTATAACCTATTACTTTATATACTAGAAGTTGGATGCGCTATGCGCGCCTTCACTCGTTTTCCGCGCCAAATCTATCTCTGTCTCACTCTTACACGACGCCATAATACTACGTCATGAGATGCACGCGCAATGCAGCGTCACGTTTCAATCTTTTTTTCATAGAGGGATTGTGACGAAGTTCGAAATTCGCGGGCAAACTCCCTCGCGGTCAGGCACGTACTTAAGGTATATAGGCCAGTCAATACAGAAAAAAATTAGCATTTTGGTGCCATAAATCTTATTAGTAAGCGGTAAACGCTATTGTACGCAGAATAATCCACAGTATAAGTGGTATATAAACTCGACTAGCAGCTCCGTTCTATATATATTGTTATTAACAATTTAATGCAAAAAAAGCGCTTTTTTATGGTTTTTTGCTTTTATAGCCGAAACTATTGGACCGATCTTGATGGTCTAATGAGATAAATTGTAGTAAACGAAATTACGAACAAAACTAGATGTTGATCGAATCGATCGGACGATTAGTTACGGAGAAAAACGTGAAAAACCGAAAAAATGAGCGTTTTTTGAAAAATTCATATATCCGCCATTTTTAAAGATGTTGCGGATATCTCTGGCGAATTGATAGTAATTCACATGTACTTTATGTGTGCGAAAACCAGGGACTGTGCGATTATTAGTTTTTGCGTAATCGCGATTTCAATTTTTGAGTAGGCTATTTTCGAGCGAGGCTGTATGCTCTACGGGTTATCCGATTTCAATTATCCAAAATGATTTTGAAAGTTCAAATGTTGATCTATAAAACGTCTATCTTGGATTTTTGATTAAGTACTGTTTTATACCTGAAAACAGCTGTCAAAGTTGACCAAAAACGCCCGAGCGCACATAAGTGGTGGAATGGTGGGGGGCGCGTGGTGGCTGAGGGGAGCCGATATATATAGTAATAGAACGCGCTGCGCGCAACGCACAGATCTTTGCTTTTAATTTCCTCAGCAACTAGAGGAGCTATTTTAATCATTTTTTTTTATTTCGGGGTAACTCAACCCAACTAAACCGATTCTGCACTTTTATTTGATGAAAAATGAACAGAAACGCTAATTTTGCTTGAGATTTGAAGCAGGTATATACGTATCTACTCGGGCGTGTATTATATAATCAAGGACGTTTACGCTCGGAACATCTGCTTGTATATACAGTATAGTAATGCTATTCGCTCTACTCTGTCCTGTCCCCACTTTCTTCCACTATACCATACTATTGTATATCGTGGACTGAAGCGGTCAAAGAAGGAGAAAGCGACGCTACCAACGGTCTTTTCAGCTGTTTATACTACATTTGCCACCGAGACTCTAGCTACTATACCTTTGCAAAGCATCTTTGATACATGTGTTTATTTTATAAATAGCTACTTAATTATTACTAATATTTTAATTATTTTAAAATATTAAAATTGTTAATTTTTCTTAATTTTAATTGTATTAAATTAATAATAAGTTCAGTGATTTTATTGTGTAATATCAAGTTTTTGGAGTGGAGTCGACACCGTACTATACATTCATTATACGAGGTGCACACAAAAGTATGTATAATTTTTATTGTAGTATATGTAGTATAGGTGAAAGTCTTTGTAACAATCAGAAATCAAAACAGGATAATTTTTAATCAAGTAGTCTCTTGTAAAATATTTTAGTTTATCAGTAGCATGTTAAAATCCGGTTACTTTAGGTTCTTGTTTTTGAAAAATCTTTGTTAAATTGAAAAACTTTTTTTTCTAATTCGTAGCGTTTTTTTTATATAACTTGAGGTTTAAATCAACTTAAATTTTATTATAAGTAATATAGCTTCATGAACAGAATAAGTTTGAAAGTGTATGAGTATAAATGGAATCGGTATTGCCGGCATTCTGTTTAATCATTCGAGTAGAAAGAGCAAATAGCAGTGTGAAGGATAGCCAAGTTGCAGAGACACTTGATTCTCACTCAAGCGGCCGGAGTTCGATCCCCGATACTATCACGGTTCCATTTTTTCTAATTCTTTTTTTAATTTTTTTTTTTAATTTATGTGTATATAGTGTGTAAGTGTGGCGTATTTGTATGTATATTTATATATTTCAAAATTTCTTTCCAATAATTGTTTTATTAATTTGTGCCTGTTATTTGAGTTTAAGAAACATTACTTTATAAATTTACATTATAAATAACAATTAAAAATTAATAATAATTTAGATTGTTAATAAGACTTTGAAAGTATTTAAAACACTCGATGTGTGTTGTTATACAAGTGGTATATAATACTGATTCTCATTAGTTAAATTTAATATAAGAGTCGTAAATATTAATTATATTTTATTAAAATTCCTAGATAATCAGTATACAAGATCAGTATACAAAACATCGTAATGGAGCTTACCGACGAGGCAGAAGCATCTACATCTACGAATGTTAGGTAAATGTTATTGCAAAAACACCCAAATTAAACAGTCTTATTAAAATTAAATGAAAAATTATTTACTCGGTCGTGTTCACACTAATAGTAGATTATGCACCTAGGGAGTAATGGATGGATTCTTTACTTACTCCCGTGGTGCATATACTAATTTTCTCCACGACGAACGTATATGTGCAAATCTCACGAAAGATGCGACAAAACCCGAAATCACGATTTGAACATTTTTTTTGGAGCACACCTACCAAACCTGGTTTTTCTCATTGTTTGTGGTATGTATAAGAGAAATTCGTGGTTGAGCATCGTCCATCAAGTTGCCTATTTTTTCTAGAACCACTTCTTACTTTTTAAGAAAATGGCAAAAAAGCCCTTCTCTTCAAACCTCAGTTATTTAGCCCACAAGCGATCTACTCGAAGTTTACAAAAAGAAATTAAAACATGAAAAAAAGAGTTTTAATTCCTTTTTTTTTAAAGTTAAAAAATGTTGATTCCTTCAAAAGTTACAAGGATTTGAAGTTGAACGTCGAAAAAGCATAAAAATCCAAAAAATCGCAGGAATCGGACGCGCCGACTTTGAGAGCATTTTTATGCCTTTTCGACGTTAAACTTCAAACCCTTGTAACTTTTGAAGGAATCAACATTTTTTAATTTTTAAAAAAAGGAATTAAAGCTCTTTTTTGCTAGTTTTAATTTCTGTTTGAAAACTTTGAGTAGATCGTTTCTGGGCTAAATAGCTGAGGTTTGAAGAGAAGGGCTTTTTTTGCCATTTTCTTAAAAAGTAAGAAGTTATTCTAGAAAAAATAGGCAACTTGATGGACGCTGTACAACTGCGGATCTTCATTTTATATACTACAAACAATAGGAAAAATCAGGTTTCAAAGGTGTGCTCGAAAAAAAATTTTCAAAACGTGATTTCAGGTTTTGTCGCATCTTTCGTGAGATTTTCACATATATGAATTTCAACTTTACGTATTCCATTAATATTTTTTTTATTCAGGCACGATGAAAATACACAAGCTATGAAAGACGAACAGGAGTGGCTTGACGACGATGAAATTTGTTTACTTTGCGACAAGCCTAATGAACCATCTAAATCGCATATATTGAAAGAACGGGCCATTAATAATCTTATTCTATAAAAGTCATAAAAGATAAGAAGCATTTAAAGTTACAAAAATTAAAAGAAATCACAGTACATAAAACTTGTCAAACTCTCTATACGAGGGAGTCTAATATAAAAAGGGCATTAGCAGCATCGGCATTAACATGGTTAAAAGACCGAAATCGTTGTAAAGAAGGACGAGGATTCGCTTTCTCAACTCATTGTTTTTTTTTTGTTCGAATCAATGTCACAGTTGTAAGCAAAATTTAACCCGCGTTTCAAAGCAGGAGACTATCGATAATATTTTGGCGCAGTTACAAGCTCTCCCTAAAAGCGAAGAGAATAAAATTCTAGCGTCGCGGTTATCTAATTTGAAAAAAGAATCTGATAATTATTATATAGAAAACACCGTTTATTATCACTCGAAATGCTTAAGCGTATTTTACTCATATAGTCCTTGTAATGTTAAGGGTAGACCGATAACCGAATATATGAGTAACTTATTATCTTTTATTATCAACTATTTATTGGAGAATAGCGATCAGTGTCAATTTTCTTTAAAAGATATATTACAAATATATTTAAATAAGTTCGGAGATACTGATCTACCCCGACTTGGTCGCATAGAAATACTTTTAAAAAATCATTTCGAAGATGAAATAGTAATTTATTCTAGCTCAAATGATCGTTTTATTTGTTTTAAACAAACGTTAGGTAAATGTATACAAGATAGCTGGTATTCAAATCGCAAAGTAAATGAAAAAGAAGAAAGGTTGAGAATAGTGGAATTAGCCAGTCATTTTATTCTACAAGATGTTAGGGCTATGAAAGTTGACTTAGAGAATTATAATACGCCAACGGATTTCTTAAATAACATTAAAGATATTCAGGAAACGTTGCAACTAATGCTCGAAATTCTTATAAAAATTCATAAACATCAGCGAAAAAATGGATCTTGGGATAAGTGGGAAAACAGAATTGTTACCGCAGCCCATATTTTAATATCATCTATGCGACCACGATCCTTTTCATCGCCTATATTATTAGGACTTTCATGTATGATACATACGAAATTTGCAGCACGAGGTTTAATAGATTGTCTCTACAATATTGGGCTCTGTGAGTCCTACGCAGAAACAGTACGATTCAAAAACTCCCTCCTTAATGACCCTGAACATTTCGATTTCATTCGAGATACCTATTTGCAATTCGTATATGATAATGCGGACCATAATACAGCCACCATTGATGGCAAAAATACGTTTCATTGTATGGGCGGTATTATGTGTGCGACTCCATCAAGTTCGGTTAATTTTAATAATTGTGTGCCTCGTTTAAAAGGAACATTATCTACTAGTACTGATGGCACGTTCGGTTTCCTTCCATTGGCCGATTTTAAGAATAACAAGCCATTCAAATTAGATAATATAACTATACGTAATTGGAAAGAAATACATCGTGCTGACTTTACAATTGAAATCAAAGCGATCGATTTTTTATATTTTTACGGCAAGCATACTGCACCACGGAAGACCCCGAATTGGCACGGATTTATGAATAAATTTCATTTATTGAATAATGATTTTTGTACGACGAGAATTATTGCTTTGCCGTTTATTAAAGCGCCACCGAGCGACCATACAACAATTTTAACATCTTTAATCGATGCACGACGGAGAGCAAATGCAAATAATCAAAAGCACTGCTTTTTAACGTTTGATTTGCCTTTATACATGAAAGCTAGCGAAATCGTCGCTTCTATAGAGGCAGATAACGATCCCCGTAATATCCGCTCAGTAATCCCACGATTAGGAGGATTTCATCTTGCGATGGCTTTTCTTGGCGCTATTGGTAATATAATGGCAGGTAGCGGCCTGAAAGAAGCTTTTTCGACGATATACGCCGAATTATCAGCGGATAAGGCTTTAACAGTTCATGCTTTTTCGAGGTCTGTGCGAGGTCACCTTTTAGTACAAGCTGCGCTTGCTACTATTATTTTAGAAAAAATAAAATTTACAGAAGAAGAGAAAACGTTATTAGATGATAATTTACAAAAAGTAGGAACCGAAAATTTTGAAAATTATTTAATGACTTTCTTAATGAAAAGCGTACAAATAAAATTTTCATCGGTAATAACGAATTTAGAAAATAATGGCCCAACAAGTCAACTGTGGCTACAATATTTTAAACTAATTTATTTACTGCAAAGATACATAGATGCAGAACGTTCTGGTAATTTTGACCAACATGTAGAAACAGTAACGTTAATGATACCGTTTTTTTTCGCTTCAGGTCATCATTTATACGCTAAGGCGTGTCTTTTGTACGTCCAACAGATGGTTAATTTAAAAGAAAGCATGGATATAGTGGAATATGATAAATTGTGTAAGCAGGGCTTTCATACGATAAGACGTTCAAATCGCTTTTGGTGCGGATTATGGTCTGATATGACCATCGAGCAGGTTTTGATGCGGTCAATGAAATGCGCTAGAGGCTTGAAACACGGCCGTGGACTCACGGAAAATGTCATTGGAAAATGGGTGTTGTCAAGGGCAGCTGCATTAGAGGTCAGCAATGCCATAGAGCCATTTTGCAACATGACATTTGCTACATCTGAACAGCATGTCGACAATCGAGTTTCTCGTATCTCCAGAGACGCAGATGACTTAAAAAAACTGCAGGACTTTTTTAATACATTTGATCCATTCCCAGAAAGCGATAAATTAATTGGTATATATTCCGGAGTGATTGGTGATTTATCGCTCGTGAATTGCCACAAAGCTTTTGAATTAGGAAAGATTTTGATGGATGAGGCGTCAAATAAAAAGTTTACTGACGTAAAATATAAAAGAAGCAGTAAAGTTACCCATTTGGCAGCTGCGAACTCCACTATAAAAAATAGTGCAAATGAGGATGTGTATATCTCACCGTTGCTAATTTTCCAAAAAATTTCGCTCAATATTCAAAACCAAGACGATATGAAAGAGTATTGTAGTTCGTATGAACTATCGCCGATTCCGCTGTCATTGTTTGATGAAAATGGCATGCGGAAAACATCTAAATCCGCATTCTACCTCAATTTTGATTCATTACCGAGTATAAACGTACCATCAAAGATAACACATGTTGTCGACAGCGGATTATTTTTGCATAGAGTCGTGTGGCAAAGTAACATGAAAATGACAGAAATAATAAATACCTACGTTTCGTATGCGACAAGACATTACAGCGAAAATAGTTATATTATTTTTGATGGATATCCCGACGACAATAAAACATCAACAAAATCTGTAGAGCGTTCGCGTAGGCAATTGAAGAATATAGGTCGTGAAATTGCTTTCGATAGCAATACAACGATTGTTGTTAATCAAAAGCAATTTTTGAGCAGTGAAAAAAATAAAACGAGATTAATAAATATGCTTTGTTTAACTCTAAATGCTGTACGATTTCAAACAAAAATAGCCCCGGAGGACGCGGATCGGTTAATAGTAATGACTGCGATAAATAATGCCCGCGCTGATTATAAAACAACTGTGGTGGTTGTGGGCTAGTTATTTTTTCAGAACTGGCAGAGAACATTAACAACATTTATTTTTGTAAAGAAAACAAAGGCTCAACACCAAATCAGTATTTTAATAGTAATAGTTTCAAATATCCCTTTTTAAGAAATAGAATAACATTTTTACATGCATTTTCTGGCTGCGATACAACCTCTTGTTTTTATAGAATAGGCAAAAATAAATTAATAGATACAGTTAACCACGAAAAATTATTAGATTTATCTGCAGTATTTTATGAAAAAAATGCCAGTTCTGAAAAAATAGCTAGCAATGCCTATAAGTTAATAATCGACCTGTACAGCAACAAAGCAGAAAAGAAATTAATCGAAAAGAGCAGTAATTTTTCACTGCATGATTTGCGATACTTACATTTTTGCAAAGCCAAAACGAAAACGAAATTTGCTTTAGAAACTTTGCCACCAACGCAGGGATCCGCTAAGCAACATGCATTTAGAGTGTATTACCAACTCCAATATTATGGTTAGGTAATAACTCTTTAATACCTGCTGATTGGGGTTGGCAAATAAATAATAAATGTTTGCTCCCGGTAGGAACGACGGATCCGCCGATACCCCAAAAATTATTATCGCAAATTTCATGCACTTGCTCGAAAAAGGGATGTATAGATGCTTCGTGCAGTTGCAAAAAGCATGGCTTAGAGTGCACAAATCTTTGTGCACACTGCCACGAAGATACATGTTATAACTTAGTCATAAATAAAACATTATTAGAATTAGAAGATGATTCGAGTGACGAGAACGAATGCGAACTCGACTCGTATCACTGCGAGGATGAAATCGATTTGCTACCACCGAAGCGGAAAAAAACTAATTAATGTAACATAGTTTTTAAGTAACACTGTAAATTTTTCTAATAAATATAATGTAGATTAAGAAAAATAGAAAGTTTATATTTATTATTTTATCAACCTATTAAAACGTCCAATAACTGCCTTTCTGTTCGTTTTTCATCAAATAAAAGTGCAGAATCGGTTTAGTTGGGTTGAGTTACCCCGAAATAAAAAAAAATGATTAAAATAGCTCCTCTAGTTGCCGAGGAAATTAAAAGCAAAGATCTGTGCGTTGCGCGCAGCGCGTTCTATTACTATATATATCGGCTCCCCTCAGCCGCCGCGCGCCCCCCACCATTCCGCCACTTTCGTGCGCTCGGGCGTTTTTGTTCAACTTTGACAGCTGTTTTCAGGTATAAAACAGTACTTAATCAAAAATCCAAGATAGACGTTTTATAGTTCAACATTTGAACTTTCAAAATCATTTTTGATAATTGAAATCGGATAACCCGTAGAGCATACAGCCTCGCTCAAAAATAGCCTACTCAAAAATTGAAATCGCGATTACGCAAAAACTAATAATCGCACAGTCCCTGGTTTTCGCACACATAAAGTACATGTGAATTACTATCAATTCGCCAGAGATATCCGCCACATCTTTAAAAATGGCGGATATATGAATTTTTCAAAAAACGCTCATTTTTTCGGTTTTTCACGTTTTTCTCCGTAACTAATCGTCCGATCGATTCGATCAACATCTAGTTTTGTTCGTAATTTCGTTTACTACAATTTATCTCATTAGACCATCAAGATCGGTCCAATAGTTTCGGCTATAAAAGCAAAAAACCATAAAAAAGCGCTTTTTTTGCATTAAATTGTTAATAACAATATATATAGAACGGAGCTGCTAGTCGAGTTTATATACCACTTATACTGTGGATTATTCTGCGTACAATAGCGTTTACCGCTTACTAATAAGATTTATGGCACCAAAATGCTAATTTTTTTCTCTATTGACTGGCCTATATACCTTAAGTACGTGCCTGACCGCGAGGGAGTTTGCCCGCGAATTTCGAACTTCGTCACAATCCCTCTATGAAAAAAAGATTGAAACGTGACGCTGCATTGCGCGTGCATCTCATGACGTAGTATTATGGCGTCGTGTAAGAGTGAGACAGAGATAGATTTGGCGCGGAAAACGAGTGAAGGCGCGCATAGCGCGTCCAACTTCTAGTATATAAAGTAATAGGTTATAAATACTTAATGATAAATTAATTTACAGCTTTAGGTCAATAATAGATGGCAGAAGCTGGCACTATAATTTTTTTATTGTATAATAATCAGCTTCAAGCGATTTATTTATTTATTTATTCAAACGAGTAAGAAAATACAGAGTAAACATTAACTCCAATAAACCCTGCAGAGATAAACACAGTTATCTGTCTGGCAAAGATGTACAAAAAAAGTTAAAGACTAAACTTAAAACTAAATATAAAATTTTCAATTTTTAACAATATGTACATTTGCAAATACTCCATACTATTCCACAATTTATAATAAAACTTATTTGTATATATCAAAGAAATTAAAGTTAAACAGTTTCCATTGCTTAATAGGTATTCTTTATCCATGCTTTTATAATTTTCTTATGAGGTACTCTGTCTATATCTAAAAATTTTAGTTCGTTTGGTAGAGAGTTAAATGTTATAATGGCTCTTTTATAACTATTTTTGTCACTAATTCTCAATCTATTTTTAGGTACGATTAGGCTCTTATTTCTTGTCACACTAGATGATGTGAGGTATTTCATTTTGAGATCATAGTAGTGAAATCTTATAGATTCGAAAGTAAATAGCTGTTCTAAATTTAGAGGATTATCCTGTATGATAAACTTATTTTTATTAATAATTTAAAAAATTTTTTTTTGCAAATTTTGTACCAGATCCCGATTATTATTGTACGCTCCTCCCCAAGCTATTATACCATAGGTTACTATACTATGGAAAAAAGCATAATAGATCATTCGTAGTGTCTCTGCCGGCATTGATTTGGTAATTTTATAAAAAACATATACTAAATATTTTGTTTTATTTATTAAGTATTCTATTTATTTATCCCACTTCAAATTGCAATCAAAGAATATTCCCAAATATTTGTAATTTTCTACTCTCGCTATATTTTTATCTTGGATCTTTACATTTATTTGAGTTGGAATACTATCAGTATAGTTGCCATACGTCATACAAACAGTCTTTCCGACGTTTAAAGATAACTTATTTACCGTTAATCACTTATGGATTACTAGCAAAAACTTATTCATATTTTCTTCTGCTTTACTCCAATTTTCACCTGTGGCTATTATAGCAGTGTCATCAGCATATGACAATATTGATTCCATGGGAATCTCTTTCAAGATATCATTGATATACAGTATAAAAAGCAGTGGTCCAAGGATCGTGCCTCGAGGAACACCTGTATTTATTAATAAATCATCACTTTCAATACCATCTATTTTGACTGCTTGATATCTGTTATTAAGATAACTTGTAATAAAACCAGAGCCTGACCTCTAATTTCAATACAATGTAGTTTATCGATTAAGATTTTATGATCCACTGTATCAAAAGCCTTTGCTAAATCCAGATAAGTTACAATCGTTGGTTTACTCTTATCCAAATTATTATACAATATATTCGTCATATGATTCAAAGCATTCTTTGTACCTATTCCCTTCATGAAACCAAACTGGTGTTCTGATATCACATTGTTTTTTTTAACAAAATCAAAAATTCTGTTATAAACTATGCTCTCAAGTATTTTCGCAACATTTGATATTAGTGAAATAGGCCTATAATTAGAAACGTTACGTTTTACACCCGATTTATGTATCGGCACTATTTCCGCCTTTTTTAGTACATCTGGCCATATGGCTTTCTCAATACATGAATGAAAGATATGTGCCAGAGGTTCAGCAATAAGGTTACCGATTACTTTCAACGTTTTTGCATTGATTCTGTCAACACCTCCATTTTTTAATTTGAATGTGCTTATTATACTTAGTACTTCACCAACACTTGTTGGCGTAAGAAAAATAGAATTTGCATTCATATCGGATAGTCTAAGTTCTCCATTTGGAGGTTTAACGATATTTTCAATTAATTTTCTACCTATTTCACAAAAATACCTATTCATATATTTTATTTTACATAAATATTTAGCAAAAGCCTTTGCTAAATCCAGATAAGTTACGATTGTAACTTATCTGGATTTAGCAAAGGCTTTTGATACAGTGGATCATAAAATCTTAATCGATAAACTACATTGTATTGAAATTAGAGGTCAGGCTCTGGTTTTACTTACAAGTTATCTTAATAACAGATATTTCAGCTTTGTCTGTAATTTTGTTATTATCAATTTTCATATAACTTATGACACTATTTTCATTTGTATTCTTTCCAGAGCATTTTAGACATACAATTTCATTTCTACAGTTTTCGTTATGACCAATTACTACAGCATGAATTACAAGGTCTAACATTAATTAGATCATAGACTTTGCAGTTTTGATAACCTACAAAAATCTTGTTCTTACTTTCCCTGATATGCTTGTAAAGTTCAGGTGACACTTCCATTAAAACAGTACTAAGATTGTTTGTATCGTTCTCATACATAAGTAGTTATTGTGGCACCATGGGGCAGACACAACAAACCCCCACCACCGACTTTGAGGTCATTGACCCTTTCTGGTGGTGGAGGTTTATTATGTCTGCCCCATGGTACCACAATATTCAAAATCCAAAATTATGATTTAAACTTAACTCTATGATTTCAAAATTTAAAAATATAATTTAAACTTAACTCTATGATTTCAAAATTTAAAATATAACTTGAACTTTTTAAATTTATATAATATTGAACTCTATGATTTAAATTTTATCTTTACAATTTAACTCTATAATATTAACTATTATTGACTTAGTCAATTTATATAAGATAAATATACAACTAAAAACAAAAATTGTTGGTGGTATTATAAGAAAAATTGATGTGTGTTTAAAATACTATCACAAGATTGTTTTCAATTGTTCAACATTTTTCATATATATTTATTATATCAAAGTTGAATTGTAAAAGAAAAATTTTAAATCATAGTTTCATCAAATTTTAAATCATAAAAGTTGAATTGTAAAAGAAAAATTTTAAATCATAGCTTTATCAAATTTTAAATTATAAAGTTGAATAGTAAAAGAAAAATTTTAAATCATAGTTTCATCAACTGATAAGAATTTTTCCATCGGTCTTACAGTCTTACAAATTAAATTAAAATAATTAATATTTATGGCAGTCAGATTGCCCTTGTTTATAATCACCCCCGCAGAATCTGAAATAAAAACTTAATTAAAATCTGGAAAAAACTTTGTTAGCAAAGGACGATCTGACTGCCCACCACCACCACATTGTCCGACGTTTCGAGCCTGCTCCGGCTCCTCCTCAGGGACTGAAATAAAACTCGCGATACACCTCCTTATATACCATGCACCCATACCCCCTTCTTTTCTCTTACCCCACCACCCTCCACATTCCCCTCCCCAACTTGCCATTCTCACTTAAATTAATAAAGAATGATAAATGTTATCTAATTTACTTGACTCTATCATTAAATTTACATTATTCCGATTTCTTAGAATGTGAATACTTTCAAGGCTTTCCTCTTATATTTATTCTTAATCCCCTGTTCCAAAATATCCACACTCCCAAAATCGAAAGAATGCAAACTATTTAAACAATGTTCTTTCAAACCCGATGTACAACTTGAGCTGCGTAAACTATATTGATGTTCATATATTCTCTTTTTCAAATATCTACCCGTTTGACCAATATAACAACCATTACAATCCCTACAATTAATTTTATAAACAACTCCCGATTTCAAACATTTATCATCCTTGTCTTTACAATTACTAAATAACCTTTCTAAATTATTATCATTTCTAAAGAAAACTTGAATATTATGTTTACTAAAAACCCTTCTAATCCTTTCCGACAAACCTCTAACATATGGTAAACTAAAATATGCATTCTTTCCATTTCTATTCCTTGTTTGATTATCTACCCGCTGCTTCAATCCACCATTATAAATTTCCCACACTCTCTCATCAATCATTTTATCAATAAATTTTACGGGATAACTATTTTTAATAAATGTTTCTCTAACTAAATTTAAATTCCTTTTCCTAAAATCTTTATGTGACAATTTAATCGCTCTGTCAATGACACCTTTGATCGCACCTGTCTTGTTTCCGAATTGGTGGTGAGAATCAAAATTTAAAAATCTACCTGACCATGTAGGTTTTCTATACCAATCTAATTTCACTCTATTATTATTACCTCTAATGACTCTAATATCTAAAAACTCAATTGATAATCTTTCTCAACTTCTTTTGTGAATTTAATTCTATCATGGATAGAATTAAACACATCCACCATTTCATCCACAAAACATTCTGGTACAACTGCAAAAATGTCATCAACATATCTTTTAAAAATAATTGGCTGAAAAACCAACTTAGACAAAGCAATACTTTCCAATTTTTCCATTACTAAATTGGCTATAACAGGTGACAAAGGTGATCCCATTGGACAACCATATCTTTGTTCATATAGACTATTATCAAAAGAAAAAATTGTGTTTTTAAAAACCAAATTAAGTGCCTTTATAAATTCATCTTTTGTTAAACTAGTATGTACTTTAATTTCAGACCATTTATCTTGTATAATATCATTCAACAACTCTAAAGGTATATTTGTAAACAAAGATACTACATCCAATGAAACCATCCTATGATCATTCGGAATAATAATATCTTTCATTATACCATAAAAACTCCAACTATCTTTAATATATGAATTTGTTTTACCCACTATCTTGAACAATATATTAGACAAAAATCTAGCAAGTCTATACGTCGGAAAATTTATCGATGATATTATTATTCTATATGTCAACTGTTCTTTGTGAATCTTAGGAAGCCCATAACATTTAGCTACAGTGCCATTTTCACATTTTAAATATTTAAACATACTATCTTTAATATAAGCTTTTGTTTTCCAATGCATCAATAATTCTTTCAATTTATCTTGTAGTCTATTGATATGTGGATTCCTAATTTTCACATAAGTGGTATCATCCTCCAACATAAGTTGAATTTTATTAATATAATCCCTTTTATCTGAAACTACAGTTACATTTCCTTTATCTGCTTTTTGGAAGATCATATTCGGATTCTCTCTCAAGAATTTCTTCGTTATTTTTAATTCATGGAATAAATTACTGTTCAAATAATTATCAAATCTATGTTCTCTTTTAAAATTATCAACAACTTTAACTAAAGAACTCCTACATTCTTTTTTAAACTCCAGATTAAAACTACTCATACTACTTTCTACCTCAGCGATGATATTCTTGATCGGAAGAGATTTACTTGAATATGATATTCCAAATTTAGCACCCTTTGACATGATATTTACCACTTCTTCTGGTATTACTTTGTCAGTTAAATTTCTAAACCAATCCTTATTAACATTGTTAGTTTGATTGACCTGAGAGTGTTTTCTATGCTTTAAATATTCAAATTTTCTTTTTAATTTACTCCTATGGTTATATTTTACTTTTTCAAAGTGCCTCTTTTGACCACGAAAAAATTCTTGCAAATCATTCTGTTCTATTTTATTATATAAATATCTTTCAAGCTCTAATAAATATTTATTCAAACGATTAATTTCAAAATTCAAATCTCTAATTTCTAAGTTAAGTAATTTATTTTTGAAAAAGAAAATATTTTTCCGTAGATCATAAGAAACTCTTTTATTGTAATCCCGATAAAAACCCTTATCATCAAATTTTTTTCCAATATGTTTAGGAAAAATATTTGATTTTTTACACCTTAGAAGAAAAGTGAGTTGCTCCTTTAAAATTACAATCCTTAGTTTCATCAAATTTTAAATTATTAAGTTGAATTGTAAAAGAAAAATTTTAAATCATAGTTTCAAATTTTGAATATTATGGCACCATGGGGCAGACATAATAAACCCCCACCACCAGTAAAGTTACCCATTTGGCAGCTGCGAACTCCACTATAAAAAATAGTGCAAATGAGGATGTGTATATCTCACCGTTGCTAATTTTCCAAAAAATTTCGCTCAATATTCAAAACCAAGACGATATGAAAGAGTATTGTAGTTCGTATGAACTATCGCCGATTCCGCTGTCATTGTTTGATGAAAATGGCATGCGGAAAACATCTAAATCCGCATTCTACCTCAATTTTGATTCATTACCGAGTATAAACGTACCATCAAAGATAACACATGTTGTCGACGGCGGATTATTTTTGCATAGAGTCGTGTGGCAAAGTAACATGAACATGGCAGAAATAATAAATACCTACGTTTCGTATGCGACAAGACATTACAGCGAAAATAGTTATATTATTTTTTATGGATATCCCGACGACAATAAAACATCAACAAAATCTGTAGAGCGTTCGCGTAGGCAATTGAAGAATATAGGTCGTGAAATTGCTTTCGATAGCAATACAACGACTGTTGTTAATCAAAAGCAATTTTTGAGCAGTGAAAAAAATAAAACGAGATTAATAAATATGCTTTGTTTAACTCTAAATGCTGTACGATTTCAAACAAAAATAGCCCCGGAGGACGCGGATCGGTTAATAGTAATGACTGCGATAAATAATGCCCGCGCTGATTATAAAACAACTGTGGTGGTTGTGGGCGAAGACATAGACTTGCTAGTTATTTTTTCAGAACTGGCAGAGAACATTAACAACATTTATTTTTGTAAAGAAAACAAAGGCTCAACACCAAATCAGTATTTTAATAGTAATAGTTTCAAATATCCCTTTTTAAGAAATAGAATAACATTTTTACATGCATTTTCTGGCTGCGATACAACCTCTTGTTTTTATAGAATAGGCAAAAATAAATTAATAGATACAGTTAACCACGAAAAATTATTAGATTTATCTGCAGTATTTTATGAAAAAAATGCCAGTTCTGAAAAAATAGCTAGCAATGCCTATAAGTTAATAATCGACCTGTACAGTAACAAAGCAGAAAAGAAATTAATCGAAAAAAGCAGTAATTTTTCACTGCATGATTTGCGATACTTACATTTTTGCAAAGCCAAAACGAAAACGAAATTTGCTTTAGAAACTTTGCCACCAACGCAGGGATCCGCTAAGCAACATGCATTTAGAGTGTATTACCAACTCCAATTATGGTTAGGTAATAACTCTTTAATACCTACTGATTGGGGTTGGCAAATAAAAAATAAATGTTTGCTCCCGGCAGGAACGACGGATCCGCCGATACCCCAAAAATTATTATCGCAAATTTCATGCACTTGCTCGAAAAAGGGATGTATAGATGCTTCGTGCAGTTGCAAAAAGCATGGCTTAGAGTGCACAAATCTTTGTGCACACTGCCACGAAGATACATGTTATAACTTAGTCATAAATAAAACATTATTAGAATTAGAAGATGATTCGAGTGACGAGAACGAATGCGAACTCGACTCGTATCACTGCGAGGATGAAATCGATTTGCTACCACCGAAGCGGAAAAAAACTAATTAATGTAACATAGTTTTTAAGTAACACTGTAAATTTTTCTAATAAATATAATGTAGATTAAGAAAAATAGAAAGTTTATATTTATTATTTTATCAACCTATTAAAACGTCCAATAACTGCCTTTCTGTTCGTTTTTCATCAAATAAAAGTGCAGAATCGGTTTAGTTGGGTTGAGTTACCCCGAAATAAAAAAAAATGATTAAAATATCTCCTCTAGTTGCTGAGGAAATTAAAAGTAAAGATCTGTGCGTTGCGCCCAGCGCGTTCTATTACTATATACATCGGCTCCCCTCAGCCGCCGCGCGCCCCCCACCATTCCGCCACTTCCGTGCGCTCGGGCGTTTTTGGTCAACTTTGACAGCTGTTTTCAGGTATAAAACAGTACTTAATCAAAAATCCAAGATAGACGTTTTATAGTTCAACATTTGAACTTTCAAAATCATTTTTGATAATTGAAATCGGATAACCCGTAGAGCATACAGCCTCGCTCAAAAATAGCCTACTCAAAAATTGAAATCGCGATT
Organism: Torymus aiolomorphi; assembly: GCA_036365515.1. NCBI lineage: Eukaryota > Metazoa > Arthropoda > Insecta > Hymenoptera > Torymidae > Torymus > Torymus aiolomorphi. The sequence goes on from CM070874.1 coordinate 250,607,817, forward strand.
ACGCAAAAACTAATAATCGCACAGTCCCTGGTTTTCGCACACATAAAGTACATGTGAATTACTATCAATTCGCCAGAGATATCCGCCACATCTTTAAAAATGGCGGATATATGAATTTTTCAAATAACGCTCATTTTTTCGGTTTTTCACGTTTTTCTCCGTAACTAATCGTCCGATCGATTCGATCAACATCTAGTTTTGTTCCTAATTTCATTTACTATAATTTATCTCATTGTACTATCAAGATCGGTGCACTAGTTTCGGCTATAAAAGCAAAAAACCATAAAAAAGCGCTTTTTTTGCATTAAATTGTTAATAACAATATATATACAACGGAGCTGGTAGTCGTGTATAAATACCACTTATACTGTGGATTATTCTGCGTACAATAGCGTTTACCGCTTACTAATAAGATTTATGGCACGCAAAAAACCTCTATTGATTGGCCTAACAGAAGAGAGAAATCAACAACTGCGCGCGCGAGAATCTTTCTTGTTTCCACCTTGCCAGTGCACGCACGCCCAAAAGGACGAGACAGAGAGAATTTAGATTTCCTGCGATCATCCGCGCCTGCGCGATACGCCTGGTGCTCGCCGCATGATCAGTGAAAATGTCGTGCATTGCTTGATCCGCGTGACGTGACCGAAGCCTCTGGTAGCAACTTTCTCGAGTAGTTCTCCTAGCGTTCACCTGCACGGAGAGAAAGACTTCCGGATCTTTGGGGGAGAGCGAGAAGAAATACGAGTTCACCGGCCGGCTTCTTCGTGCCGGCACCTACAGCTGCCCGCGTCTTCATCGACGGATACATTCTCACCGTCTACCCGACGACGAAGGTTAGTGCCTGCAGGCCACAGCGTGCGAGCGTTGCCTCTAATCTCTAAAAGATCTAATTTTTTTCAAAAAATCAATAAATATTTGAGATAATGCAGTATGCAGTGCTAAGTACCAATAATTAAGCTTCTTTGATAAACGTGATCTGAGAGTTGCCGAGAATTACATGTGCAGAGTCCATTCACGTTGTATCACTGCTTACTTGTATCAACAAAACGGCTGTGCGTGTATGAGAGGTTACCTTAGCTTCATGGCGATTATATTAATCTGGAAGACGTGCGAGAAAGCCGATTGCGATGCACAGCCGATCATTCAGACAGCAGGATGAGTTGCACCAGATGAGAAAAGCTAGTGACAAAAGCCGTGAACTTTAGTGAGAAAGTCCGTGCGAGTCGAGCCAATGAACTTTCCTTGTTGAGAGATGCTTGATTATTAAGATGGCACTTGCAGTGAGGTATTGACTCGTGGCGAGGTAGCTGTCGAGTTGGCATACACCGCACTTGATGATCATTGATGTGAAGACATACCCAATCCCGAAGATGTTATTGATCTCAGCGATTTTGAGGCATCGATGTGAGGAGATACCGCGTAAGAAACACTGCCGTGAGACTACACCGTGTGAGAAACACTGTCGTATAATAACTTTCCGTGTGAGATGAGGCCGTCTGATATATCCAATAAGAATTGCCGAAGGTGCACAGTGAGGTTTTCCACGTGGCAGACCGTTACTCATAGAGAGTTTAAATGAGAGAGATTTCCATCTTCTTCCTCGTTGAACCTGTCACCGAGACGAGAGTCAAATCAGCGTCTGTCCCATTTACATGTGGAAGAGTGAGAAAGACAGCATGATTTTAGCCATACTCAGCTAATCAGCGTAGCGTGTTAGCTGTTTCGGAGAGAAGCTGATAAGTGCTGCCGCACTATGGGTCAAATAGCATTTTTTTTAATGGAAATCAAATATCTCCGCTAAAAATAGACATATCAATACTATTTTTTTTTAAATTCATGCTAAGCTAATGCGGTTTAAGGGAAAATTATTTGGAATGCCATTATCTCCTTTTTTAGGGTAAGAAATGAGGTGTAAAAGGGTGCATATTTTAAAAATCGATATTATTTCTCTTTTGTTTATGGTATATCTAAAAAAACTAGATGTATTAATACAGCGATTTTTATAAGTTATCGCATAATCAATGTAGATTAAGGGAACATTATAAGAGCGCCATCATCCCTTACTTTAGAGGTGGAAATAAGGGGTAAATGGGTGAAAATGGGAAAATTGCCGAATAATATTGTAAAGGGTTTTTGTGAGCGCTAGAAACAATTCGGACAACCATTTCACCATCACTTCCTACGGTGAGAATCGTTTGTTATAATTATCCACTATTGTAGGGATGAAAATGAGTAATGTGGGAATGTTAATATACAAATATAATCTATGTATTTAAAAAGCAGAGAAATATTGATTTAAACATATTGATTTAAACAAAAATTTTTTAACTGTTGATAAGAAAATGAGCTCAGAATCACAGTTTTGGTGTTATTATTCGGATGGTAGAAGTTATATACAGTATATATTGATGCAGAGAAGTACAAAAATCTCCGCACATTGTTTTCGTAATGGTACATTATACAAATAAATATTTTATAAGCCCCATTTTTAAAAGATAGATGCGCGAACATTTAAACCAAAATAACAATTAATAAAGTCATTTTTTTTAGCTGTTTCACACACGGTGTGCGCGAAGTACGCGCAGGTGCAGATCAATTTATTTCGCGCACGCTTCTCGTAGGAGAAACTTCACACTCGTCAAGTATGTATAATCAATGTTCTCCGAGTGTCGCTCGCTCCGTTAAAAAAAAAATAAAGTTCGATACACATGGGTGAAGCGGGTGATCGTTGCACGGGTGCTTTTCAGAAAAAACAAAAGACATATATCGATAGATTTTTTCCTGTTCTTTCCAATGGTGCTATTGTTTTTACTCTGAAACTCTTCAGGTCAAAAATTCGAGTTGAAAATTCAGAGCCATTTTTCTCAAAGTATATAATGTTTTTTTTTTCAAAATGCACATCACCATTCGAAAGTACAAGTCTTAAGCTACACTAAATTTTCAAATTGGAGAAATGAAGGGCTCAAAAATAACAAGATTAAAAAGACATGCGGCGAGTGGCCGCGCGAGCTCTTCGCGCTGTGCTCGGACGCGCCGCATGCTGGGGCTTGGTACAATGAGCTCGTAATCGTATTTTGATTCTCTCAAAAAAAAAAAAAAAAACAAGAGACATATATCAATAGATTTTTTATTGCTCTTTCTAATGGTGCTATTCTTTTTACACCGAAACACTTTCTTCGGGTCGGAAATTCGAGTGGAAAGTTCAGAACTATTTTTCTTAAAGTATGATATGTTGTTCTTCAAAATGCATAGCACCATTCGAAAGTACAAGTTATAAGCTATAAAACCCTAAATTTTCAAGTTGGAGAAACGTAGAGCTCAAAAGTAATAATTAGATATAATTTCTCTAGATTCTTCCATTGACACTACATTTTCTTCCAATTTTCGCATCAAATTTTAATCGACAAGAATCACATATTTTATCTTTATCTTGAAAGTTCGGAAAACGAGCTTTCATTTTTTCAGAAACAAACCTCAGTTTAGGTGAATGCTTTGCTTCATCAAAAGGGTTACAACAGCGATTGAAAATCGTTGACATTTTAAAGTTTTTGCTTCCTCCTAGAGGAAGCTTTGTAATAGTAAAATTTTCAACTTCGTTAAAACTCTCTATAAACATCATTAGAGGTGTTAGAAGTTTGTTTCACATGATTTTAGAAAATGTCTGTATGGATATTTGGTAATACGTATACTCTTCATGTTGAAATAATAAAGGAAAATTTTTTTTTTTCCAAAGTTGACAGAGTTAACCCAAAAATTACTAAGAATTAAAACATCTTCATATAAATTAGATAACGTTTCGCTGATATGGTTCTCAGCCTCTTCAGATCATAAACATAAACTAATAAAAAATTAGTCGATCACATAGTGGTCAAATAAATTCAGAGAATAAGATTCTCTCGTCAAAACTTAGCGATCCATACTTAATATATATACATAGTATGGATTAAGTATGGATCGCTAAGTTTTGACGAGAGAATCTTATTCTCTGAATTTATTTGACCACTATGTGATCGACTAATTTTTTATTAGTTTATGTTTATGATCTGAAGAGGCTGAGAACCATATCAGCGAAACGTTATCTAATTTATATGAAGATGTTTTAATTCTTAGTAATTTTTGGGTTAACTCTGTCAACTTTGGAAAAAAAAATTTTCCTTTATTATGTCTGTATGGATGTATGTGTGTGTGTGTGTGTGTGTGTGTGTGTGTGCGTGTGTGTGTGTGTGTGTCTCCAGATCTACGCGGTCGATTTTAACCATCAGGTTCTCATTTGTTTTGTTTTTTTATTCCGAATTCGGGAAGAAAATAATTTTTGAATTTACTGATTCGTTTTTGTTTTATTTCAAATTTTTGATTTTCGAAAAATTTATTTTTGATTTTTTTTAAGAATCGAATTAAAATTTTTTAATCGGATGGGTCGCATTCGAAAGAGCATAAAAAAACCTATAATTTCAAAAAAAATATTATCTATCTATCACGGTTCTCTTGTTATTAACAAAAACGTGTTTTTTTTTAAAAAGCTAATAACTCCTAAACTAAACGGTCAATTTTTTGGAGAAAATTCACGATAATGCAGAATATAAATTGCTATAATCTGTGAAAATTTTAATCCATTCTGTTGGTTAGTTTTTGAGAAAAAAATTAAAAAATGGAAAAAATGTGTTCTCTATGTCGCACGTTTTATGGATTAATCGCTTTGTAATTTCTTATAGAGGTAGATTTTGGATAGATCTCGGTTAAGTTCTTTGGGCTACATGATCGGTCCATAAATTTCTGAGATATTTGCGGTTAAAATTTTTTTAACCTTTTTTTCAAATCGAAATTTCTCGAAAACGGCTCTATGTATATGAATCGGATGGGTGGCATTCGAAAGCGAATTTAAATACCTATATTTTCTAAAAAAAATTATTTTTCTAGCTATCACGGTTCTTTTGTTATTAATAAAAACGTAAACATAGAAAAATGAAAAAAAATGAGTTTGGTATGTCTAACCATTGCGGGAGTAAAAATTGACTTAATCGCTTCAAAATTCCTCGTAGAGGTGGATTTTGTATAGTTTTCGGTCGAGTTATTTGGGCAAAATGATTGGTCCATAGATTTAAGAGATATTTGAGGTTAAAATATTTTTAACCTTTTTTCAAATCGTAATTTCTCGAGAATAGCTCTATGTATTCGAAGGGAATGGGTAGCATTCGAAATAGAATTAAAATAGCTATATTTCCTAAAAAAAAAAAATTTCTTTTATAGGGTGTTCTGTTATTATAAAAGAAACGTAACCATTGAAAAATGAAAAAATAAATAAAATGAGTTTTGTATGTGCAACGATTGCTGGAATTGACTTATTCGCTTCCAAATTTCTTGTAGAGGTGTATTTTTTAGATTTTTATGTCGATTTCTTGGGGCAAAATGATTGGTCCATAAATTTCAGATATTTGAGTTAAAATATTTTTAGTAAAATTAATAAATGAAAAAAATTGAGCTTTGTATGTCTAGCGATTTTGGAAGTAAAATTGACTTAATCGCTTCTTTAAATCATTTATTAGATGCAATTAATAATGTGTCAACACAAAAGTATTTATGTTAAGATATAAATAATACAAAATAACCTACCTACTTGGAACGCAACTAATACACATTCAATTCACGATATATAAAAACCCTTTTCATAATTAATATTACCTCCAAATTATTTTACTGTGGTATTTTGTATAATTAATAGATAGTATTTCTTAATAAAATTTCACAAATATATTGTTTATTCCACACACAAATTTTTTTTATAAATTTTATTTTTCCACTTATAAAAAAATTTATTATCGCTGTCAAGCGCGAAACCTTCTGCTGTTTTCGTGTTCCGATGGTAGAATGATGTTTAAAATATAACAATGGTCCGCGTTATACAAATTAATCAGACGTGTATATTTTTGTTTTCAATTTTGAAATACTTTATTTCTAATGGAAAAAATTGGCGGTAAAACCTGTGTAATTGTAAATTGTTTCAGACGCAGAAGACAAATTGTAACTATATACATTCTGTTAAACACTAGATTGTTTTATTTAAGCAAAGAAAAATTATTTTATAAAAGTATAAAAAAAGGAATTGATAAATTAGTTTGAGGAAGCTACGTGGCAATGAATTGGCAGCGGTTTTTTTTTATTATGAAAATAATAAATATTGAGGAAGAAAATATTTTCAGTGGGTGATAAATACCTTCCAAGGAGCTTTTTTAAGGTGGCTCCAGCAATCTAGTGGACGTAGAGCTATGAACATTTTTTACAAAAATTCATTTACACATTCCAATCTGAAAACTGATATGACAGGAAGAGAGTTCTTAACATAATGGAAAATATTTTTGTTAGAAAATTTAAAATTTTGCAAAAGTATATTTTGTCCATTAAAAAAAATTCAATAAGAAATACAAATCTTTTTTGTTTTTCATTCAATTTTAACTTGCAAGGTCTCATTTTCTTCTTTGTTAAATTTCAAGGGGAGTCAATGATATAAAAATTGAAAAATTTTCAAAACCTGCAAAGTTCTATGCAATTGTTTGTAGATTTGTCACTGAATTTTATAATAATATTGAAAAATGGCTAAAATAAAGATTACACCGGAGAAATCCCTCTATAAAAAAAAGATTGAAACGTTACGCTGTATTGCGCGGGCATCTCATGACGTAGTATCATGACGTCGTGTAAAAGAGAGACAGAGATAGATTTAGCGCGGAAAACGAGTGATGGCGCACGTAGCGCGTCCAACTTCTAGTAATTTTAAAAAATTGATTATAGTAATGTTTTTGATCCTATATAATATTATAGTAAGGTAACTAATTTTCAAATTTATCTTTATAATATTTAATATTGTCTATTTTTGATATAAAATGTCAAAATTTGTTACCTCACTATAATGTTGTTACCTTATTATAATGTTGTATAGTAACTAAAACATTGCCATAATCGATTTTTTAAAATTTGTATCTCCTTTTGTAATATTTGGTTTCGCTATTTTTCAACATTATATATAAAACAAATCATTATGCACGAGCATTTGTACCTATATATGTATGATCTGTGTGCACGCGCGTGTGTGTGTGTGTGTGGAGGTGTGGATGTGTGTGGATGTAAAACACATATATGCGTATGTCAATGTGTGTATAATGTATATATAAATACTTTAAATTAGTTAAAACTATATCATAATTTTTCAGTTTTGAAATTTGAAATATTAAAAGTATTTTAGAACACTCATCTTCGAGTGTAAATTATCTAAATTATGCAAAGCTTTGACATGCTAAAGTAATTATTTTGAGTACTAAATATGTTACAAAATATTCTTAACCCAAATCCGTTAATAATCGAAAAATAATCGAAATTAGTCAAATCTAAGCAAAGCATCACAGTTTATTTGTAAAACTAAATAATAATTTATAACTATGCAAAGTACTAATAAGGTATAGTTTATATAAAAAATAGGCAGATTTAATATATGTAAAAAATTGATTTTCACCGTGACATTTTCTACAATTTTTTTCGGAAACATAATGAAAAAAATTAGCGAAAATCCACACAAATATCTCAGTATAAACATTTTTTTTAGTTTTGATCATGTATTGGTTACATTGTCTTTAATATTTATTTCGAACAAAAATTGATAAGTATAAATTTAAAACGATTTCATATCAGTAATGCGAATATAAATACAAAAACGGTTAAATGCTAAAATCCATGTTCAAAAGAATGTGCGCGAACTGAAAATTGTTCTTAAGTATTTCGTTTTAGGAAACTTCATTTTTTAATATATAGAAGAGAAATGCTAGCTGAACAGGCTAGATTCAATTTTTTTTTGATAGTTTTAATTAAACCTTTTTGGTATGGTCTTACATTTTTTAATAAAATTCCAGTACCTCAATTGTTTTTGGCTACACCTGAGAAAATAAAATAAAGAAATAAAACCATTAAATACTTGAATCTTAAGTGAACTAAAGTAGTATACATCCTACTATAGCGAGTCGACGACGCATGAGTCACCGGCCCGTCCCGGGACGCGGCACCTTTGTTTTGATAAACATGGTAATTAACTCATGTTTAATTGCTTTTTAATGGTTTGTTTATATAAACAAACATAAATAAACGTGTTCGTTTATGTTTATTTACATAAACAATCAATTAAACACACATTAACTATATGTAATGTTTTTGAAAAACATAAATAACGCGTGTAATTAATCAGTGTTTTATTGCTTGTTATGATTGTTTATATAAACAAACCATTAAAAAGCACTTAAACATACATTAATTACCGTGTTCATCAAAAAACAAAGGTGCCGCGTCCCGGGACGGGGCGGTGACTCATGCGGTACAAGTCTGCGACAGCTATCCCGGTATAGCGTAATACATTTGAGACTGTATCAGCATGGTACAGTAGGGCACGATTGAACTCGTGCTCTGTATAGCGCGTTCCAGTCATTAATTACACGTGTTATTTATGTTTTTAATAAACATGGTAGTTAATGGGTGTTTAATTGATTGTTTATGTAAATAAACATAAACAAGCAATCAGAAACAAGTAATTAAACAAAACATTAATTACAATGTTTATGAAAACATTGATAACAGGGGTCCCGCGCCGGGATCGATCGTTCACTTCGCCATACCGGTATAGCGTAATGCGTTTGAGACTGTATGGTACAGTCGACTTCGATTGGACTTGTGCAAGAGAGGTATATGCATATATACCCGATAACACTGGCCCGCACGTGAATGGGAGACTCACCACCACCACTCCATACCAGTATAGCGCGTACTTTTCGAAGAGTGTTCGAGCATGCTAGTATATAGTGGTCGACAGCTGAGCGAGCTCGGCCCTGTCGCAGCAGCCGAAAGCCTGCAAAAGCTTACCTTGCGGAGAGATTGGTGACGTCACGATTTTTTATATCATCAAGTGTATTTCGGCTGTAGCATGCTGAACTATCGCATCTCTTCTTTGTTCCGATATTCGTATAGAAGCCTTATAGCTATTAATTCTAAGAACTCCAGAGTATTTCTATTGTGTTCTCCTTATCCACGCTTTTTCGCCTCAGTTACAAAATTAAAAAATTTTTAAATTATTAATAAAAATTTACAACGTCATTGAACTCGTAAGAGGTGTTCTCGCAAGAGAATCAAAAGTCGATTATTTTTTCGATATACTTAACGCGAGCTACAGAGTGTAAGAATAAAAAATTCGATTATTGTTCCGATATCTTTAACCGTTTGGGAGATACGAGCAAAAAGAAAAAATCAGTTTCTACAAAAGTTAAACATTACTGATGAATCAATATTTGAATTGATAACCACGCGTTCACGCAGCATACATACTCATCAGCCGTGCATTCTCCGAGTATATTTGTTCTCGTGGGAAAAACCCCAATGAAAACCGTTAAACTTTCTCACCAACGACCCCCGGCGACGGCGGCGGCGCGGCGCGGGCGCGGCTTGCATCAGATGATACCGCCGCGCGGGTATAAGCTTATACACCGCGTTTGCGCGCGCTATTAGCTTGTAACGCGCGCTATTAGCTTGTAACGCGTGCTATTAGCTGATAGGTGCGCGGTGCTCATCAGCTGATTTTCCGCGCATCGGACGCATGTGTAAGCTTATACACCGCACGTTATAAGCGAGCACTTCGTGCACGCGTGTGTTCTCTAGAGCATTCGTCATCAAATGCTTTTTGACGGCACGGGTCTTATCTTTAAGTAAGACATATGAATGAAATTTAATATTTTGTAGGCGCAATTTGTTATAAGCTACTCAATACTTTAATTTACATATGAGATACGAGGAAAGAAAAATAAAAACGGTAATATTCAGTATAAGAAGCGTTTATTAAACATAATTTTTACATGTATTTGCATTATAATTTTACATTCATTGAACTGCAGCCCATCTTGATAGAGTACTTCTTTTTACTCGTCTCTTTGAATCACAAGCTCAAACGCATTATTGCATCCATCAAAATACTGCAAGTACATATCACCTTTCTTGAATTTTGCTATTTATTAATTCAACCTTTAGAAATCTGATTTGCTTATTCAACTATTGTGTGAGTTATTAAACCCTAACCATTTAACATAAATCTTGTTTCCCTTCTTCTTAAGCACCTTCTCCATAAGATAGACATCTGGATATTTAGCTTTGAGCAGTTCTTGTTCATAGAAACCACCAGCGATGGGTTCATTCTGATAGTCTTTTAACTTGTAGGTAACCGGATTAGTAGCCATTACTTGATTTATTGTAAAAATTTCTGTGGACCAATTAGGTGTATAACCCTTCTCAAATAGTTGCTTTATCTTACTAACCCTTACTGTATCTCCAATCTTAAATTTTGGCTCTTTCACTATTTTAGCCTGTCGAGCAAACTTCGCAAGTACTTCTGCTTCATTGGCCAATGTTATATCTTTAGGCTTCATACCTATGGTACGATGTTTGCTGTTATTGTACTCCTTTAGCAAATTGGGCAAGATATCAAGTCACTTATATTTTCCACGCAAGCTGAATTGCATCCACATCTTCTGCTTGAGGGTGCGATTGAAACGCTCACAAATAGATGCTTTGAGATTACTGTATGTCGAATAGAGATTAATTCCATATCGTTGCATTAGACTTTGAAATTTAGCATTGTAAAATTCTTTGCCTCGATCGGTCTGTAAATTTGTTGGTTTGCGTCCCTGCTGCAAAATAGACCCCATTGCTGCTGTGACATCACTGCCAGTCTTTTGCTTTACAGGAACAGCCCATGCATACTTGGAGAATACATCAATAACAGTGAGCATATATCTATAGCCATTGTTTTCTCGAGCATAAGGCTGCATCTCCACTAGATCAGCTTGCCATGTCTCATCCAAGTCACGTACAATAAACTTGCGTCGTCGGTAATTTCAATGTGCAGGTGTATGAAGCTCTTTAACCACTTGCTGCTGCATGTCCTTCATCCTGAATTATTGAAATGTCTTGTAATTTTGTCGTTCAGGCAACGAAGAAGTATTCGAAGAAAATTTATTCATAAAATTTTTCCACTGTGATTCGCTCTTTTGTTTATCTTTTTGACTGTTGTCAGAAAATTTTGTATATGGTATATTACTGCTCGCAGTACTATTTGATTTATCCATTCTTAACGAGTGGTTGAGCGATACTGCGATAAATTTATAATTGAAGAGCTATTTATAAGATCTACGTATGGTTGTTTGATAATAAATAATTGCGCATATAAGCTTCTTGACTATCTGCTTTCACATCTTCTATACTCTGAATTAATGACTGTAATTTTAAGACTTTCGTATCAATTTCATTTTTTTGACCCTCAACAATAACGCCTAAATTATCGAAGTCTCCACGTAATTTCGCAGTTACTTCATACAAGCTCCTTATTTCTATTTTAATCATACGTTGTAGAGTGTCCAAATTAACAGCATCACCCGGTTGGGTAGGCTCAGCAATGTTACATAACCTCTTGCTGTCAATGTCGTATTGTCCGTCAGAAGTTACTTTGAAGCCAACACCCGGAGGACCACGACTACCTTCAGCACGCTCGAGATTGCGTCCGAATACATCGACACTCATGTTGCAACTGACTGCAATACCATCGAGTTCAATCAATTTATACTCAAATATGTATTATATTTATGTACAAACACACGCGTAATAATTTCAGATAGTCTTTGAATTCGAATCCGAAAACGCTCTCGATCACGTGCTATCTGCTCCCATTCTCCGTGACGTGCAGCTCGACTGGCATAGGGCCACATATGCATCACATGAATAACTGATTTAGCATCAAAGTGAACTCTCTTCGAAGACATCTTAATGTATGTAGCCTGCTTCTTTGAGTTCTTCAATGATTGAATGAATCTCATTTGTGTGGTTCTGATTGCCGGCTTCCACTTCAGCCAAGAGTAAGCGAAGACGATCAACTAATTCATTAGGATCATTCCAGTATACATAATCCATACGCATATCTTTTCTTGCAATCTTATATTTAGGTAAGAGGCCTGAGCCACTAACATTTCTGTTTATTGATTTATCGAAATAGGGACCTATGAAGTCTTTATATTTGTTACTGTTGCTCTTACGCAGAGGTTGAGTTTCACTATAATTTCTTCTGAAAGCATTCGTTACTTCTACGATTTTTCGATAATTTTCAATATCATTGGAACCTATGTGCATCAAGTCAGGTTGCTTCTGAAAGAGCAATTGAAGTAAACCTGCTGTTTTTGGATAGTTTACATTTTGAACTTTCACATAAGTTTTTGTAAAATCTATAGGTGAGTCACCAATTTTCATTACATTATCTTCTATTCGTACCCCATAGATATTATCGAGTGAGTTGGGACGTTTTTCTATGTTCTGTAGGTAAGTTTGTTTAACAAATTCTATTTCTTCGTCATCATCATCATGTCCGCTTTCAGCTGTTTCAAATGATGCGTCTACTCTTTTAGTCTTTACAGTTTCATCAAGATCACTTTCTGATTCCTCTTCATCTTCATTATCTGAGCTAAGTTCTTGAACATAACTTGGCACTTGCTCCTCTTCGGTTTTTTTTATTACTTTCTTTTTCTCTGTTTGTGCAGCATCTACGAGTTTTTCAAGTGGACTTACAATAGGCTTAAATGTTTCCCCCAACACCTTTTCTACATCTGTTTTATCTTGCCTCAACTGCTTGTACTTTCGCTTAATTGCTTCTCTCGATTTTACAATTTGATTGAGAACGTTTTCCTCTTGCTTGAGGTGTGCCATATTGTCTGATGAACAATTGAAATCATACTAATCGGTTTTGCTTTGGGGCAGCTATATTTATAAGAAATTGATCGAACCCCTTTCTATATCGACCAATACCAAGTGCACTCTCTTTGTCGATAACAAGGAATCCATACTTATCATTATTCCAGCAACTTGAACACAAATCTCTAAATTGAGCATATAACATATCTGTGTTTACACGATCATTATATACATGCTTTAAATTCATATCATCTTGTCGAAATAATACTAATAAATTAACATTATCTCGTATTAGATGCTTTGGAATATGAGCATAAGATTGACATAGATAGAAGCAGTCCACATTTTTGTGTCTTCCCATACAAAAGAAATTTTTAATGTTTTCTTGTTTTTCACATGCTACATCATCAAATATGATAATTGAATTTGGAAGTACATCTTCTATTGATATTACTTCATCATGATCCTTGAATGGGAAATACTTAATTCCATTTATAGACTTCAAGAGAAGCTTAAGAAATTTGTATTTAGGCTGTTCCAGTGATTTTGAGTAAACATACACATTTTCAAATTTTAATCCACTAGGATGAGTAATGAGTGAGAGTAGAGCATTTGTTTTGCCACAGATTGATGGACCACAAAATATAGCTCTAATATTATTGGGAAGCAGTTCACCATGACGTCTTTTTGATTTTTGTTGTGTCATTAATTTATCAAAATTCACAACAGGTAGTTTAACGTGTTGCTCCTTGAACTCCATGTTCAATGTTTGACGTCTCAAAGAAAACTAACCTTGAACGTATATATACATCATACTTATATACATTTCCAGTTAGTATGTATTTATCCTCCGGGTTGTTAACATCATGATTGAGCATAAGCAGCGTAAACGCAATACGCGTAAAGGTCGAGGCTTAGTCAATACAGTCATCAATAAACATCCATTTGAATTACATCTGCCCGGTTATCAATACTGCGGACCTGGGACTAAACTTGCAAAGCGTCTTGGTCGAGGTGACCCTGGAATTAATCCTTTAGACCAAGCTTGTAAAGAACACGATATTGCCTACTCACAGAATCGATAAAGTATTAGCAAATAAAGCCTGGAAACGTGTTTTCGCTAAAGACGCAAGTATTGGTGAGAAAGCAGCAGCTTTTACTGTAACAAACGCTATGAAATTAAAATCAAAGTTCGGTATGGGGTTGAAAAAGAGGCCAACCACTACACTCGCTCAAGTAGTTAAAGCAGCCTCAAAACCGATTTCCCATAGTAGTGATTCACACAAGGTAATTCAAGCTGCATTGAAAAGTGCTCGAGATGCTGTAAAGAAGGCTGGTGGTAAAGCCAAAGTACACATTCCTCGTGTACTACCAGTTCCACGAAAAATCGCTGGATTCCTTCCTTTTCTGATTCCATTGTTTGCGGGTCTAAGTGCAACTGGTGCACTGGCAGGTGGCGCTGCTGGCATAGCTAAAGCAGTAAATGATGCAAAAGCTGCTAAACGGCAACTTGAAGAAAGTCAAAGACATAACAGTGCGATGGAAGCTATTGCTCTTGGTAAAGGTCTCTACCTTAAACCACACAAAACAGGTTATGGTATCCATCTTAAGCCCTACAGCGGACGTGGCAAAAAAAAACTTCGATGTAAAATTGCCTCATAGAGCACTGACTGACGCTGACTTGATAAAATATGCTCGTATTATGCAAATTCCATACTTTCGAGGTGTATTCATGCGAAATACATTACCAGCAAAAGGTCCACATTACCGCGAATCAGTGATCGTTAATTTCGATGATGAAAGTGGACTTGGTACACATTGGATAGCCTATCGAAAACGAGGTAATGATGTTGTGTACTTCGATAGTTTTAGAGACCTTCAGCCCCCTGTAGAACTTCTGGATTACCTGGGCGTTAGCACCGTAAAGTATAATCACGATAGATATCAAGATTATAACTCGTACAACTGTGGGCATCTCTGTTTAAAGTTTCTGAATGAGGCTATATAAAACGATGTAAATGTTATACATAGTCAGTATTAATTATGCAGTCATGGGTGAATCATTGATGCTAAGTTTATCTGGAACGTCATCTATACTAGAAGCTCAATACTTTTCACCAATTGAACTCTTGCCAAATAAAAGATACGTTCTAGGATTGGTTGAACTTTTAACCTTCAATTCAATACCCAATTAGTCCTGGCGCAGCTCCATGGTGGCCGTTGGCCATCGATGTCCAAGGCTCCACCAAGGTTTTTCTTATGTATTTTGAACCCCTGAATCCGAATTCGCAAGGTGTTTTTCGGTAAAGTGCGACATTAATTAGTTATAAACAATTTTATCAATAATTACGAGAATTTAAGATTTTTACAACTAGGTAAGTGCCATTGTAATTTTGTATAGTATTTTGAGGCATAATGTGTCACAAAATACATAAGTAATACAAAATTAACAATAATAATTAATATAAAATACATAAACAATTGAAATATTAGGCAACTGTAATAAAAATATGTGAATGAAAAACAGATATGGTAATTTCTTGGTGATTTTTTCTAGGCATAGTAAAAATTAAATTTAAATAAGTTATAAGATATAATTAATTATTAATAATTATAAATAAAGCAATATATATAATTTAAATTATTTCAATTTATTAGTTTTCGGGACGAGTCAATACTTTAACTAGTAAGTTTACATAAATAACTTTTTATGCATTTACTTGACATAAATATTTTTTAAATTCAAATTAAAGAGTAATTCGCGCTAAACATGTTGTAAGCCTAAAATAGTGCTCCTGCAAGTTTCAATCCCTCGATGGCAAGCTTACACGCGCGCTCGCGTGTTAACCAACGAGAAAGGTCGAGAGGAGATCATGGACCTGACAGTAGGACTAAACACGGACTCGGACTGCCAACCCCTATGTATAGAACTACGAGAGACAGGAAACCCGACAGGGAAAGAAAAAGAGGAGAAATGGTTTCCGGATTGGTGGGAAGAGGTAATAGAGAAGTTCAAGGGAAAAATGGAGGAGGCCGATATAGAGAACACAGAGAGAAGCTGGACGGAAGTGAAGAGAATGATACAAGATACAATGATAAAGAGGAAGAAAAGAGAAACAGAAGGTATGAGCAAAAAGTGTAAACACAAGGCGTAAAAAGGGAGAAGTGGAAATAACGGATTATAGAAGAGATGGAAAGGCTATAGACATTGGATAGAGAGGAAGAAAAAGGAATGGGGAGATAAAACCCTAGGAAAAATTTTAAAAGACAAAAGGGAAAAAAGCTTCTGGACGATAGTGAACGAAGGAAGGAAAGAAAGAACTCCAGTGGATGAAGAAATACCAAAGAAGAGTTGGATCGAACACTTCAAGATAGAGTTTGAAGGAAAGGACATGGACGCGCGGAGAGATAATGAACAGGTGTTCCACGAGGCGACATGGGAAGAAGAAGAGATTGGGGCAGAGGAAATTGAGAGGGCGGGGTCAAAAATGAAAACGAAGAAGGCAGCCAGAAAAAACGGGATTCCAAATGAGGCGTGAATCTACGGAGGACAGAAGATGAGAAAGGCATTACGTACGCAGATGAATAGAGTATCGAAAAGAGGAGAAATACTAGTGAAATGGACAGAGGAAATTGTGAAGCCAGTGTTCAAAAAAGGAAACAAGAAAGAAGCAAGAAACTATAGAGGGATAACGATTATGGGCACAGGATACAAGATATATATGGAAATACTCAGGCACATATTGGATGAACAATGGGAAAGGAAAGGAATTGTCGATGACACGCAATTTGGATTCAGGAAAAACAGAGGGACGATAGACGCGGTATACGGATTAAAGAAGGCGATAGGACAAGAAATTAGCAAGGAAAAAGGAAGGGTGTGGGCACTATTCGCAGATCTGAAAGGAGCCTTTGACAGGATTAAGAGAGAAGAAATATGGAAGAGAATGGAGCAGGAGGGCATAGAAGAGAAATTAAGGACAAAGATAAAAGAAATGTACGACAACGTGCACAATAGTAGTAAAGGACAATGAAATAGGTAGATTCTGGATAGAGAAGGGGGTGCGACAGGGATGCCCGATAAGCTCCTCGTTATTCAAACATAATCATGTCAGATCTAGAGAAAGAGCTGGAATAAGTGCAGGAAGGAGGAATCCTACCCCTATAGCACCGAATATTTCAGGAACATTTTCTCGATATTCATTTGCCATTTTCGCAATTTTCGCTAATATTCCCCCAACGTTAATAAACATGAAAGAAACCCTTAGGGAATATACCTGCAAACCTTGATGACCGTTTTTCCATTTCTTTTGTAAAATGATGTATTGGGCTATCCGTAACAGTAATATTGCAGCAATATTCGTCCAATATTTGACAATGCCTGAGAAATATTATGTTTATAATTATACTTTTTGCAGATTCTTTGCAGATTTTGGAATATTGCAACAATATTCTCCTAAGCATTAATAACACCAAAGGAACATTAAAGTTGAAGTGTCTATGTTTTAAAATTAATCTTTAAAATGAAATTAATTTATTTCACGCATATGTGGCGTAAAATTTCTAGTGCTCGTTATAAAGAAGATATCAAAAACAAGGCAAGTCTTGTAATTCGGACTCTTCGTAAAGAGTCATTTGAACGGTTGTCTTATACGGCTTATATAGTCTCGGTCATCCAGTGTATCCACAGAAAGCACTACCGACGCACCGCATAGCGGTGATCAAGGCGAACTTGTTATGGGCGGCGCTCGATAAGCAAGCTTCGGCTATTTAACCGCTATGTGGCGCGTCGGTAGCGCTTTCTGTGGATACACTGGATGGCCGAGAGTATATAAGCCGTGTAATTCAACCGTAACTCTTTACGAAGAGTCCGAATTACAAGGCTTGACTTGTTTTTGATATCCCCTTCACAATGGGGACTCAAAATTGTACGCCTTATCTATGTGAAATAAATAAATTTCGTTTTAAAGATTAATTTTAAAACATAAACACTTAAAATTTAATGTTTCTCTATAATGTTATTGAGTCTTTGGGGAATATTGTTGCAGTATTTCAAAATGGAAAGAAAAATCTGCAAAAAGTATAATTATAAATATACACAATATTTCTCAGGCGTTTTCAAATATTGGACGAATATTGCTGCAATATTGCTCCATGGTTGCATCCATGTATACTAACGTTGAGGGAACATTTCCAAATATGGCGAACATCTCGAAGCAACGTTGAAGCAATATTGCTCCAATATTGAGTGTTATAGGGGATATAAGGCTTGCCTTGTTTTTGATATCCCGGTTACAATGGGGACTAAAAATGTTACGCTTTATCTATGTGAAATAAATAATTTAAATACTAACATTACCTGTATACTAACTTTGAGGGAATATTAACGAATATGGCGAATATGACGAAGCAATATTGCTCCAATAGTGAGTGTTATAGGGAATATATTGAATGGTCCTCTCGTTTCGATGGATCGTTCCATATGCATATCGTATCCCGGGAAACATACCGTCCGTATCCAACAATATGGAGGGCGCGAATCACATTCGAAATTAGCAGCAAGACATTGTACTGTGTTAAGCCGGTATTTCAATTGTGATTGTCAAAATACGTCGCATATTAATGATTAGCGTACCAAAAAACCTAAAATTGCAAACGAGGGTGAAAAGGTAGCACGAGGTTAAGATGGCTTCGGAGGTAATATCTAAAATTGAAATTTTAAAAATTGTCGAAAGCAAATCAAATCACCTTCTCGCTTGTATATCAAACAGTATTTTTTTACTCAACGTGTATAAAGCTTGATTTAGCGCATGCTTTTTTATTGAAGCTTGTGTGAAATCCAGCTTTGCGCACGGAGTTTCAAAAACGTTATAAATTATGGATAATCGCTCACGTAGTGTGTGAATGAGCAGGGGTGTATCCGTGTATGTAAATTTGCACAAATTGCACTTTAAGAAGAACAAGAGGAGAAAATAAGTCATAGTCAATCTTTATTCATTTTGGTTAATGTTTTCAAAAATTCACATTCAAGCTTACATATTTTTCTATTATTCTGTGCAAGAAGTGACAATAAATTGTTCATATCTGTTATTTATTTTCTGCTGTTATTTTTCTTAGAGTGCAATCCGTCGAAACGTTCTCGATGGCCTAAATAGGCTAGAGCAGCAATAATTGCAAAAGGCAAGGAATAGCCACTCTGATAATAATATTATCGAACATTCATTGAATCAGCTAATTAAAAATATGAACAATTTATTGTCATTTCGTGTATAGAATAATAGAATAATATGCTTGAAGGTGAATTCTTGAAAACTTTAACCAAAATTAATAAAGATTGATTATGTTTTATTTTCTCTTCTTGTTCTTTTTAAAGTGCAATTTGTGCAAATTTACATACACGTATACACGTATACACCCCCTGCCCGTTCACATACGTATGTGAGCGATCATCCATAATTTATAACTTTTTTGTTTAGCGGGCCGAAAGTACCACTTTCGCTCCCGGCACCAGATCGCGAAGATTGCATTTTCGGCCTCACCAGGCAAAAATGGTATATTACGCAACTACGGAGGTAAAGATTTGGCCAGTCCAGAGCACGTGTAAATTGACACCCGTGCCGAAGGCGAGTTGGCCCTTTTTATCCCCGTGTTGCGTATACGATTTTTGACCATACCCGGGCCAAAAAATCATATACTAGTTGCGTAATATACTATTTTGAAACTCCGTGCGCAAAGCTCGATTTCGCACAAGCTTGAATAAAAAAAACATGCGCTAAATCAAGCTTTGTACACGTTGAGTAAAAAAAATAATGTCTAATACACAAGCGAGAAGGTGATTTGGTTTGTTTTTGACAATTTTTAAAATTTTGATTTTAGTTATTACCTCCGAACTACTTCTAAAAGTCTTAAAATATCCCAGTTGTGTTAAAAAAAGGAAAAAAATTCTTATTACTTATGTTTGTCGGCTCTCAGTGCGCATTTCAGACACTGAGTGTGAGTGTAGGTAGTGGTGGTTGATGGTTTGCACAATCTGACTTACAGCCAGCAGTGCGCCTACTCAGCAGTGAACAGCGCGACGACTCCGGCTCCCCGCCTTATAGTGGAGCGCGCAGTATACATAATCTACATCATGTATATCATCTAACAAGTATCAGAATTATTGGTGAGTTTGGAGCTATCTCATACGGCTCTGTTTGTAAAGTTGGATAGCCTATCTGATGTTGCATACTGCTCTGTCGGTAAGGTAGAGATGGCTGATTCATCTGCAGGTGGCGCTACGAAAGAGTGGGTATCAATGGAGACATGACCTCAAAATGTTTACAAGGCAGAGTTGGGTTGGGTATTGCATACTGCTCTGTCGGAAAGGTAGAGATGCGTGGTCCATCCACAGATGGCGCTACGAAAGAGTGGGTATCAATGGAAACATAACCTCAAAATGACAATGACAACATAATCACAAACGTACACTAATTTTCAGAAGTCATGCTACTGTAAAGGGAAAAATCGAACGGCGAAACGGACAAAATTTTATAAGTTATGGTATATGACTTTATTAGAAAAAAAAATGAAAAAAAATGAAAAAAAATGAAAAAAAAAGAAAAAAATGAAAGAACGGAAAAAAATGAAAAAAATAAAATTATAATAATTAAATAATAATAATAATTAATAATAATAATTAATTATTTAATTATTTAACAAAATACCACCTGCTCTCACACGATGTGGTGAAATTCAAATTTTTTAAATTGGGTTAACAGCCTATGTAGTATTCTGCTCTGTTGGTAAGGTAGATTTGGGTTATCGACTGCTGATAATGTTGGGTTATCAATGGAGAAAAAAGAGGATTCAAAATGAAAATAAAAAATAAAAAATAAATTATTTATTTATTTAACAAATTTTGCTCTGTTGGTAAGGTCGATTTGGATTATCGACTGCTGGTAATGTTGGGTTATCAGCCACTCTGCAATTACCGGCCATCGGCAAGGTAGCGCTCTACCTTACCGACCGAGCGCCAGCTCAGAGGGTAAGTGAGCCCGAACTCTCCTAGCTCACCTATTAATGAGAGCAGAGGAATACCTAAAGAGAACGGTGGAAAGAGAAAGATGAGCAATAGAAAAAACTGCAGCAGAAATGAGAGAAGAGATAAAAAGTGGAAAGACAGCAAAAACGAAGTGAAAAAGAAGTTTGTGCACATCGAAGATATAGACAGGAAAAGAACGCTTCTGGTGAGAAAAGGCAGGAATAGCAGTGAAATGGATTTTAAGACCTAGATGAAGAAGGAGATGGGAGAGGCAAAATGGACGGTAGAAAAGATAGAACATGGAGAAGGAATAAGATGGCTGATATTCGAAAGCGAAGCAGCCAAGGAGTACGCCCGAAGTGTCAGAGGAAAAGTATTCAGAGAAGGTATATACTACTTCGATGAAGTACTATCTGCAAAAGAGATAAGGAAAAGATGGGACAGTACGACAGCGGAGAAAAAAGCACTGGAGAAAAGGATGAGCAAAAACACACAGAAAAAGAGTACGGAGAAAGAGAGCACGAAGAAATGAAAGGAATACTGAAGAGGAAATGAAGAGGCTAAGAAGTACACTAGCGCAAACACGACACCACACAATACAACAGTTGAAACTTACATCAGACTACACTGTGAAACCACTCGATTCCACATAATTTTAATTTTTTATCAGTTTTCTTTTATTATTTGTTATCACTTAAAAACAAGTTCTATTTTTGTTTAGTTATAAGCCTGCATACTACAGAAACAATCACACTGACGCAAACAGACCAAACTACAAAGCGAGCCAAAAAAATAAAGGAGATTATATTTTTTTGTACTTTTTATAAAAATACTAATATAATGGACATGAACGAAGTTCAAATAAAGCTCTATTATTATTATATTTATTTGTTGTTATTAAAATTATTTTAAAAACATCATAACATTTTCTAAAGTTAATATTTTAACGCTACGGCTTACATTCCCATATCTTTATAAGAGTTGTCTTTTTTATGATATCTCAATTGTTTATGTATTTTATATTTATTGTTATTGTTAATTTTGGACTACGTATATAGTTTGTGATACATTATGCTTCAAAATACTACACAAAAATTACAATGACACTTATCTTCGTGTGAAAATGTGAAATTCACATAATTATTGATAAAATTGTTTATAACTAATTAATGTCCCACTTTATCGAAAAACACCTTGCAGATTCGGATTCGGGGAGTCAAAATACATAAGAAAAACCCTGGTGGAACCTTGGACATCAATGGCCCACGGCCACTTATGGGCTGCGCCAGGACTAAATATTGATATCGGAAAAAACAAGTTTTACGTCGGAGAAGAGATAGTGACATTACCGACAGGTAGCTGAGAGATTGAAGATATTGAGCGCCATCTACAGGAAATACTTACATCTAAAGGCATAGTACCCAGCCTTAAACCTAATAATAATACTTTTCGTAGTACTATAAAGTGCAGTCATACGATAGATTTTAAACCTGAAGATTCTATTGGAAGATTATTAGGTTTTACAGAGCGTACTCTTTCAGCAAATATTACTCACGAATCAGATTTACCTGTAGCTATTCTCAAGGTTAACGCTTTGCGAGTTGAGTGCAATATTACAGCTGGAGCCTATATAAACGAACGGAAAGTACATACAATACACATATTTTTTTCCTGCTATTCCTCCAGGCTATAAGATCATTGAAATTCCAACACAAGTTATTTATTTACCAATTATAGTTCATACTATCAATAATATACAGTTGCGAATTTTCGACCAAGACGGAAATTTTGTGAATTTTCGTGGAGAAGTTATAACAATTAGACTACACGTCAAAGCAGCATCATAATTATGGGAATCGTATATAACTGCAAAAGCTATATTAAGAACAAACCATGTCATCAGAAGATCAGTCATCATCGAACAGTGAAAGAGCTAAGACCACAGAACATTCGCTTCCTAAGAAGCCTAGGCCTCCAGGTCAAAAGAAACGTTGGAAGAAAATAAGTTGTCTGTTTTTCTGCTCTTTCGAAGATGGAAGATATATTGAACGTAAAATCACCCGTGGAATTCGACGAATCTGTCGCTCATTATGAAGTGCATGCACATCAGCCTTACACTTCATCCGCTTTCAATAACAGCGATGAAATTCGTATCGCCATACAACATCAAGATCTCTGTCTACTACCTTCACGTAGTTCATTACATATGCATGGTCGATTAACTAAGGCAGATGGTACAGCAGCTGTCAACACTAAGCTTGTAAACAACGCCCTCTGTCATCTTTTCGAAGAAATTCGATATGAAATTAATGCTGTAGAGATTGATAAATGTAAAAACGTTGGTTTGAGAAGTCTAATGAAAGGTTTGGTGTCGTTCAATCCTACACAAAACTTGGAAAACGCAGGCTGGATTGATATAGGAGAAACTCAGAAAATAACTGATAATGCTGGCTACTTTGATGTGTCCATACCACTAAGTATGATTCTCGGCTTTGCGGAAGACTATCGTAAAATCATAGTCAATTACAAGCATGAGCTTGTTCTCACAAGATCAAAGAATGATGTAAATGCTATTGTGCAAACACAAGCAGAAGAGTTTAAAATTAATCTAATTAAAATTGAATGGTTAATGCCGTATGTGATATTATCCGACAAGCATAAAATACGTCTCCTTCACTACCTACAGAAGGAAAAATCGATTGCTATGAGTTTCCGTAGTTGGGAGCTATATGAGTATCCATTACTCCCAACCACATCGAAGCATGTTTGGACTGTAAAGACCTCAAATCAGCTGGAAAACCCCCGATTCGTCATTCTAGGCTTTCAGACTAATCGTAAAGGACAAAGTGGATCTAACGCTAGCCGCTTTGATCATTGCAATATAAGTAATATGAAACTATTTCTCAATTCACAATACTATCCTTATGGAAATCTCAATCTCAACATTGATCAAAATCAATACGCTTTATTGTATGATATGTATGTAAGCTTTGAAAATGTGTATTATGGAAAAGAGGCAGAACCTATGGTCAAGAAAGGAGAGTATATACAGCATACTCCTTTAGTTGTTATCGATTGTTCAAAGCAGAATGAGTCGTTGAAGCAGGCTCCAGTTGGCGTTCGTCTTGAATTCGAGGCTAAAGAAAATTTTCCAGCACAGACATCAGCCTCCTGCCTGATATTACACGATCGTATTATCGAATATAATCCCATAAGTGGGGATATTAAGAAATTAGTCTATGGAGGGAATGAAGGTATAAAAGATCCTACAAAGCATGTTGAACAGTCAATCAACATGGAGTGCGTGGTGGATGTGCAAGGCTTTAAGCAACCCATCAACGAATTTGTTGTCAAAGAATTAGCCATTGTTCCTCTGAGTGGAAACGTGAAACCAGCGGTGTTTACCTTCAAGCCACTCACACCGTAGTGTAGACTTCCAGCGAAGTATAAAAGTCAAAATTGCTGGTTGGAACGTAATTATCATGGCTTATCTTGGAGTTCAGGTGAGCTGCGCTATGAAGAGTTGGAAAATGTGTTACGAAGCAGTCTACATGATGCAAGTGGCGTCTATGTGAAGGACCTTAAGAAAAAGCAGTGGCTTGAACAATACAACCTTAGCGTATATGATATGAGCGATATGCGCTTTCCATCACTGCAGAGACTCAAGTTTGATGTGTTGGAGCAGCTATGTCCACATCATAGACTTGCTTACAAGGCAAATTGTGCACATCGAAATGTACTGTTGCTAAGAAAATTTTATTATGATAATACTCCATCACTAGAGAGATCTCTCAAGATATTTTTTCGCACAGAAAATTTATCCTTTATGAGTCCTACAGATATTGCTCAGCTACCTAAGGCATTTCTCACAACATTTGGAGCAAACAGTATCGAGCAAGCGTAGGATAAACTCTCTGATGATTTAAAAAGCGATCAAGAAATTCTCAAATATCTACGTTGCCGAGAGCACAATCCTACAGAGAGTGTAGTACCACCTTTAAGAAGAGACTGTATTCAATGTACGCTTAATGCTAATATAATATGAAAAACTTCCTTGTAAAATTATGTTTAATAATGGGCTGCAGTTCAATGAATGTAAAACTATAATGCAAATACATGTAAAAATTATGTTTAATAAACGTTACTTATACTGAATATTACCGTTTTTATTTTTCTCTCCTCATATCTCATATGTAAATTAAAGTGTTGAGTTGCTTATAACAAATTGCGCCTACAAAATATTAAATTTCATTCATATGTCTTACTTAAAGATAAGACCCGT
Organism: Torymus aiolomorphi; assembly: GCA_036365515.1. Lineage (NCBI taxonomy): Eukaryota > Metazoa > Arthropoda > Insecta > Hymenoptera > Torymidae > Torymus > Torymus aiolomorphi. The sequence goes on from CM070874.1 coordinate 250,632,872, forward strand.
GCCGTCAAAAAGCATTTGATGACGAATGCTCTAGAGAACACACGCGTGCACGAAGTGGTCGCTTATAACGCGCGTTGTATAAGCTTACACATGCGTCCGATGCGCGGAAAATCAGCTGATGAGCACCGCGCATCTATCAGCTAATAGCACGCGTTACAAGCTAATAGCGCACGTTACAAGCTAATAGCGCGCGCAAACGCGGTGTATAAGCTTATACCCGCGCGGCGGTATCATCTGATGCAAGCCGCGCCCGCGCCGCACCGCCGCCACCGCCGCCGCCGGGGGTCGTTGGTGAGAAAGTTTAACGGTTTTCATTGGGGTTTTTTCCACGAGAACAAATATACTCGGAGAATGCATGGCTGATGAGTATGTATGCTGCGTGAACGCGTGGTTATCAATTCGAATATTGATTCATCTGTAATTTTTAACTTTTGTAGAAACTGATTTTTTCTTTTTGCTCGTATCTCGCAAACGGTTAAAGATATCGGAACAATAATCGAATTTTTTATTCTTACACTCTATAGCTCGCGTTAAGTATATCGAAAAAATAATCGACTTTTGATTCTCTTGCGAGAACACCTCTTACGAGTCCAATGACGTTGTAAATTTTTATTAAAAATTTTTTAATTTTGTAACTGAGGCAAAAAAGCGTGGATAAGGAGAACACAATAGAAATACTCTGGAGTTCTTAGAATTAATAGCTATAAGGCTTCTATACGAATATCGGAACAAAGAAGAGATGCGATAGTTCAGCATGCTACAGCCGAAATACACTTGATGAGATAAAAAATCGTGACGTCACCAATCTTTCCGCAAGGTAAGCTTTTGCAGGCTTTCGGCTGCTGCGACAGAGCCGAGCTCGTTCAGCTGTCGACCACCATATAATAGCATGCTCGGACACTCTTCGAAAAGTACGCGCTATACTGGTATGGAGTGGTGGTGGTGAGTCTCCCATTCACGTGCGGGCCAGTGTTATCGGGTATATATGCATATACCTCTTTTGCACAAGTCCAATCGAAGTCGACTGTACCATACAGTCTCAAACGCATTACGCTATACCGGTATGGCGAAGTGAACGATCGATCCCGGCGCGGGACTCCTGTTATCAATGTTTTCATAAACATTGTAATTAATGTTATGTTTAATTACTTGTTTCTGATTGCTTGTTTATGTTTATTTACATAAACAATCAATTAAACACACATTAACTACCATGTTTATTAAAAACATAAATAATACGTGTAATTAATGATTGGAACGCGCTATACAGAGCACGAGTTCAATCGTGCCCCACTATACCATGCTGATACAGTCTCAAATATATTACGCTATACCGGGATAGCTGTCGCAGACTTGTACCGCATGAGTCACCGCCCCGTCCCGGGACGCGGCACCTTTTTTTTTTATGAACACGGTAATTAATGTATGTTTATGTGCTTTTTAATGGTTTGTTTATATAAACAATCATAACAAGCAATAAAACACTGATTAATTACACGCGTTATTTATGTTTTTCAAAAACATTACATGTAGTTAATGTGTGTTTAATTGATTGTTTATGTAAATAAACATAAACAAACACGTTTATTTATGTTTGTTTATATAAACAAACCAGTTTATTTATGTTTGTTTATATAAACAAACCACTAAAAAGCAATTAAACATGAGTTAATTACCATGTTTATCAAAACAAAGGTGCCGCGTCCCGGGAGGGGCCGGTGACTCATGCGTCGTCGACTCGCTGTAGTAGGATGTATACTACTAACTAAATAAGATGAAAATAAGTGAAACAAAAAATAGAACGCCTGTGCGCCCAAAAAAATACCGAGAATCAGGATAAATGCTGATAGAAAACCTGCCCAGATAAGTGAAGCATCTGTTACTACTATAAGAGTTCGTGCTGTAGAATTATCAAATAATGAACGATACAACAATATAAAAGTACTAGAAATAGCGATAAAAATTCTTAAGAAGATGTTAGAAAATGATATAGATGATAGTGAATCGATGTATGTTGAAGGGAAGATCATAATTTAGGAGCGATTATAAAGCACAGCAATGAATCAGCTTTAGCTTTATCCTTAGAGCTTAAATTTTCGAAAAACTCATATGTAAAACTCTTGAGAAATTTAAATAATCGTGATTGTCCAATCATTGTTTCCTGGAATACTTTACAAAAGGCAAAAGAAGAATGTAGACCAAAGCATATCAAGATTTCTGAGGTTCATTTATATTCATCTATTGAGTAACATATGAGGCGTTTCACGACAACTGCCCCAGCGCCGCTCGCGAGCGCCAAATCGTGCTATTTCTAACTCACGTTTATGATACTAAAATGTAACTAAAAAAATTGTTTTATAAGCATTTCCGACGTATTTTTTCCTCGGCTTTCCAATGGTGTAGGCAGTTTTTCCGAAATTTTCCATTTTCACCTTCAAAAAGTACAAAACGTCTTATATCTCAAAAAGTGTATTTTTAATATTTTTTTTTGACCATTTAGATCGAAACCTGAGCATTTTTTACATAGGAAGTGATTTTTTTCATAATTTGCTCAGGATATTTTCTTCGAGAAATAGAACGTGAAATAGAAACAAACTTTGTGTAAAATTTCAAATTGCGGACTTTGAAAGAAATGTTCATAAGTCAAAATTTGTATTCAGCAGTCATTACAGAGCAATTCAATTTGTCTAATAATGAAATTATATATGTAGGAAATAATGTATTATTCCGCAATGCTTCGTTAAAATTAAATAAATTTATTTGTTTAACATTTGAAAACAATTTACCAGTATTTGGAAAGGTATTGGAGTTTTTTTCGTGGCAAGACTGCGTGTATGCTGTGGTTGAAAAATGGTCTAGAATTAAAATTAAAAAAAAAACTGCAGCGTACAATGTTTACACAGAAGGCGATATTATTATAACTAAAGTAAAAGATTGTATATACACGAAGTCGCTTGACTTACATACAAATAATAATTATAATACATATGAGGCGTTTCACGTCAACTGCCCCAGCGCGGTTTTTGAGATATAAGATGTTTTGTAGTTTTTGAAAGTGAAAATGGAAAATTTCGAAAAAAACTGCCTATACCATTGGAAAGCTGAGGAAAAAAAACGTTGAAAACGCTTATCAAACAATTTTTTGAAGTACATTTTAGTATCATAAACATGAGTTGGAAATAGCACGATTTGGCACTCGCTCGCCGATCTGGGGCAGTTAACGTGAAATGCCTCATATATAGTTACAAACCATTTCTTGCTACCGTGATATTTGAGTAAGTTCAGAAAATTTTCATACAAGTTTTTAAATACGATTAAATTGTACAGTACATTTTTTCCCTGATATATGTTAAGGTGATTCTATGAGCAGACATAGTACTTAAATATAAAATATTCTACAATAAATTGTTCTCATACTGCTAAGTGAAAACCCATATAGTATCATAGACCGATACTTTAAGTTACGGAAAAAAATTTTGTTAACGAAATTTCAGTTCTAACAGTAAAGTAGATATCGTCAGTCTAAAAAATGATGCAACAAATCGCCTTAATCTTTTTCAGTTTTGCTTCAATTTCAATTTTTAAAGGCTCATTTTCATCTTTGTTGGATTTCATTACGGGATATTGTGGATCAAATTAAAAAATTTTTAGAACCTTAAAAGTTACTGACTTTTTTTTTTTAATTTTGGCTCGAATTCATACCAGATTCATACAAAACTTGATAAACAATTGCCTGTAACTTTTAAGGTTTTAAAAATTTTTTAATTTGATCCACAATACCTCGTAATGAAATCTAACAAAGATGAAAATGAGCCTTTAAAACTCGAAATTGAAGCAAAACTGAAAAAGATTAAAGCGATTTGTTGTATCATTTTTTTATATTGACGATATATACTTTGTTAGTATTGAAATTTCGATAAAATGTTTTTTTTCCGTAACTTAAAGTACCGGTCTATGATACTATGTGCGTCCTCACTTTGCAGTATGAAAACAATTTATTGTAGAATATTTTATATTTAACTACTATATCTGCCCATAGAACCCCCTTAAGTTTGAAATAAATCCAAAGTCAAGGGAGTAGATCGAATTTTTATTTAAAAAAATGAGTCGCAGGCAGGCTGTATTAATTACAAAAGATTGGCGTTAAACGTAATACAGACTACAAAAAACAAAATCGCATGTGTACCTACAACTTTTCTGGCGAGCCAACGCAAAGTTCGTTAAAATAACCTCGAGCTTGGAAAGGGGTATTCAAGTCGTGGACGAATCGTGCGGTTTGTTGTGTTCAAGCGTTCTTGTAATCAGCACACAAGCAGGTAAAAAATTATCATCGCGTAAGTGTGCATGATCGACAGTGGTTATTAACAGTATCAAACGGATCTTACCCCAGCACAAATAAATCACGTCAACACTCATATCGACTAAGATAAGAAAAAATAGTCGATTACACGGCGCCGCGAATAAATTATCTAAAATTAATGACTACACTATACCCTTGTGGAAATCCAAAACATTTTATAACCAATAACTGACCATTTATATTAGAAGCTGGCTATTATAAAATAGGAATTTCTGTTGTCCAGTTTCTAGCTCTCGATGAAACGCTTTTTCTCCCATTATTTTGCTATTTAATAGATTGAAAAATAGAATGAGTTTTTCGAAGGCAAGCACAACCTTGTTCTTTAGTATTCTAAAGATATTAAAATTGATTAGTTTTTATAGACTGAAAAGGGCTACTAAAAGGCTTGCTGCTATGACAAGGAGTGAGCGAGACAGAATCAAATGGAGAAATAAAAATTTTACTGAATTATTCATAGAATGAGTACAATAAACGATTTATTAGTTCATCTTATTTATTTATATTTTGAAGAGCCATCCTATGCAGTTTAATGCTCTTTTATCAAAGATAAAATTAGTAAGTAAATCAAATACGAATATTTTGTTTTTACCTCAATCTAAGAAATAGGAAAAAAATGGGAAAAAAAGCGTTTCATCATAGTCATTCATTAGCCAGTTTTACTTGCTATTTTCTAACTTCTTGGCAATTTTGTATAGATGAATTTCTATTAGAGTAATGACTTATATCGAAGCGTCTTTAGCACACCGGATGGCCCGATTAGCACCGTCTCTCAGAATCGCCAGAAAAGGGACCAAAATCGGCGTACACGGGCATTAATCGATCTCCCTGTCCTCTCCCACAAATTTTTGTGTAAAACGCAGTTTATACAAGTTTGTTTGTAAAGCAGCGATTTTACACAAATTTTTGTGTAAAACAGCGATTTTACACAAATTCTTGTGTCGAATTCTTACACAAAGTTTGTGCACATCATTTACACAAATTTTTGTGTTAAATAGGAACATTCATATTTAACACAAACTTTGTATTAAATAGGCACATCATTTTTAAGGGTGTGTTCTTTCGAATTCTTTGTAATGTAAGAGTAATGTTTTATTGGCTTTCTTATAAAAAAAAAAAAAAAATAGAGTTTCATAGCTAACAGCAATATAGTAACTATACTAACGGTTTTTTCTCAGTGCAGATAATTTTTCTTTGTTTTATCTAACAGTTTTTCTCGGCAAGATTTGATATTCAGAACTTAAAGAGGTTTTTTTGAGCTTCAATGTACTTTCATCAATTGAAATAATAGGATGGTATTGTAATATGCCTGGTATGAATTTAGCCTCATCCAGTCTTGGTTTTAATTTCAAGACAGTATTTTCATATGATTCTTTACTGCTATAAAAAGCTTTGGTTTCTTTGCAATAATCTTTAGCCCAGTTATAAAGCTTTTCTGGCGTTAAAATATGATTATTAGAAGAAACTTGTAGACTCGCTCGTTTTGCACCTCTTTTTAGGTTGGCGCCTATACCATCGCATGCACCTTTGGAACACCAAAATCTTTCTCATGAAAAAGAAGATTTAGAAAATTAGATTTATTTTTAAAATGCTGACCTGCTCCATCAGTCAAATAATAGACTTTTTTTACTATGAATTTATTTTTGAGGTAAGATATTATAACTTTTTGATATTCATAAACGGCAACAGTATCATGGTTTCGATTGTCGGAAATCTCGGTAATGCTTACATGTTGAAGCTCTTCATTTTCTTTATAATACACAACAACTGTATAAACAGTTGCTTGGTTGTTGTTCCAGTGTAACGATTGTGTAGAATTTTGTACAACAAACGCATAATTTTCGGCAAAATCACAACACACAAGAAATTCTCCTTCTTGAAGGTTGTTTTTTAAGTCACTTACAAAAAGTGATTGATTCTTAGCAAAAAAATCGTGTGATTTTAATGTTATCAATTTTTCTCCCAGTATGTCCATAAATTCATGAACATTTACAGTTTTAGAAGCTATTGTACACCGATCTGTTTGAAACCATGATTCATACTCTATTTGAAAAATATCACTTTCATCAAAACATTCAAGCAAATGTTTACGTAATATGGACATATTGGAACAATCAAAACAGTCACTCAAATAGCACCTATCGTGTGCATCATTACACATAATTGCTTGGATGCAATCGTGGTAGTTTTTAAGAGGCAATCTGGTATCTTTCGTTAAATTTTCTAGATCCATAGTACTTAGCATGAGCTTTACGTTTTCGTGATGTACACACATGCATAGATTATGCGTACCACTACTTCCAGCTATAACACAATGTGGTGGCCTCAATTGTGTAAATTTAGTAAAACCAATATTAACGTGTTCATTTTCTTTTTTATATGAGCTATACAGTTCAGTTAAATTACCAAGCAGTAATCTTTTTTGAACATGTTCTCTTTTACCATTGCTCTGCTTAACAGATATGTAATCTTTTCAACCTGGCATAATTCGGCTTACATCATCTTTTTCATAAAATGTTTTCACTGAGTTTACAGTTTCAGCTGAAAGTAGTTTGCCACTTTTATTAGCAGGTATTAAAAAAATTCCACTTTTAGCTACTAAATTTTTGCTTCGCGAGCTTCCCGTTCAGTGCAAGCGAATTCTCGCATTAAGTCCCTACGAGACCAAAATTCAGGCGCAAGAGTTAGAACTGAATTCTCTCTTGCTTCTTTGTTGATTCTGAAATTTTTTTCTTTATTTGTTCAAGAACTGCAGCACCAGCTTTGTGATACTCATCGTTACACACTATTTTAGCTTGTTTAGCATCAGCTGGAGGTAAACTTGATTTATGTTTGTTAATTTGGCGTTGACAGTTAGAACAAATTTTTGCTTTTTCTGGTACTAAAGGATATTCGCTTCTTAAAAGTGTTGGAAAGTCAATCAAATCTTTTATTTTATATAAAGGGTGATCATTTTTATTTAAAGGATTTATGCATTTTAATTTCCAAGTTGAATCCATTTTAGTTGCTACAATAAACGAAAGAAATAACGAAACAAAGAGTTACCGATGATTTAATCATCAAATACACGAAAGACACTATGAAATCCAAGTTTGATTGTATTGACAGAAATTCGAAAAAATTTCGAAGAGGAATAAGATGAAAAGTCATTGCAATTATATACTTTCGACGTGACGATTCACATACGGATAGAAAATTCCGATATGAAAGCCACCTATCGAAAGAAAAATGAATCATGCGGTGCCGCGCGACGTCCCGCGCGCAGGAGAGCCGTTGCGCTACTCTTTCGCGTTCTATTTCTCGAAGAAAACATCCTGAGCAAATTATGAAAAGAATCATTTCCTATGTAAAAAATGTTCAGGTTTCGATCTAAATGGTCAAAAAAAATATTAAAAATACACTTTTTGAGATATAAGACGTTTTGTACTTTTTGAAGGTGAAAATGGAAAATTTCGGAATAACTGCCTACACCATTCGAAAGCTGAGGAAAAAATATGTTGGAAACGCTTATGAAACAATTTTTTTAGTTACATTTTAGTATCATAAACATGAGTTAGAAATAGCACGATTTGGCGCTCGCGCGCGACGCTAGGGCAGTTGACGTGAAACGCCTCCTATATGAAAACAGACTTTCCTTTCGCAATACGCTATTCTTTTTAGAATAACTTTTTACGTAAAAATAATAGCTGTAACCTATATTATATATGAGAGACAACTTTTCATACTGATCTTTATATATTCCTTTGAATATAATCTAAAGTTAGAATTGTATTTGTCTTTTGGTTTGTAACGGTGAAAAAAAATTTCGGACAAAAAGGTATTAAAAACAAGTTTTAATAATAGTGGCATAAAAATTTTTTGTTTTGAAAACATTTTTTTTCTAAAAAAAAATTGTGTGTGTGTATGTGCGTGCGTGCGTGCGTGTCTGCGTGTGCGCGCGTGCGTGTGCGTGTGCGTGTAGGTGTGTGTGTGTGCGTGCGTGCATGCGTGTGCGTGTGTGTATGTGTGTGTGCGCGCGCGCTCGTCTGTCTACAGTAGATATCTCGAGAACGAATCGGTCGATTTCGACGGGACAAAGCTATTCTCTTCGATTTTAATGCCTTTTTAAAATCGACATAATATTTCGAAAGTTTATCAAATTTCTTTCGTTTTATGATCAAAAAACGATTTTGAAATTTCAGTTTTTCTCATTTTTTTTATATGATAGGGTAAATTTTTTTCAATTTTTTAAATGCATTTGAAAAGGCATTAAATTGCCTACATTTTCTTTTTTTCTTAAATTTAAATATCTATCATCCTTCGTTTGTTATGAAGGTAAATGTGTCATTTTCGTCTACAGTTTTTATCTCAAAAACTATTCCATATTTTTACCCGAAATGTGTACCAGTTATTAAGTATAGAAAGTACTTCTACCTCTAACAATGTCAAGAGGTTTTATCGATTTGTTACCGAGAAAAAAATTATTCAAGAAAAAAATTGCATTTTCGTTGTCGCACGATAACTCGAGTAAAAATCCATAAATCTTTATGAAATTTAGTAGAGGGGTAGCTCTTTTATATTTCTGGAGCCCTTTCGTTGGCCAAGCAAAAATGTTCATAAAATTCGAAGATATTTGAGGTTAAATTTTGAGGTTAAATCACACTATAAAGAATATATGTACAAAATTTCATTAAGATTACTGGATTATTTTTGGAGATATTCGTGAGAAATTTTGAAAAAAAAAAAATGCGTTTCCGTTGTCGCACGGTAACAGAAGTAAAAATTAATAAGTCTTTATGAAATTTCGTACAGAGTTCGCTCTTTTAAACTTCTGAACGTTTTTCGTTGGCCAAGAAAAGCTGTTCATAAGATTGTAAGATATTCGAGGTTTAATTTGTTTTTTGAAATTATTCAAATCTCACTTTCATGAAAACGATTGGGCAAACAAAACTTAAATTTATAGGCTAGCTAGCTTATGTTATGAAGAATATATGTACAAAATTTCATTAAGATTGCACAATTATTTTTATGAAGATGTTCGTTTTTAGAGTTTCGGAATTTTTCAATTTAATAGTTTATATAATTTCATACTCATAAGTAATTTTTGACATATAATTGTTTTTTAAATGCGAATTATAATACTATTCCAACTTTAAACTGTGATTTAATTTTTAGATAGTCGATAAAAAAATGTCATAAAAATATTTTGAAGAAACTCGTTGAGAAACATCATATTCACACCGTCAAGAAAAAGTGTTACAACATCAGGATTTTAATATTAATTTTTTTTTTATTTATACAATAGTAATTTATATATATTAACATGTAGCCAAGTATATGTACGTACACAACTTCTTTTTGTATTTATTAACTCCAAAATAAAGCATTCCCTACTGAAAAATCTCACATGGGTCCCACATGTTTCCCATACGGATCACCTGTGTTTTCCACACAGTTCCCATGTGTGGTTTTTCAGTAGGGTTAACATCTCTTTCTTGAAAATATTTTTGATTTATCATTACAATTGATTGATTATTGACTATTTCTATCACTACAATAGTTTCGTAATTATTTTTTATTTTACAACTATAACGATATCAAGGTTTATTTTTATAATAAAACTTTCTACGAAAGTATAAAGTAAGTCAAGTATAAGGTGTTTCTGTAATATATAAAAATATGAATAAAAAACTTATACTTTATGAAAAGGAATTCTAAGAATAAATAAATACAAGAAAGTAGTGGAATCATTTCACATTTAGTCAGGTATATTACGTATACACAATTTCTTATTGTAGATGTAGATGTAGATGTAAGTAGTAGATGTAGATATACCTCTTGAATATACAATAAACTATATCCTCAATTCTTAAAAGGATTTGATTACTTTCTTTTATTGGGTATACAAATAAGTTTCCGCCGTTTTCATGAGATGGCTCCACCGACAAGATTACTTTGAAATCGTCAGATGTAAAATGTCACATAGAAAGTTTGGAAACCTGGCAACAACATAACCTTAAAATACTATTGACTTTGTATTGGCAGTATACTTGTTTTTTTGTTCGAAAATGTCGAGTTTTGTACCGAATAAGCGTCATTTGCGGGAAGTTTTGATTTATTTATTTCATTTAAAGAAATCTGCTGCTGAGGCGCATTGGTCGCTTGTAGAAGTTTACGGTGATGCTGCTTTAAGTGAGAGAAGTTATCGTGAGTGGTTTCAAAAGTTTAAAAACGGCGAGTTTGACGTGGAAGATAAAGAACGTGAAGGAAGGCCAGTCAAGTTTGAAGACGCTGAGTTAGAGGCATTATTGGACCAAAACTCATGCCAAACTGAAGAGCAGCTCGCAGAAAGCTTGGGAGTGACTCAACAAGCGATTTCACACCGCCTCAAGATCATTGGTATGGTACAAAAGCAAGGAAATTGGGTTCCGCATGAACTGAAACCCAGAGTCGTCGAGCGCCGTATTTTCACGTGCGAACAACTTCTCCAAAGACAAAGTCGAAAGGGTTTTTTGCATCGAATAGTGACGAGCGATGAAAAGTGGGTCTACTACGACAACCCAAAGCGTAGGAAATCATGGGGTAAGCCCGGCCATGTACCAACTTCAACGGCCAAACCGAATATTTATGGCAAAAAGTTAATGTTGTGGATTTGGTGGGATCAGCTCGGAGTAATCTATCACTGGAGAACGTTATCAACAGCAACTGTTGCAATTGAGCAGAGAATTGAAGCCTAAATGCCCCCAATATGCCAAAAGATATGACAAAGTGATTTTTCAGCACGACAACGCTCGGCCACATGTTGCAAAAGTCGTCAAGGATACTTTGGAAGCTTTACAACGGTAAAGTCTTACCCCACCCGCCGTATTCACCAGACATTGCTCCTTTGGACTACCACTTGTTCCGGTCGATGACTCACGCCCTGGTCAAGCAGCACTTCACTTCTTATGAAGAAGCCAAAAATTGGGTCGATTCATGGGTAGCCTCAAAAGATGAAGAGTTTTTTCGACGTGGCATCCGAATGCTGCCAGAAAGATGGCAAAAAGTAGTAGCCAATAACGGACAATATTTTGAATAAAATGTAACGTATATTTTTTTACAATAAATTGATAATTTTTATATAAAAACGGCGGAAACTTATTTGTATTTACAATATTTCACTCACGTCACATTAGTTAGTAAAATACGAGAATTAAACAAATAAAAGTTATGGAATTGTTTGATTTCTTAAGTTATTAATGTTGCAATCAACAGCAGTTGAAACCACTCAGTTTTTAAGGTTTACTCATAACTATAATTAACAGATAACTGAAATAATGTCCAAGATTAATTTTTTATGCTTCTATAATCAATAAAGTATTTTCTGAAATTTTAGCAGATTTTTTAAAAAAGACATATACTTGCCGGACGGTTATTGCCGCTAGTGTTCGCGTTCACACCGAATTTTGAACCGATCGTCTCAAGAAAAAAGCTGCTCACTTTAATGTACGCGGGCACGTTCGCAAATCTACGCCGTGACGCTCACAGTTGCGGCAGTACACACGCACCCGCGGGCGCGGACGCACTCCCGATCCATGCCCCGACTGCCAGCAATTGAAGCAGTGGAAGGCCGGAGGATCTATGGAGGGGTTAGTAGGCACTGGCCTCAGCCCGCCAAAAATAATACCCTCCAGCCTCACACGTACTTCCCCCGGCTGTTGCTGCTCGCGCTGCTGGATCCGGCGCGGCGCCAGAGCTTGCGTCTCGGCGCGCCTTTCTGGCTGCGCCGGCTCTTGATGACGCGGTTGCGGCTCGTTGGGGCGCACTCGCTAGCACGGTGGCCCTGGCTCTTCGTCGTAGATGTCCGACGGGCGCCCCGACACGTAGTCGTCCTGTTGCAGATGCCTATTGGGGTTGTGCCTACGCGCCCTCCGTCTTACTCCTCTTGACAGCCGCGCAACGGCACTCCAACCGCTCCTCTCGCAAGTCGTCCAGCTGGCTGCCCGAACATCGGGATCCCGACCGGCATCCAGTGATAGTCCTGGCGGTCCGCGTCGGAGTCCCAATTGTCCTTCTGCCCGGGCGCCTGGGCGCAACACCAGTGGTTCGGTCGCTCCCTGCTCGGCGGTCGGAGGGCAACGCACACCACCCGGCACTCTACCGGTTGTGGTGGCTGGTCCGGCTCGGGTAACTCCTCCCGTGCTGGTGTTGGAGGCTCCTCCAGCACGTCCTCGTCCACAAGCCACAGAATGTCGTCGCTTGCGGCGTGTGACCTCGGCGTACTTGGTCCTGGCTCCGGACTTTCTAGAGCGCGTTGCTCCTCCTCCTCTTCTTCGCGCTGCGCTACCTCGGCGCGTTAAACGAGGCGCAGCAAGGCTGCCGCCTCCGCCAGACACCGTCTCTCCTCTCGCACTCGCTCTCGTTCACGCAGGTAGGCGAGCCCCTCTTTTGCCTCCACTAACTCTTGGCGCTGCTCTATGCGGCGTAGCGCCGCGTCTACCGCTCTCTGCCGTCTCTCTTCTCTCTCGGCTTCCTCCCGCTCCTCCTCGACCACCATTCATACCAGCTGCGGCGTGGCATAACGGGGAATGGGGGCCGGCACGCCTCCTCCCGAGACGGCGATCTCACGTCGTCCTCACCCGCTGGACGCTGGTCGCTTATCGTGATTGATTATCTGCAAATACCAAATAGAATCAGCTCGTGTGTTCAACCTTTCGTCGCCTTCCTAGGAGGAATATACCGTTTTAACTCGGAAACATGCACCTTCGCAATCCTGCGGTTACCCTCCCTACGCTTTCTAACATATAAACCGTGGGTGACTTAATTTCAACTATCTTAAGCGGCCCTTCATACTTAGGTGCTAACTTCCCCGAAAATTTATTAATACCGCTAGATAGCGGGTGCGTACGTCGCATCACTAACTCCCCCTCACTAAATTGAACATCGCGTTTACTTTTATTATACTCTCGCTTCTGCTTCTCACGCGCCTGATCGATGTGTCTCGCCACCAAATCTCGTAACGCGTCTAATTACTTAATTCTGTCCACCCAAACCTCCGGCGGCACTCTTAAAATCGAACGCTCCCCCTCGATTTCCCTACGCAGACTCTTTACCGGACGCGGGTTACTGCCGCAATTCAAAAACGCCGGCGACACGCGCGTCGTCGCTTGAATCGCGGTGTCAATTGCGTGCCACAATTCATGTATGTACGCATCCCAGTTACGATGATCGGCCCCCACAAAAGCAGCGATCATAGTTTTTAAAGTCCTGTTACTTCTCTCGACCTGATTCGCCTGCGGATGATACGGCAGCGTCATCACGTGTCTTACACCGTATTCCTCCAATACTTTTCGCAGTGTCTGATTATCGAACTCGCGTCCATTATCGGTTAACAAATATTCCGGCGTCTCCCATCGAAACAAGATTAATTCCTCTAACGCGCGCGCTACTGATTTCCCATCTGCTTTCCTAATCGGTTTTAACTCTATCCACCGCGTGAATAAATCCTGAAACACGATTAAATATTTCATTTGTCTTTTACTCGGCGGAAACTCCATTAAATCCGCGGCTACTACCACCCACGGCCGCTCTACTATTCTGCTACCCATCAAGCCCTGTGCTCGCGTCTGTGCTACCTTGTACCTTTGGCACTGCTCGCACGCTCGCACGAAATTCCTAATATCGTAGTACATGCCCTTCCAATAGTACTCGCGCGCTATACGATCGTAGGTTTTCTCTACGCCGAGGTGCCCCGACGAGGGTGCACAATGCGCGTCTGACATAACTCGCTCTCTTAATTTAACAGGCAACACTAATTTTAATTTCTCCTCGTGGCTTATTATCGGATCTAGGAGCGGATCCTCGCGATACCTATACAATTTTCCCTCGTCCACTATCCAATCTTTGTATTTCAACGGTGTAGCCTGCACTTCGTTTAACATGCGCAAATACCATGGATCGCGAACCTCCTCAAAGGCGGCTGCTTCTACCTCTACCTGCTCGTACATTCGCGAGAGCGCATCAGAAAATTGATGCAGTGAACCTTTACGATGTTTAACTTCAAAGTCCCACTGTTGCATTTCTAAAGCCCAACGCACCAACCGCCCTGACGGCTCCTTTAGATTTCTCAACCACTTAAGCGCGCTATGATTCGTGATCGCTGTAAATTTATATCCCTCTACGTACGGCCTAAACTTCTTAATTGCCCATAATAGCGCGAGACATTCCCCCTCAGTCGTCGAATAATTACGTTCCGCTGGCGTTAACGTTCGGCCCGCGTAAATAATCGGATGCTCTCCGTCTTTGAACAGCTGCGCGAGAAGCGCGCCTAGCGCAGAGCTGCTCGCGTCGCACTATATAATAAATGGTTTGGTAAAGTCTGATCGCACCAGGACAGGGGCCTTCGTCAGAGCATCTTTAATATTCTTAAATGCCGTCTGTTGCTCCTCCCCCCACTCCCACTTCTGTCCCTTAAACGTAAGCTTATTAATCGGCAACTTCATCTCCGCGTAATTCTCAATAAAACGCATGTACCATCCAGCCATATCCAAAAATGTCCTAACCTCACTAACATTCCGCGGCGTAGGATAATTCAGCACCGGCGCTATTCTTTCCGGATCTGGCCTTAATCCCTCGTGATCCAACAAATAACCGAGATAGGTAACACGCGTGCAACAAAACTCGCATTTCCTACGTTGCACTACCAAACCCGCGTCCGCAATTCTTCGCAACACTATTTCTAACCACTTCATATGCTCATCAAATGTCTCCGTCACTAGAATAATGTCATCCAAATAGCAAAATACATACGGTTCACACTTGGGTCCGAAAAGCGCATCAATTAACCTCTGAAAGGTAGCCGACGCGTTCGCTATGCCGAACGGCATTTGGGTGAATTGCCACAGCCCAGATCCGGGTAACGCAAAAGCAGTGTATTTCCTACTCGTGCGCTCTAACGGCACCTGATAATACGCCTGCCGCAAATCTACCTTCGAAATATACCTTGCATTTTGCAAACGATCTAAAATCGCATCCATGTTCGGAATTAAATACGCGTCCTTCTCATGGCTTTATTCACGTCGCGATAGTCAAAACACATGCGGTCTTTCTCATCTCGCCACGATATCACCGGTGTACTTCGCCAATCGCTCGCCGACGGCTCTATAATCCCCGCTCTAAGTAATTTATCGACCTGCATCTCACGAACTCGAACATTCTCGGTAACATTCTCCGTGGCTTTTGTATCACCGGCGCGGTGCCCTGCATGTCGATGTGATGCTCGACTAAGTCCGTCACACCAGGCACATCGGTCTCGGGAGGAAGAAGTCTACCTACGAGTTGCTCTATTAACTCACGCTCGCTAGTCGCAATCTCACTAATGCCCGTGCACTCGGCATAAATCGCTGCTTCCTTGCTCTCTGCTTTTCCCGCAAAAGACTTCCACTCTCCATCGTCCGACCGCCACGCACCTCTCGCTAGCCTCGCGTCATATCGAACTCTTTGCAAAAGTCCATGCCGAGGATCAAATCATGATCTAATTTAGGCACTACTTTTACATTAATCACTTTCGGCTCTCCATTAACTTCAAGCATTAGATCGAGTACGCCTACCACTGGCGTTATCTTCCCATTTACCGATCTAATTACCGAATTATATTCCTTCAATCGATTCTTAGCAATTTCAGCCACGCACGGCCCCGCGAGCGATAAAGTAGCCCCCGGATCGAACAACGCTTTGTACTCTCGTCCGCCTAACACAATCAAGAAATAGTACCGATTGTCCACTCTCATGCCCGCGACGCACAGGGGGAACGAATCGTCTTTTTTTGACAAAATCAATTATGTCCAGATCGGGTAAAGATATCTTCAACCTTTTTTTTTTTAAATAAAGGTGACAATATGTAGAATATAGAAAAACTATTCCCGATATGGAATTTTTATATCCTAACCTCAAAAAACTTGCCTAAACATGCATACTTTCGAAAAAAAAACAGAAAATTCGAGCTAAAAAAAAAAATTTTTTTTTAGTGACAGGACACTTTTCTGATGTATTTTGATCTGCTGAACATGATTATCCTGGTCCCATAAACCAAAAATCAAAACATTTTAGGAAAAAAGCGATATTTGTAGATATTTGGCGATATTTGTGGATATCTGTCGCTTTTTTCTAAAATGTTTTGATTTTTGGTTTATGGGACCAGGATAATCGTGTTCAGGGGATCAAAATACATTGGAAAAGTGTCTTGTCACAATAAAAAAAATTATTTTATTTTGGCTCGAATTTTCTGTTATTTTTTTTAAATTATGCGCCCACACACACACGCACGCACGTACGCATGCACGCACACACACCTTCACGCGCGCGCGCGCGCAAGGACACACCCTTTGTTTTCTGGATATGTCCATTATTGTAGTACATATCATCATACCTAAAAAAAAATACACGTTTGATATTATTTCAAAAAATTTTACTAATGTAATCATTTTATCAAGCTTCTTAAAAAACATTCAAATTTAAAACTTCTTTGAATAACTACACTACCATTTAATAATGTTATTAATAATATACTATAACAAATCTCATAATGCAGTTTTCACATACTATGTAATTATTTATTATTTTCTCTTATAAAGTTGTGGAATCTATCTAAAAAAACTTTTTACAAAAGTTTAAACTAAGGCAAGTATTAGTCTTTCCCTCCCACCCTCCCTCTCACCCCATCCCTCTCCCCCTGTCTCTCAGGCTCTCTCTCTCCCTCTCTTTCACTCCCCCCTCTCTCTCTCCTCTAGAGCAGCTCTAGACTTCTCTTGTCCTTCCAAGATGTGTAATATTATAGAAAGTTCAAAATTGAGAAGGAATACTGAAAAATAGTGATGTGTTGGTAACTATGAATTTTTTTATATAGGCTTTGACTTTTCGTGAATACCTGAAAAAATTCTTATGAATTTTAGAAATAAAAAGAAGGCATTATAGTTATATAATTAAAATAATTTTCGGGCATAAAGTACGTAGGTACTATAAAGTTTTGTAGGAGTGTGTGAGCTATTGGGCCTCTTGGGCGTTATGTAGTACTTTATACCCGATGGCTGAATAATTTTGAAGTTACAACGTGGGCGTAAAATGTAATTTTACACGCGAGGTACGAAAAGTTCTTATGGCCGGTACTTGACTACAATTAATTGATTTCAGTACTTTCTTGTGTTTAATTTGTATAGAAATTTGAACAAATTCGAATACATTTCTGAGAATAGTCATATACAGTTGTTTCGGAGAGTTGTTTGCATTACTTGACTATCGATAATTGATTTCACAACTTTCGTTTGTTTGATTAGCAGTGAATAATTTGAATGTATTTAGTAACATATAATTTGTTCAGCATCAGCATACATTGACTCAAAGAAGTAAAAGACTTTTTCACTAGTATTTATTTGATTTCTTTTAAAAAATCATAAATATTATTATTTTATAGACTAAAAAACTTCTATACCTGCCTTATTTTATACTTTCGTAGAAAGTTTTACTAACAATGTTACTATTCGTGCAGTCATGAAAAAAATATTACCATTTGTAGAGAGTGGTTGTTGAATAGATGAGATTAGAATAAATAAAAGGGATATAGACAAATTGTGTTGTTAGAATATACTTAAAAAAAATAGTTTTTTAAAGAACGTGTTGATTGTTTTGAGAAAATATTTAAGCTCTCATTTAAAGAATTTGGTACTCAGTTTGAACGGATATTGAGAGGGAGGGTGAGAGGGAGAGAGAGAGGGGGGAGTGAAAGAGAGGGAGAGAGAGAGCCTGAAAGACAGGGGGGAGGGATGGGGTGAGAGGGAGGGAGGGAGGGAAAGACTAATACTTGCCTTAGTTTAAACTTTTGTAAAAAGTTTTTTTAGATAGATTCCACAACTTTATAAGAGAAAATAATAAATAATTACATAGTATGTGAAAACTGCATTATGAGATTTGTTATAGTATATTATTAATAACATTATTAAATGGTAGTATAGTTATTCAAAAAAGTTTTAAATTTGAATGTTTTTTAAGAAGCTTGATAAAATGATTACATTAGTAAAATTTTTTGAAATAATATCAAACGTGTATTTTTTTTTTAGGTATGATGATAAATTAACAATTAACAATACTATTAATTGTAAAGTCATATGAAAATATAAATTTTTTTATTTTTACATACAGAGATAAATGTAGAATATGTTATGCATGCAATCCAAACTCCAGAATGCATGTTACCAAACCAGTATCACTATGGGCAAATGCTTCATAAAAATGCTTATAGCATATGTTAGAAAATTAAAGTTATAACTGTCGTAAAAGAGAATATATGGCGTATTCTTCGTGGCGAAAAGTAACATGTCACGTGTGTACACGGGCGACTGATGCGCCATCTAAATCTGGAGGGACACTCTCGACAGCGACGCACGTATTGCGGGGTCAGACGAGCTTAGGCCGTATAAGGGAGAAGACGGAGTGACCGCGTTGCTCCGAAGTAATAATTGTGAAGGGCGACAGTTGTCCAATTGATAGAAAATAAATGCCATTTTAAGTGTCTATTCGTTGTACTAAGTGTTTTACTTTTATTTAAGCCACCTCTGTTCCCAACAATTACAATATTTAATAACATTTGGCGACCGTGACAGGACTTTTGACAGATGTGTGGTGAACTGTGTTGGTGTGTGAACGCTTGTTTTTTGTGACTGTACGAATAGTGAAACACAATGGAGCCTATCAAGAAACAGAGGAAAAATCTTCGAACCAGCTTTACGAAAGCACATACTGCTTTTATGACAAAAGTGACCGAGGGTTCGAGAGATGAAAAAATAGTTGCCTTTCAATTTTTAGAAAACAAAATGGCGGAGCTAGACGCGGTGCATGCGGCTCACAATAAAATGCTGTTCGAGTCGACGATGACTGATGAACAAGTCACACAAGAAATAGAAACGGACGATGCTTATAAAACTACGTACCTAGCAGCAAAATTAAAAATGTGTGATCTCTTAGAATCCGTCAGCGAGCGTGTGCAACCCGGAGCGCTAAGCAATGCGACAGCAGTACCGAGAAAAACGCTGAAACTGCCAACGATAGAACTGCCGAAGTTTACTGGAAACGTGAGGGAGTGGCTGTCTTTTTGGAGTGTATTTAAAAAGATACATGAAGACGTATTGATTCGAAAAGAAGACAAATTCCAGTATCTTGTTCAAGCTACAGTGCCGGAATCACGAGCTCGCGAGTTAGTGAACAGTTTCCCTCCTACAGCTGAGAATTACGATAAAGTTATCACGAGCCTTAAGAGTCGATTTGGTCGCGATGACGTCGTTGTGGAATTTTACGTCCGTGAATTATTAGGACTCGTGCTTCAAAATGCCACGCAAGGAGGGAAAAAAGTAGCGCTCTCGAGCGTTTATGATAAACTAGAGTCGTACATCCGTGCTCTCAACTCGCTCGGCGTAACAGCCGACAAGTACGCAGCCATGTTATACCCGTTGGTGGAATCCTCGCTTCCAGAGGAGGTGCTGCGAGTTTGGCAAAGGAGCGGACAGCATGAAACTACGCCAGTGATTGATGAAAATGGTGAACGCCGAGAGCAAGATCGTATGACAAAACTCTTGAAATTTTTACAAATGGAGGTCGAGAACCAGGAGCGGATTGATATGGCCTTGAAAGGTTTCGGCCTGCCCACGGATTCGGAGAAGTCCAAGAAGATCAAGACGAAGAAGGAGGACATGCGGGAGCTGGCGAGCGCGAGTGCGCTCCTTACATCGAAAGAAGAGAGGGTGTTGCGTTGCGTGTTTTGTCGAGGTAACCATGAAACCTATGATTGCGATGCCGGGCGAAAAATGAATTTAAGCGAGCGAAAAGAATGCGTAAAAAGAGAAAACGCGTGTTTTGTTTGTATTAAACGCGGGCACATTTCTAAGAAATGTAGAGTCAATACGAAATGTAGTTGGTGCGGTAGACGCCACCACTTATTTATGTGCCCGGGTTTTTCTGAGAAAGAGGACGACGCGAGTAAGCCTACTGAAAATAAAAAGGTTGAGAACAGTTTAGCCGCGTCGTGTGCGACGCCGGAGGTTTATTTACAAACACTGCGCGTTAAAATGTATTCGGACTCGCGGGAAAAAATAGTGAGGGCAATTCTCGACTCTGCGTCTCAACGATCTTATATTCGCGCAGACATCGCAAAGGAATTGGGCTATGTACCGCGTGGTGATATTGAAGTGACACATTCTCTTTTTGGCGGCATAAAATCAGATACCGAAAAACACGATATTTTTTTAGCTCGTATGGCTAACACCGACGATTCGTACGCGTGTAATTTCTCGGTTTTAAGTAAGAATACGATTTGCGAAACAATCCCATGTATAAAGAAAGACGCGTGGGTTAATGAATTGCGCGAACAGAGAATAGTTTTGTCTGATATTGAAAGTGAACAAGGTTCAATTGATATTCTCATTGGCGCTGACGTCGCCGGCAAATTGTTAACGGGAAATAAATTTCAATTGAGTAACGGTTTGACGGCATTCGAGACGTTACTAGGCTGGACAATTATGGGGAAAGTACCGACCAAGCACGTCGATAAGTCAGAGTCCGCCACTATGTTTACCACTATGCTTGTACAAGAAGCAGACTTATCGGAATTGTGGTGTCTAGATGTTCTTGGTATTACTGACCCTATAGTTAAGACAGATAAATCGGCTAGAGACGAAGATACGCGCAATTTTATACGAAGTACGTCTAAGAGAACCCCGGAAGGTCGTTATGAAGTAAAATTGCCGTGGAAAGACGATCATGTAATTTTACCCGAAAATCGTGATATAGCACAACACCGATTAAAAACAACTATTGAAAAACTAGAAAAACAAGGGCTTTTATCTGCGTATGGTGATGTTTTTGATAAATGGTTAATGGAAGGTATCATCGAGCAGGTGCCGGATAATGAGATTTTTTGTACTGGTCATTATCTCCCGCACCGGCCCGTTATAAAACCAAACAGCACAACGAAAATCAGACCCGTGTTTGACGCGTCGGCTAGGAAAAATGATTGTCCGTCACTCAACCATTGCCTTGAGAAAGGACCAAATTTAATGGAACTTGTTGCGTCCTCTCTCAATAGATTTCGTGAAAAGGAAATCGGTGTTATTTCTGATATAAAGGGTGCCTTTTTACAGATCGTCGTTAATCAAGACGATAGGGATTTTCTCCGATTTTTATGGGTCATTGATGGAAAATTAATACATTTTCGACACTGCCGCATAGTTTTTGGATTGTCGTGTAGCCCGTTTTTACTATCAGAGACTATTTCTTTACTTTTGGAAGCAGCTTTAGTGAAAGCTGAAAAAACAAACGAGTCGGTATGGAGTATAAGCTCGGTTAAAAAATTAAAAGAATCCTTTTATGTGGACAATTGTGTGACAAGCGTCGACTCCCTAGAAAATCTACAGGTTTTTATTCGCGAAGCCACTGCAGTAATGGCTACGGGCGCTTTTGATTTACGCGGCTGGGAATACTCGGGCGATTGCACGGAACGGGAGAGCTCCCTCGTACTTGGAATCATGTGGGACAAATATAAGGATACATTAGCTCTTAATCCAGCGGTAGTTGACGAGGGCGCGCCTGAAACAATAACAAAGAGAGTCATTTTGTCCGCGTCACATAAGGTGTTTGATCTGATCGGGTTTACGTGTCCGGTGTCTCTAAAGCCGAAAATATTACTCGCACAATTGTGGGAAGAAAAGGTCGGCTGGGATACGAGAATCACAGACTCTCGAGCCGAAGAGTTTTTTCAATGGGTTAAGCATTTACCGCTGTTGAAGCAGATTGAGCTGCCGCGTAAACTGGGAGAGGGTCGATTGACACTTCACGCGTTCGGCGATGCGAGCGGAATAGCGTATGCCGCCGCAGTTTTTGCAAGAGTAGAGTCCAAGGATTTCGTTAACGTGCAACTATTAAGTGCTAGATCGCGGATCGCTCCAAAGAAAGCGACAATTCCTCGTCTTGAATTGATGGCCGCGTCAATAGCTGCTCGACTTACCGACTCTGTAAAAATGTCATTAACCCGCAACGTAGAAAAGGTAACCTTCTGGTCTGATTCCATGACGGTGTTGGCGTGGCTAAGCCGTGACATGCAGTGGGGAACGTTTGTATACAATAGGGTGCGAGAGGTCAAATATCTGAGCGGCGAGAGCGACTGGAGATATGTACCGGGCGTTCTAAATCCCGCCGACCTACCTTCGCGAGGGTGTAGCCCCTCGCAACTCGTGGCGTCGGAATGGTGGTTCGGGCCGGATTGGTTACGAAAACCCGAACGTGAATGGCCTTGCGCGCCGCAACAGGTAGATGAAAATGAGATAAGTAAGGAGGTAAAAAAGAGCGCCTTATTGCAAATGATAAATGTAAATAAATCTGAATTTAAGGCAGGTGAGCTTTTTCCTACGTATACAAAACTTTTACGTTTTCTAGCATGGGTGCGACGATTTTTAAAAAATCGAAAGGTAGAATTAGAGAGACGTAGAATACATAAATGTAATGATTCAAATAATGATGAAATTTTAAGAAAACCTTATTTACCCGAAGAAAAGCGTAAAAGTTTGTATTTGACATTCAGCGAAATTAAAGAAGCCGAGATTAGTTTATTAAAATATTTACAAAGCGTTATGTTTAAAGATCACGGTAAAATTAAGTTATCATCATTTAAAACATTTATTAACAAAGATGGTTTATATAGCTTAAAAACAAAAATTGCAAATCGAACCGATGATTTCATGTTTATTTGTCCTGTAATATTAGATAAGCATGATATTGTAGAGTTACTCGTTAGAGAAACACACGACAGATGCGGACACTCAGGCACGCAAATCGTGATGAATGTCCTGCGAGAGAGATTTTGGATAATTTCACTACGTCAAATTACTCGATCAGTAGCATCGAAATGTATTGTTTGTAAAAAACAGAAAGCGAAACGTGTAGAAAGCGATCCTCCTCCACTCCCCGAGAATCGTGTACGTGATTGTGCAGTATTTGAGGTTACTGGAGTTGATTTTGCGGGGCCAGTTTTTATAAAGGGTGGAGAAAAGGCGTGGATCTGTATCTTTACATGCGCTGTGTATAGAGCGGTTCATTTCGAGCTCGCGTCTTCGTTATCTGTAACTAGCTTTATAGAATGTTTGCGTAGGTTTGTTGCGAGACGTGGACGTCCACGTTACATATACAGTGACAATGGAACGAATTTCCGCGGTTCAGCTAAAGTGTTGAACAGCTTAAATTAGGAGAAAATTATCAAGCAATCGTCAGCGTTGCAGATCGAATGGCGTTTTAATCCACCGTCCGCGCCATGGTGGGGTGGATGGTGGGAACGCCTCATAGGCATCTTAAAATCAATTTTACGGAAAATTTTAGGGAAAGCTAATCTTTGCTACGAAAGCTTAACTACTTCTTTGTGCGATGCAGAATCAATAATTAACTCCCGTCCGTTAACGTATATCTCGGAAGATCCACAAGACTTTAGGCCGCTATCTCCGGCAATGTTTCTCCAAGAAATAAATGAAATCGGCGTTCCCGATTTAGATATGCTTTATAATGAGAAACTAAATAAAAAGTTAAAATATAGACAGAGAATATTACATGATCTCCGAAAGCGTTTTCGAGCGGAGTATCTAAGTCAATTATTATTGAAGGGTACTGGTAAAAGGGAAACGCGAGCGGTTGAAGTCGGTGATATTGTCCTGATAGGAGATGATAATAGAAAACGGATCGACTGGCCCCTTGCGCGGGTGAGTAAGTTGATTGAAGGACGCGATGGAAATGTACGAGTATGCGAGCTAAAAACAAAAAACGGAATTCTGACTAGGCCCATACAACGAATCTACCCACTCGAAATAACTTCAAAGAACACCGATCTTGTGAAAGATTTAAAGAGCAAAATGGAGTGTAAAGATGCGAAAGATGACTCCGATGAGAAAATTGTTATCTCTACTGTCGAGCGAAATAAACCTTCTATTAAACGTCGTTCTGACGAGAGAGATTCTTGCGCATCTGGAAAAGAAAAGTTTGTAACCTTGAGAAGTGGACGCTTGAGTAAGAGACCCGCTAGATTTATGTATTAATAGAATTTAAGTTTATCTGTAAGTTACTTCCTGTTTAATTTCGATTTAATAGTTTGTATTTTCTGGGAATTTTGGAAATTCTCAATATCAACCGTACAAAATAAATGATTTTCCAAAATGGGGGGAGGATGTTAGAAAATTAAAGTTATAACTGTCGTAAAAGAGAATATATGGCGTATTCTTCGTGGCGAAAAGTAACATGTCACGTGTGTACACGGGCGACTGATGCGCCATCTAAATCTGGAGGTACACTCTCGACAGCGACGCACGTATTGCGGGGTCAGACGAGCTTAGGCCGTATAAGGGAGAAGACGGAGTGACCGCGTTGCTCCGAAGTAATAATTGTGAAAGGCGACAGTTGTCCAATTGATAGAAAATAAATGCCATTTTAAGTGTCTATTCGTTGTACTAAGTGTTTTACTTTTATTTAAGCCACCTCTGTTCCCAACATATACAATATTTAATAACAGCATAACTTTCTGACGGAAACAAAGGTTCTAATGTACATACTTCGATCTACATGTCAGCACATCTTTTGCTTTCTTTAAAAGTTGATTTGAATCTGAGCACTATGTGTTTTATGTGAAAGTGAGAATAGACTCAATTATATTTACATTATATTACAGATTTATTTATTTAAAGATATAAAGAAAATATGCTCCGGCCCATACGAGTATTTAGAAAACTTGAAGCTCAAAGTTTGCCAAGAAGTTGAGTTCTTGTGTCACCTACTATTTTCATAACAGTAGCAGATACAAATTTTGTTCTTTAATTTTATCAAATTTGAAAAGCTCTGAACACAGTCATATAGTCAGTTCTTTACGAGTAACCATTGCTGCTTGTTTTTTTGATGATTGACAAAATACTCCGTACCTCCTTAATACATACTGGGTTCTGAGCTGGGTGTATTTCTTGTCTATACACAATTTTATTTGGGTATACGCCAGCTGTCAATGCTGCTTTTACGACAGCCCAGTTTTCAAAATTTAAATTTAAATTTCTGATATCACTTGATCCTCTAGCTTTTATAAAACTTGAAACTCAAAGTTGACAAAAAGTTTAGTTTTCATGCCAACTACAATTTCCGTAACAGCAGCTCATACAAAATTTTTTCACAAAATACTCATCCATATTGTAATCAATAAAATAAAATTATAATTTCAAACTAACTCTTTCACTTTCTGTGCAATACCGTCTAAAACATCTTAGTTGTATCTCCCAACAGCTTTTGTCACATTTTGAAGATCTATTGAATGTATACGAATTGGAGAATGAAATCAGGATATTTCTACATTATTTTCTTGTAGGTCACGCTTGTAGATTTACATTTCTTCAGGCAGTTGTTTATAATATGCAAAAGTAGGTTTTTCTACCACCAACATATAGTCAAACAACATTAGCTTTGAAATGTATCAGGCAGATCACTACGTTATTTATTATTAGAGAATTTCCAACAATCCCTCGAGAAAAGCACAGGTTGAGCTTGTTCCATGAGTCTTCAAAAAACTTTACCAGCTCTAATATGATCTCCAACTAGATAGATGATTTCTCCTTCTAAAAGCACAATTTACTTATTTTATTTTGAAGAACTAATTTTTAAAAACTTGTATTCTTTTAATTCATTCATTTTTATAATACTTTTTTCGCACTTTCTGTGCAATACCGTCTAAAACATCTTAGTTGTAGCTCCCAACAGCTTTTGTCACATTTTGAAGATCTATTGAATGTATACGAATTGGAGAATGAAATCAGAATATTTCTACATTATTTTCTTATAGATGACACTTGTAAATTTCCATTTCCTCAGGCAGTTGTATAATATGCAAAAGTAGGTTTTTCTACCACCAACATATGGCCAAACAACATTAGCTTTGCAATGTATTGAGCATATCACTACGTTATTTGTTATTATAGAGTTTCCAACAATCCCTCCAAAAAAATCATAGGCTGAGCTTGTTACATGAATCTTCAAAAAACTTCACCAGCTCTAATATTATTTCCAACTAGGTAGATGATCCCTTCTATTAAAATCACAATTTTCTAATTTTATTTTGAAGAACTAATTTTTGAAAACTTGTATTCTAATAAAACTAATTTCTTTTATATTCATAATACTTTTTTGCACTTCCTGTGCAATACCGTCAAAACATCTTAGTTGTAGGTTAATGTCACTACTTAATGTCACTATTATTAAAATTCATGGTTTTATCCATTCTTTGACGCATTGATATGCAATGAACTTCATCAATTTTTAGTGTGTTTTTATGTTAATATCTTTTTCAAGCAGTATTTGAACTTTAAGCAAAAAATTAAAAATGAGGCCTAAATCTGGAAGA
This sequence comes from Torymus aiolomorphi, assembly GCA_036365515.1. NCBI lineage: Eukaryota > Metazoa > Arthropoda > Insecta > Hymenoptera > Torymidae > Torymus > Torymus aiolomorphi. Next base: position 250,659,640 of record CM070874.1, read on the forward strand.
ATTAATGTACTGTAAATTAAAAAATACTTGAGCATGATGCACTTTTAATAATCTGAGAACATCTTATATCTCACTATTTCCGGGTTTTAATAATGCTAGATTACCTTTAGAAATCATAGGGCCAGTTAAAGCATCCATGATTAAAACACCATAAAGTAGAAAGAGGCTCTGCTAGATGAATATTATCTGCAACAGTATTTCTATTTTTTCTACTACAGGTTGCGTGCTTTGACAGACTTGTACATAATCTTTTGGTGGCCTTAATGCATAATAATAATGAGATTTTGATTCACACCATCAAACATGAAAAATTTGTAAAGAATGCTATAATAATATATGTTCAACTCCTGAACTCTTCTATAATGTTACAAACTATTTAATCATGATCTACTTGTCAATTGTTCTTGCTCTGATATAACTCTGTAATAATAATAAAAAAGATTTCACAAAGTAACAATACTTATATTAGATTAATAACATTATTTTTTTTATTTTATAATCAAAGTTTGCTACTTATCTGAATATATGTGAAACTTTAAGCAGAAAATGGAACGAAGCCTGAATCTGAAAGAATTTATGTAAAATGTAAAATTGAAGAGTACTTGAGCATGATGCACTTTTAATAATCTGAGAAAATCTTATATATCACTATTTCCGGATTTTAATAATACTAGTTTACCTTTAGAAATCATAGGGCTTTCCACAATTAAAACACCATAAAGTAGAACGAGGCTCTGCTAGAGGAATATTATCAGCAACAGTATTTATATTTTTTCTACTACAGGAGGTTGCGTGCTTTGACAGACTTGAATATAATCTTTTGGTGGCCTTAAAATGCATAATAATAATTTTGAACTCTTCTATGTTACATACTATTTAATCATGATCTACTTGTCAATAATCCTTGTTCTGATATCTCTGTAATAACAAAAAAAAAAAAGATTTCACAAAGTAACAATACTTATATTAATAACATTATTTTTTTATTTCATAATGATAGTTTGCTACTTATCTGAAAATATATCTGAGATATACCAAGTCCATTTAAAATATCTATTGAATTTCAATGATGTAAAAAGTCTTGATTGAATATATAACCTGCAAATGATGGTTGTATACGGACTAATGCGTATATTAGAAAGTATGTTTATATGCGTGCGTGCGTGCATGTGTGTGTGCGTGTGTGTGTGTGTGTGTGTGTGTGTGTGTGTATAACACAACACTGAAACAGGAAACCGGAAGTGGGAAGAAAACTGCGATCGAATGGAGAATTGTGAAAATGAAACATGACATAAAATTTTTCACTATTTAATATCTCGCATACCAGAAAATCTTTTTACATGAAACTTTTTTTGCAACATGATATAACGAAATGGAATGTTGTTATTTAATTTGAGCGAATATAAAAGTCATTTAAAATTGCAATAAATACTTCAAATTCTCGGGCACTCATTTCAATATATATGTAGCGCGGTCGTTCCTCAGGCCTGTTCTACAATACTTGCCTTCGGAGCGCTCCCGCGCTCCTTGATGTATATGTAGCGCGGTCGTTCCTCAGGCCTGTTCTACAATACTTGCCTTCGGAGCGCTCCCGCGCTCCTTAATAAAGTATTCGATAACAGACGATCCTTTCTCTTAGACAGGCAAGGAAAAACATACGTCAAATTATTTCAACTGAATTATGTAAAACTTTAAATTTATTAATACCTACTAAAGGTCGACAATATTGTACATATTTACACTTTGATTGACTATCACTAAGTTTCTATTACTTCATTATCACTACAATCACTAGATAAATTACTGTCATCAGAATCACTTTCTTCACCAATATCACTGTGAAAGATATAGATTATTTTATTCAGTAAATAAAATATTTGTTATAAACTATTTAAATATGTTTACCTTTCGTCAATAAATTGTTTTAATGATTCTGAAACTTGAATTTTTTTGTATTGCTTAATGCTATTTTCTATTAATATCAGAGAAAGTTTCGGATCTGTTAGGTGCACAGCTCTATTAAACGTCTATAGAATAAATAAATGAATATATATATACATATATATATATATATATATATATATATATATATATATATATATATATATATATATATATATATATATATATATATATATATATATATATATATATATATATATATATATATATATATATATATATATATATATATATATATATATATATATATATATATATATATATATATATATATATATATATATATATATATATATATATATATATATATATATATATATATATATATTTTATGTTAGTTTCCAGGACATTCCAGATGTTTAACGTTGGTTTCGGGGACATTTGTTAGTTTTGGGGACAGTCTCTGAATCTACATATGTTTAACGTCAGTTTTGAGGACATCGGCCCCCATAAGAGACATTATTTCTTTAGTCACGTATAGCGCAGATTAAAGTCGATAATAATTCTATCGACGTTAATCGATTTTAATCAATTCAATCGACCAGTTGAAAATTTCGATAGAAAATGAATCGGCTTTGATCGATTTCAATCGCTATCGACTTCAACTTTCATTTTTTACATTAGTTTTAATCAAGTTAAATCGCATTCAATACGACTTTTAAATGAATCGGTTTTCATGTTCAAAATATGTATACATTGTAAATACTTTTATATCAACTTCAATCGAAATGTCTTTTTATCGATTTTTAATGACGCAAATTCCGTACCAAGTAATCGGTTCCTATCACTTTCAATGCAATTGTTAGATAAATCGGTTTTAATGTTTAAAATATGTTTAAATTTTTAATACTTTTCTATCGACTTAAATTGCAATATTATTTTATCGATTTTTATGAACGCAACCTCTGTACCAAGTTATCTGTTCTTATCGCTTTCAATGCAACTGTGAAATAAATCGATTTTCATGTTCAAAATATATATAAATTTTTAATACTTTTCTATCGACTTAAATCGCAATGTCTTTTTATCGATTTTTAATGACGTAAACTCCGTACCAAGTCATCGATTCCTATCGCTTTTAATGCAATTGTTAGATAAATCGGTTTTAATGTTTAAATTTTTAATACTTTTCTATCGACTTAAATTGCAATATCATTTTATCGATTTTTATGAACGCCAACTCCGTGCGAAGTGATCTGTTTCTATCGCTTTCAATACGACTGTTAAGCAAATCGGTTTTAATGATAAAATATATATAATATGTTTGAATTAATAGATATTTACTATGAATCGACTTCAATATAAAAAATAATATAAAATATAATATAAAATTGATAGTAAGAAAATCATTTTGTTAAACTAAAGATAAGAACTAATAGAATAGAATGATTGAACGATTTGTAGCTAAGTCAATTAATTTTAATGGATGTTTCACAAATTAAATTAAATGATTTTTGAATTGTGCAATATTTAAATACTATATCGTAAATCGGTTGAAATATACTATTTCTATTATAATGGTTATATTTTTTAATGTCATAAGGTTTGAAAGTGCGTTGAAAAATCTTTATCGTAATTTTTATCGATTCCGAACAGAAATGAAAATAATATCGATATCAAAATTTTGAAACGATATTAATGTTATGAACGTAATAATAAATGCAATGAACATGTATAAATTAAATAAATTGTATTTATTTTGGAAATAACAATTAACAAATTATTTATAAATTAAACAATTATATATTTTGTACATACTTTTCATTGAATTTCAACTGTATTTGGTAATATGCACAGATAGCGGGCAGTAGTAACGCTGACTAGAACTACTTTACGTTTTATATTCAGTATTGATACAGTGAAACATTTGTCTGGATTGTCTTCACATCTTATTTTCTTAATATGTACAACTTCCGGTAATGGATTATCACAAAATACGTGGATCAATGATAATCTTAAAATACACTGATCATTGTATTTCAAAATTTCTATTATACGCGCGAATTCTTCGCTTTCTAGTTCAACTATAGAATCATCAGTCTTCTTTGTGCGTTTATAGTAAATACTATGAAACATTACGCCTTTAAAAATACATTTCGAATAAGCTAAACATAGACTATCATCATCTAATTTGGATTGACAAGGCTTCCCAAAATATGTGACAGTACCACCCTCGCCATCTTCATAATACGTACTTAGTCGCTTTGGACCAAACAAATTTTTGCAGTACTTCTCCGTTTCATTTGATGATGTAATACATTTTAAATTTCCTGTTTTAAAAATTAGCGATTGCATATGTTTTCTGGCCATTTGTTTATCCATACCTTTTGGACCACTTACATAGGTTTTTAATGTGTAAATACCGCCTTCAAAGGGAAAGGCAGAATTCACACATAATGGCCCCGTTTTTCGGACCGATTGAACTGCATGTGCTAATATATGTATGTTAAAAGTCATTCCTTCTTCTCCATAAAGAAATTCATATTGACATACAAATTCTAAAAGGTCATTATGACATTGGATTAACTCCTCATCCGATATTTCTAGTTTTAATAGGGTATGGGCACATTTAACTAGTAAACCATAATGTTTTAAGGCAGTTTTATTTAATTTTCCTTCCAAGCAAGGCAAACTGGCACATAATAACCAGAATTTTAACTCGGATGCTTTCGGTTTAGTAGAGCCTTGCAGTATACCGGTGCTTGGAAGTCTATGAATGTCATGAGTAGGTGTAATACGCGAATATTGCTCATCAATCCTCTTTATATAGTTATTGCTTAATTTATACTGCGAATTACCTTTCTTCCATTCGTTCCAAATTTGATAAGTAACACCTAAAAGCATTGCATGCATGTAGTCGTATGGAAAAGACCACACCATATCAAAATGTGGAAGATCGCTTAAAGCTGAGTAACCTTTAACACCCTTTATCGTATTTTCACTATCAAATGCAAGACGTACATTTTCTTGATGGGTTTCGTGAGTTCTTAATTCATCTTCTTGACCAATTACATATCTTATTCCTCTGCAAGATGGTAAATATAAACCTAATTGATAACACCAACTACATCCGTAATATCCATTAAATTGAATACGATTCTGGGTAACGGGTCGGCATTTAGAATCTACTACACAACCTAATATACAAAACTTGAATAATATTTGTTTACCATTTGTTTTGATAATAACTCCCTCAGTATGCAAAAGATGAATCTGTTCAACAAAATTTGATAGATACAAATTCATAAGATTGCTTTTTGGCTCATGTTTTACCATTAAAATACCTCCTATGAGTAAAAACCGAAATCGAAGTTTTGGTGATAAATCATTTAAGATCAGTTGCAATGGCCAAAATCCTGTATTACCACTTTTAGTCAAAGGTGCACCATCAGTATTAAAATTGAGAGTTAACATATATTCTGATGAATCATCATCATTTAAATTTGATTGTATAATTTTTTTATGTGTTTCACTATTATAAATATCTGTAATTCTATCATTGTTATTCCCATTAGTAGCGGCATTTCTATCTCTTACTTGCTTTAAAATATCATTGAGAATTGTATCATTAGAAAATAACTGTCGTATTTGAGAAGATAAATTAATAGATATGAAGTAGTTCGGAGAGAGGGCAGTAATGCAGCTGTTTTTACTGCATTTATCACAAAAAACTTGTTTCTTTTTTACTCTTTCTACTGAATTTACAGAGCAAATTATTCTTTCTGAACATTTATCACAGTAATGGTTATAAGTAACATTTTCATTTTGTGTTGAAAAACATTGTGCCATTTTGTATTTAGACAAATTTAAATCTGTAAACCTTGGACCAGCGCATAGTTTCATTAGGTCCATAAGTGCTAATAATGATTCATCCGAGTGATGAAATCTCAATGAAAGTGCAGAACATAATATGACGATATCACGCACTGTAAGTTGTGATTGGTCGAACATTACTTGATCAAAAAAAGCATTTTCAGGATAATCTCCGACTTCATTATCACTCTCACTTTGAAAAGAGTCACTGTCACTTATATTACTATATTCATTTTCGGAATTAAAATCTCGGCATGATAATTGTGAAAAATTACTACCCTCATCACTTAGTATGCTATGATGATCGTTACTGCTGTTCCCTCTCAAAGAATATTCAATGTCATTAACGTTCTCTTGTAAGCTGGTACTTTCACTATCATTATGTTGATGAAATTGCCTCTCAATACTGGTGTCTATTTCATTGATCATAGATGAAGGAGCATCCTCGGATGTTAGTAGATCCAAGTTATCTATATCTGAATTTGATTTACCTACAATAATAAAAAAAGCATTCATTAATAAATTTTCAATTAGCATGAACTTGTACATATGACATTATGTTAGTTAAAAATTTAGGAACAAAATTTTTCATGTAAAATTTCATTAGTAACTAAAAAGAATATTCATTTTATCAACCCTATGGATTCAATGCGATTGATTTAGTATTAAATCTTAACGTAATTGTATTAATTACGATTTACTATATACCGCGTTTTTAAGAGCTCCTTTCTTAAACTCTGGGGGAACGGTGGCTACCCGTTTATCTCTCAAGTCATTACAGAAGTAATTGCTCATGCAATTGCTTAAGTTGTTGTTTATGAGATCACTTAAGCAATTACTTAGATAATTACTTAAATAATGAGTCAAAATTTAAAGTAACAAATCCCTGGTATAAATTAGTCCATTAAAAATGGGTAGAAAAACAGAAACTGGCCATTGGAAATGGTTAGTTATTAGACACAAGTGTAACGCTTTTTACTATCAACTTCTCCCATTTTATGGAATGGACCCAACCTCAAAATCTTCACATTAAAATTTCATAACAATTTAATCATATATTGTAAAACTTATACTCTTAAGAGATAGTTTACCAGGATATAAACAAAATTTAATAGTCTTTGTACTATTTACAGCTTTATTCTATAAGATATAAACCAAAATCATTATTTTGCCACGTGACTCTATTTCTCTCACTCATCGACATAACAAATCGCTTGTTACTAGATTTTTAATCGCTTCGCCGGTTAGCTATTTTAACTAGCATTAAACTGCAAATTAATAGATAGTACAAAATGTTAACCATTTTTGCAGCCAATAAATATGAAAAATAGATTGAAAAAAGCGTTACACTTATAGTATAAAACTAGAGGACATTTTTTTTCCATCTTTCAAACTAGCCATTTACTACCCAAAAATTGATTTCGATTTCTACCAGGGATTAGGTAATTGCTGAAGTAAAATCTAAACACGATTTCTACTTTGTAAAAGAAAAAAAATTTATTTCGCCATCCAAAAAGAATAATTAAATTACTTTCTCTTTTGCAACCGAGTAGACCTGAAAATGCATACTTTATAAAAGTAAAAAATTTATTCTTGACATCCAAAAAGTGTAGTAAAAAAATAAAGAATAATAGCCTACAGACGCGCGTCAACGTAATAAAGTGAGTCATGCAGACGTGCTACAGTGAACGAGTAGATTAATTAAAAAAGTCAAACTCGAATAGCCGGGGAACGCAATCTCGACGACAAAAAGTGAGTTACGCAGATGTGCAACATTAAACAAGTCGATTATTTGAAAAATTCTAAAATCCAAATTGACAGAGGACGCCAGGTTCACGTAAAAGAAGAGAGTTACGCAGGCACTACTTAAAATAATCGATCAAAATCAATTAATTCAAATAAATCCATATTAAAAACGATAAAAACCGATTTAATGCGACGAAAAACGAATCGATTTTAATCGGTTACAATGTGGAACTGTGTAAATTAATCAGTTCAGTCTGCTGAATTGGCTATTCCTAAGAGGGGGTGTACTACGACAGTAAGCGAGTCGATTAATTAAAAAAATCTTTAACTTAAGTAGCCGGGGAACACGAGCTTGACGCCAAAAAGTGAGTTACGCAACAGCAAGGAAGTCGATTAATAAGAAAAGTCTTATTAAATTCAAATAGCCGCGATATGTTTCACGGAGTGGGACTATATATATATCGAAAGGCTGATAGTTAGATGCCTAACCCTTTAAAAACATAAAAATAGAAGACGCGTACCCCATTTGCAGAAGTACACTTTTGATACAGGATTTAAAACAGAAAGCACAATCAACAGAATGCGAAAATACATAAATATTTCTACAGAATAAACTAATTTCGTAATGCGACAATTATAGAAAACGCACAGTACGAAAGGCGCAGTTATAGAAAATGCATTAGACGGATTCCGTACATATAAAAGTAACCGTAGTTTTTTCTATATGAACGTTTAGCATTTTCTGTATTCGTGACACTCGTCTCATTTGTTTTCTATAAATCAGCCGTTTGTGTAATAAGGAGAGTGCATTATACCCCTTTGGGAAACCGATTTGGCCGGGGCTTTGGGGTTTAATTTCTGATACCTAAAAATGAAGTGAGGTACCCATACTTTCGTCAAATAGGCCCTTCCTTTTTAGATATCAGCTATACAATTATAAATGTGCATTATTTTCTTACAAAATGATGTCTCTTCTATTGTAGGTATGTAATTCTGGAAGTATTCCACGGGCAGTTATGGAAATAAGCAAAAAAGAAATTCTTAAATTAGTCAGAACGCACTTTATTTTGAGCACTGTTTCGTCAAAAAATATCTATTTTTCACAAAGTTATGAGAAATCACTATATTAGAAGGTATGCACTCTCCTTGTAAGTGTTTTCTATAATTGTGGCAGTATGAAATTAATTTATTCTGTAGATATATATGTTTATTTCGTATTCTGTTAATCGTACTTTCGGTTTTAAATCCTGTGTGATAAGCGTGCTTCTGATAATATATCCATTGTATCCATTATAATCGGCCACGCGTATTCTACTTTTAATTTTCTGAAGGATAAGGCATGTGACTATCAGTCTTTCGATATAGTTCCACCCGGTCCACGAAAGAAAATGGAGTTACGCAGACGTGCGACAGTGAACGACTTAATTAATTTAAAAAATCTGAAACTGAAATAGCCGGAAGACGCGAGATCCACAAAAAAGGGAGTTATTCGTTGACGTGCAACAGTAAGAGACTTGATGATTAATTGAAAAAGTCTTAAACTCACATAGGGAACGGGGGATTAATTAAAAAACTCTCAATGCCAAATTGCTGGACAGTCAACGCATAAAAAGAAAGTTAATTAGGTAGATGTACCACAGTAAGCGAGTCGATTATGGGGTGAGTTGATTTATTTGAGAAGAACTCTTCCACAGGTATTTAGGTCTAGCACTTTATCTAATAATCGACCCGCTTACAGTTACACATCTGCGTACCTTCCTTTTTTTTAATTAATCGACTCGCTTACTGTCCCACGACTACGTAACTCCCTTTTCTGTGTGGGCCACGGGTGCTCGAACTGTTTGTGTTTATGAATTTTTCAAATTATCGACTCGCTTACCGTCTATGTAACTCCCCTTATTTTACGTGGCCTCGCGTTTCCTGGCAATTTCGGTTCAAGAATTTTTTTAATAATCGACTCGTTTATTGTCGCATGTTTGCGTCACAGCGTAACTCCCTTTTATTGCGTGGACCTCACGTCCCTCGGCCATTTGAATTTGAATCTTTTTTAATTAATAATCGATTCCCTTACTATCGCACGTCTATACGTAACTCCGTTTTTTGCGTGGACCTCACTTTCTCTGGCTATTTGAGTTTTAGAATTTTTTAAATAATCGAATCGCTTACTGTTGCACGTCTGCGTAACTCTGTTTTTTACGTAAATTTTGCGCCCACCGTCTATTCTAATTTAAGACTTTTTTAATTAATCGAATCGCTTACTGCGTAATACAACCACTACTTGATAGAAATAGCCGATTGAAACTGACTTAAACTAATTAATTTACAGCGCTTCACATTGCATCCGATTGAAATCGATTCGTTTTTCATCGTATTAAATCGGTTCTAATCGTTTTTAATATGCATATTTTTTTAATTAACCGATTTTGATCAATAATTTTTAGCAGTGACTACGTAACTCTCTTCTTTTACATGGACCTCGCGTCTTCTGGCAATTTGGATTATAGAATTTTTTAAATAATCGACTGGTTTACTTCTCGCATATCTGCGTAACTTTTTCTTGCATGGACCTCACATCCCCCCCTATTTGAATTTAAGACTATTTTAATTAATCGACTCCTTTACTGTCGCACGTCTGCCTACTAAGTTTATTACGTGGATGATCAGCGTCTGTAGGCTATTATTCTTTATTTTTGTATTACATTTTTGGGTGGCAAGAATAAATTTTTTACTTTTACAAAGTATCAATTTTCAGGTTTACTCTTTTCAAAAGAGTAAAGTCAAAATAATTACTTTTTTCGGGTGGCGAGATAAAATTTTCTTCTTTTACAAAGTAGAAATCGTGTGAAGATATTACTTAAGCAATTGCTTAATTTATTACTTCATTATTTGGCTCATTATTTATAAGTAATTACCTTAGTAATTGTTTAAGTAACCTCTTAAACAACATCTTAAGTAATTGTTTAAATCGTTACTCATATAATGTTGAAGATAATTCTTACAAGTAATTTATACTTGAGGAATGCTGTATGAGATAGATGGGATGCCTCCATTCTTCCCACGAAGGGAACTCTGAAAGACCCGGTGTCCTAAAGAATATGAAATTAATCGATGTTAATCATTGAATTCATGGAATTATTTTTACTTATATAATTATTCTAGTATTAATAAAGAAAGAAACTGTACAAAATTAACTATGCAAAAATAATTAAATTATGAAAGATTGAAACATTAATATTAATTACAGAATTCATAATTAACGCTTTGAGAGAAAAGTGCAGGTTAATTGGAATCCTACTACGCTACTATAGTTATAAGGGGTTTTACGTTATACGTAAAGAATATTATTAATAATTTTCTTATTTTTTACGACCTCTCGTATTTAATTATTTTTTAGTTCACCTTAGCATAACGGCTTTTCCTCAATGCAAGTGACAGCGGACAAATTAGTTACATGACCGCGTTGTTACACGAAAAAATATTTATTAATTGTCCAATATCTACTGTTTTGCGTTGATTGATGGGATCGTGGACTGGAGAGGTTCACAAATGAATTAGTTTTCGTGTAGAGAAAATGGCTTTATTCAAAGCGCCGTTGTGCCTTTTGGCGTACACGTGTTGCTGTTCTCTCTCAGCCGTCGCGCGTGAACTGAGGCTGCCGGCGTGGCAATGTGCCGTCGGCGTGCTTGGTAGTACACGGAAAAAAATTTAGGATCTCCAGACCTCCGGTATGTATAGAATTGAACCTGTAAGAATCCAATATCTTCGGAGTCTTTACGATTCAAAAAACGTATGTTCTGAACTCCAATTCTGTCATCCCTAGACTCCGAGATTTCCGGTGTTGTAGCCATTCCACTTTGGACGCCTGAGGCCCCCATCTCTGGTATCCTGGCGCGACAGCGTTGAGAGAAGGGGAACGTAGTCGACCGCCGAGATACCAAGAATAGGGGTCTGAGGACTCCAATGGACGGATCCCCACAGCACCGAAAATCTCGGAGCCTGCCATTCCAACATGGCATCCGTACACAACCGAAATTGTTGGAGTCCTGTTGATTCCAACCTCCGACATCGCAGGCTGCCAAATTTTTTTCCGTGTAGGGGGGGCGGTAGAGAGACGCGTGGAGAGCGCTGAATGGCTCTCTCACGCATGTATGTGTTGCCGGAGAAGGGGAATGCTCTCGGCTGATCACGTTGAATCCCGAACATCTACATAAATTCATAACCAATGATAGAAAAAGAGTGACTATAAAAACCTACAGTAGACCTTATTTGTCTGTTCTTTTTCTACCATTGATTATGAATTGCGTAGATATCGGACAACAAAACTTTTTTCGTGTAACAACGGACATAACTTGTCCGTTGTCACTCGCATTGAGGAAAGGCCCTTAAGCATTGTGTTTATTCCCTGACTGCAAGAAATAAATAAACGCCACATATGTATAACTTCCTCCCAGAAACTGACACGAGCATACGCGTTTCTTTATTTTATTCTCGGTTGGTGTCTATATATACTTTACCCCCTATTATAAGAGCATAATATACTATTTTTCAAAAGACCACCATACCTTTATCTCTGCTAAAAATCACCCATTAAATACGATTAGTTTGATATTGATTTTTATTATAATTACATTAAAAACTATTCAATTTTATATAAATGAATATAAAATTAATCGATTTCAACTGTTTGCTTGATTGGCTCCAGGAATCCTAAAAAAATGCTCTGCCGACATCCAAAATATCTAACAACTACTATGATATTAAATTAGATATTATGCTGCTAAAAAATATTATTCTCTTCACTTTTTGATATGATAGGAAAAGAAAACAGTGAGATCATAAATTGATAAAAAAAAAACGTTGTAGGAATCATTTTGAACGCAAAGTAAATTACTTAAACAGTACTTAATCAAATCCAAGGAAAGATGAAAAAAATTATAGCTGGCTTTGAAATTTTTTTTTAAATAGCCAAAAACTGGTCATAATCAGGGTTTAAAAAATTCTAGCAGAAATTAGGAGTGATACGAGGAGCTGAAATTTTGCAAAAGCTGTTGTTTTGATATATTATGTTATTTTATCTTTAAAAAATGGGCAGCGTCATGAGAACATTATTGTGAGAAAATTTAAATAAACTGCAAATAACACTATTAAAAACTGTAAAACCTGTTAAAAAATGTAAAAAAACTGTTGGTAACTATTATTTACATCCCAATTTCGACACTCCTTTACAGTTTTTTTACAGTTTTCTTATAATTGAGGGTGTCCGGAAACAAAAAGGGCCTGCAATCTAAATTGCTTCAATCATTATTTGTCAAACAAGCAGTTAAAACATTTGAAAATTAATGTACACTAAAAACCCGAAAGATCAACATCAATGCGTTAAGAATTAAAAAAAAATCAGTTTTAAGTAGGTGAAGGCCCTTTTTGTTTGCAACCATAGAATTGCTCACATTTATTATTCTCGCTATGGAAAGAAAAAAATATAAAGTAAAAAGAGAAATGTAAAACCTGAAAAGAAAAAATATATGATCTACAAGAGTCTAAGAATGTCTAACTGCATCTATATATTTACATACAAAAATAGACATTATTACTCAAGTTATCAAAATTAAATTTTGAGTATAATTTTCAATGTTGAAGGAAACTATATACTTTACGTGCAAATATAATGGAATATTAAAATTAGAGAAGAAAGACAAGAACAAGAAAGACAAGAACATTAATTAATTGTGTGTGCGTATAATATCTTCTACAACTTTAACTTATATTTCAATATTTAAAATAATTATTTTAAATATAATCTAGAATTTATATTAATTCAACTAATTATTATACAAACGAAAAATGTCATTTTCTATTATTAAACTATCAGTTCCAACCAAATGTACCAATAAAGGAAAAAAAGCCAAAGTCTCAATGTCAATGTTTAAAAACAAAATAAGTGGTACAGCGTTTAATCGTATGAAGAAGTATTCTGTGAACTTTGATGGAAACTACTATAAAGTTCAAGTTATACTTATTGAAGGTAAATACAGGTGTTAATAAAATTTTCATTGTTGTAATAGAAATAATTCAATGTATAGATTAATTTAATTTTTTTTCTTACAGATTCTGAAGCAGAGTTAGAGAATAAAATACAAAAGGGTCGGCTAAGACTAACACCAAGTTTGAGATTGGAAACAGAAACTGAAGATGATTCTTATTCTCAGAGAAAAATTGTAAAAACAAAAAGTGATGCAGTACTGCCAAAAGCTGCTTATGACACGGAAACTACTTCCACGAATTACAGACAAAAAATACAGGTGAGGGTTTCTCGTTTAATTCTAGTCATTAAATTATTATCTAGTTTATTCTATTCAATGTGTAATTATTATATTTATATTATATTATCTCTTTTTTAATCTATAATTAAGGAACAAAAAATGAAGAAGTTTGCTTCAGTATTGAGCATGAAGACATATACACTTCAATCATTAATAAATATTAATGAAGAAACAAATTGCAATAATAGTAATAACAAACCTCACGAAGATACTAATCATGCGAAAGACTTAAGTCCTAATGATGCGAAAGACTTAAGTCCTAATGATAACAGTGTAAAACCTAAGGTTAGTATATATATATATATATATATATATATATATACACCTTCTTTTTCTTATATATTATTGATAGCAGCCATTTTTATTGTTTATTCCTAGCTCAAAACATGCAAAATTTTATCGGTATTAGAAACTAATTAATCTTGAGACATTTAACATATTTATTAATCATAATCAAACAGAGAATTATATAACGGTTTGCTTATTCAACAAATTTTTTTTACAGGAAGTAAAAGCTGTAAAAATCAGTTCGGCCAATGCAGATTCCGCTAAAAAATTAGATAAATTAATAACAGCTAATCGAGACCTAAAGAGAAAGATTCAAAATCTAGAAAAGGATAATGAAAAATTACAAAAAAAAATTAAGAAAACTTCACATGAGCTTGAAGAAGCTAAAAAAAGGGCAAAGGATTATGAAGACCTAAATAAGGACTTACAAACCAAAGTTATTGATATGTTCGAAGATCAGACAAGTTCGTATATCTATTTTTCTTTATGTAACACACTTTCTCATAGAATATCATATAAAAATATTAGAATATTATAGAAACAAAAAGTAATTCAAGTTAAAATTAAATAAATTTAAAATGTTGAACTTTTTTTTATAGATGTAGCTTTAAAATAAAAAACAATTTTTATCACTGTAAATTATATTAAAGAATAATTAATACAATTTATCAAGTTTTTGCATAAATTCATAAAAAACTTTCTGATTGTAATTAAATTGTCAAAAATGTTTAAAATATTAAGATTTATTTTTTTAAATTAATGTTTATTAATTTAAAATATATGCTAAAAAGCCGTGTATAAATAGTTATCATTGACATCATTTTAAAGTTTTAAAGGTTTTCCTACACAAGTATGGTCTGATCTACTGGACATGATTTGATTGTTACAAAACTGTACGTTTTTATTTGTTAAGTGTTACCAGATAAAACACTTAATGGACTCATGACTTTATTGGTATTAATGAACTTAGTTCATAATACAGTATATTCGTAAGATAATTATTACATAATACTGCTTGTGGTGACAATCATTCATTTCATGCTTGTAAATTATTGCTATGGTCTTCATTTTAAAGTATTAGTGCTAGCTTGTATAGTACCATATGACTTTTACAGTAATTAATTACGTCAAGATAAAAGACTTTTACCCTTAGTTCTCAAGGGTTAGAATTCTCAATATTTACAATTCTCAATATTTACAATTTTCAATATTTACAATTTTCAATAATTATAATTCTCAATATTTACAATTTTAAATAATTACAATTCTGAATATTTACAATTTTGTTCTAAAACAATAATTAATAGAACCATGTTTAATAAATTATTTTTTCTCTTTAAATAAAATCTTTGTTATATTATTATTACACGGAGAGAAATTTTAGAGTAAAAATTACCAAGGTGCCTTGGTAGCGCATGGATAGACTGTCAAAAGCCGTGATATTCCCAGGTTTCTAATACAATTTATAAGTTTCCCAGGAAAAACTACCATAACCACTTAAAAAAAATACCAAATTATCGGAATAAAAATTACCAGACACACTGGTAAGAATTGAGATCTAGTCATTTTTATAGGGTAACCTAAGAATTTTTACTAAGAAAACTGATAAATTTTTCCAAATAACCTGGTATTTGTGTATTCGCGCATGCGCACTGCGCATTATTGTGTTTCAGAAGATTGATACTAGAGGCGTGCGCGACGTTAAAATGAAAACAATACACATATTTTCAGTAAGTAATAACGGCGATTCAAATGACTGTTGGTAATAGCTTCCGTGGCGCAGTCGGTAGAACGTCGGACTCTCAACCCAAAGATCGTCGGATCGAATCCCGCTTCCGTAAAAATTTTTTTTCAGTTTAATGTTTTTTCATCCTTGTTTCTGTTTCTATTTCTATATTAAAATACTATATATCCATCAATATGGATAAAAAAGGTTAATTTTTTTAATTTAAATTAACTAAAAAATTTTACCAAGGCACTTTGGTAAAAAGTTTGAAATTGTCAGTCTGTCCATCCATTACCATAGAAACTGGTAATTTTGCCTCGAATATTTGTAATTTTCACTACAAAATTTCTCTCCGTGTACTCATAATTACATATACAAGTGAAACCTCTAGCAAAATGCAAAGCAAATGTTGCTTTGTTGCAGTGTACAGATTACCCTAATTAAATAACAATATTTTTTTGAGATTTGAGCATTTGTACGCACTTTGACACACTGTACGCTTTTTCACTTCAAATGGTTTGCTAATAATTTTGCATGCTTTTAAACACTTTAAACTTTTAATTTGTGATAATTTGAATTTAACAAAATTTAATCAGATATTGTTAGAAACTTATAGACTATAGTATTATATTACATAATATAATATTTTTGTCTGATATATTGAATTTGTCTGTAATGTTATTACATACAAATTAATAATCTCAAAAAATTGTAAGTATATCGTAAAATGCATGAAAATTAAGATAAAATAATTGCTCTACTAGATTACCTCATTCCGTGTGTGTCTGTGTGTGTGTGTGTGTGTGTGTGTGTGTGTGTGTGTGTGTGTGTGTGTGTGTGTGTGTGTGTGTGTGTGTGTGTGTGTGTGTGTGTGTGTGTGTGTGTGTGTGTGTGTGTGTGTGTGTGTGTGTGTGTGTGGGTGTGGGTGTGTGTGTGTGTGTGTGTGTGTGTGTGTGTGTGTGTGTGTGTGTGTGTGTGTGTGTGTGTGTGTGTGTGTGTGTGTGTGTGTGTGTGTGTGTGTGTGTGTGTGTGTGTGTGTGTGTGTGTGTGTGTGTGTGTGTTTAAGGGTTAAAGAAGTTTTTTGTGAACATTCTTTCTCTTCAATACATAAAAACTCATCACTATTTTACGTATTTCACTGCATTATTATTAAAATAATTTTTGGGTATGGAATTATTATCATTTTAGTGTTTGTGTATAGAGTTAGTGGCACAGTAGAGTTAAAATGGAAAAGTACTATAGGTGGGAGTATATAATCCGGATTTCACGCGTACGAATCGTGCACCTAATTAACTGATGTACTGAACTCTATCTTTATTTATTAATGTTAAACATTAAATAGAATATTAATTTATATAAAAATATTACTATTTTTTACTATTAATGTATTACAAAATATTACTATTTTTAATCATTGAGCATGTTTAAGAGCAATTACAATAATGCTTAGTTAATTAAACTGAACAGCGAACTGAATTTGCTTAGAATATATATTGTTTATATTATTTTGTTTCATGTAGCAATCAAAAAACAGATACAAGAAACTGAGAATCAACATTCAATAGATAGCGGGAAAAATTTTGTTCCTGTTGGAAAATTTGCTAAGAGTGAGAACAAGTTTCACATTGGACGAGGTCTTTCTTTACCTGCAGTGATGTATGACGGAGTAATGCAGGCAAAAACACCATCGACAATGGTTGGCAATGCAATTGTTGCAGTCTTTTCTATTCCGGTACTATTAAAAAGCACAAAGACTGGTAATGTAAGCAATAAAACTATAGGTCAGAAGATGGAGAAAGGTGAACTGAAACCGAAAGTTGAGAAATTAAATGAAACTTCATTAGCAGCTTGTCGAGGTAATTATTTGACAATGTTTCACATACATCGGTTGCAAATAACTAATAGAATTCAATTATTTTGATATTTTAATATTATGAAAATGCAAGTAAATTTAAAATAAATCGAATTTAATTCGTTAAACATTAGTATATTTTTTAAATTAACTTTAATACAATCCGATTAAGTGATTTTGTATATTTATTTACAGACTTGTTTATTCATTGGCTAGAGACCAAATACGTCAAAATAAAGCCTGACTTTGATAAATACGTAGAAATTGCTAATTTTGATGTATACGTTAGTAAAAAAATTTCGTATCTAAAAAGACCATCTGCTGCTAAAAAACATGAAATGCACGTTAAAGTACACCGTGGTATGTATAAGTTTTTATTATTATTTTTATTTAAGTAAAGTATTGGCAAACGCACATATCTAAACAAAGACGCATACACTATATGTATCATCAATCTGCATTCATTTTTACACGCTTATCAAGATTCAGTCGTTTATATACATACATTTGAAAATAAATATATAAAACTATTATATTTTACAGAGGCCAGTGATGGTGAAAATAAGGAAAATGAAAATGAGACAGAAGAAACTATGCTTACGGAAGAGTCAGAGTTAAGAAATGCAGATAGCGTATTAATTAATGATAAGCCAAAAAATAAAAATTTGAAAGATGAGCCTAAAAAGAAAAATTTGGAAGATGACCCTAATAAGAAAAATTTGAAAGATGAGCCTAAAACGAAAAATTTCATAGATAACAAGCCAGAAAATGAAAATTTGAAAGATAAGCCAAAAAAGAAAAATTTTAAAGATGATGCTGAACTAGAAACTGAAACTTTAGAAGAATACGATAAGCAAACAAATGATTTCAAAAATGAGAACCAAATACAATTTATATCAACTGAAATCGTCGATAATAGTTCTGATCTGTCCGACGCAATAACTGAAGTCGAATCGATTCTTGATGACGATGATAATGACAATGATACTGATCCTCTTATTCAGTCTGATGTTCCTGATGAAGACGTTGATGGAAATGTTTCTGATGATATCCCGTCTGATCCACTTATGTAAAACTTATGATATATATGACTTTAATTTTTAATAATTTAAAATATTTTTTATTTATAACTATAAATGATGTAACTTTTATAATATAATATTATAATAAATATTTTTTTGTACTAACTAATTTTTTTCAATACAGTCTTATACCTATCATACTTACCTGCACTTTAGATCATCTACCTGCAACCTATTTTACTACCTAGAATTTTTCCGGAAGATCATAACCTCAACCCTCTTAAGTCATGATTACAGTAAGTGTTTTATACCTTATATACACATACCCTATATTAAATATATTTAATCGATATCGAGTAATATTTGTATACGGTTTTCTATTATTTCTGAAAACATACGTTTTAAAAGCTTATTATTAATAACAGTTTATAATGAAGACGTGTTTTTTAAGTAGAGAAATAATTAATTTTTATAAATGTTTTATATTAAATAAATTCGTTAGCGAGAAAATTAGCAACATAAACGATATTAATTATTGTATCATTGTGGTCACTGACTACGAATTTAAGACTCGGAGATAATTGTTGAATATACTTTGAATTTTTATTCGTCGGAGTTACTGAATAAAATACTATATTAATTTTTTGTTTTAATCTTAATTCAGAGTTTAAAATCCGATTGAAATAAGAAACTATTGAAACCGAAAAATTTTTGATCATCAATAGTTGATAATACGATAGAATTTGCTGAAATCGATTTATGTCGATTCAATATCAATCAATTTACATTAATATTAATCCACTACTTTAAATGCTACTCTAAATCGGATTGGAAAGACGATTGAAACCGATTTGAAATAGGAAGTATACATAGTCGATTAAAGACCATTAAGAATTCTTCATAATAATTGTGATTGAAATCGATTAAAAATACCAGGGTGGAATCGATTCTTATGAAATAACATTTAATGTAGTCGATAGAAAACTGAATTAAAGTCGATAAAAAAAATTTTAATCGACTTTGAGACTAATTTGTCAATCTAATTTTTACACATTAACGCGATTAAAATAAAGATTTTATAGAAATTTATTAATGTCGATAACTTTCAATAGTCTGAAAGTACATTAAAGTCGATTGCTCAGTGTATTTTATCAACTGATTTTAATATATTTCTATCGATTATGTGTTATACTTTTTAATCGGTTTCTAAAGGATAATTTATTTTATCTATCTCAAATGTAAAAATTAGTATGACAAATCAGTCTCATAGTCGATTGAATTATTTTCTATCGATTGCAATACGCTGTTTATAGCAGGGCGGTATACAGTAACATGGGGTCCTGGGAACTAACGTTATACAAGTTTATATATATATGTATATATATACGTGCACATTTTTTATACACTGAAAAAAAGATATGTATATTTTCACATAAAAGTACTTTACAGTATAGTATTATTTGACTACGACCTTATTTTATAGTACTGTTTACATTTAAAATTATCGTCGCGATAGCTAGAAATTTGTTATTGGGTGCTATATTATATAGTAAAATTTGAAATATTAAAGGAATTCAAATGGAAATATTATATTATACTAAATAAATATAGTAAGCTTTACTGAAAATTTAGTTACATGTACAATAATTTAGTTACTATCACTGTTTAGTCGTTTAAATTATATCATGTTTATTATTAACATATTATAGTCCATTTTACAAAATAACATAGTTATGGCTATAATATTGAGTTTTGCTAGGCAATATAGTTAACAGTACTACCGCCTTTTTTCAATGTATAATAAAAAAATAATATTTAAATTAATTCTATTTACATCTAAAAGTCTATTCTCTCTCAAATTTTGTCTCGCGTGGCTAATGAAATTTTTGCGATACAATTTATGCCAGGATTCATTCGCATCTTCAGAAAAATATGCCATTGGTAATGGGAATTCTTTGGCTATATCACAACCATGTATTAGAAGCTTATGAAGCGTTGGGTTCATTCGTGCCCAGGGAAAAAGTTCATAATGAAATCTGTACGTATTTAAACAAAATTCTTTCAACACTTGTAGATTTAATTTTTTCTTGCACTTAAATGCGGATAAAATCAATGAAATATTTCTAACTAATTCGACATCAATTTCTAAGGCATCTGCAAATAAATCGGATTTTTCAAAACATCGTCTTGCAAGATTTCCTGTGTTAGTCGTTCCGTGACCTTGCAGAACTTGATCTGCTTTGGCACCTAAGCTTTCATATATTTTCTTTTGAACTTCAAGTTGTCTTTTCTTAAATTATTCTAAAAATTGATAAATGAATAATTATATATTACAGTCAAACCTAAATACGAATTATTGGTATTCAATTCTTTATAGTACTGTTTCAGAGAATGAAAACGAAAACAATGATTTTTCCGTTTGAGTTTGTCTCTCTCATTCCTCGCCATAATAGCAAGCCTCTTATTAGCCATTTACTATCTAAAAAAAATGTCCAACTTTAATAACTTTTAAATACTCATAAACAAGCTAATGTAAATTTGTAAAAAAACTTATTCTAATATTCTGTCTATTGAATGGCGAATATGACCGGAAAAATCGTTTCATCGATGGATAGAAATGGCCAAGAAAAGTGTCTAGTGTTTCGCGATTATTAGGGAAACTAGCTATTTATTAGGTAAATAATGCAATCTATTTCCACCAGGGTATATGTCCTAGTGGATACGAAAAGGTTATATGAAAGAATGGGGTCATGATTAATGGCTCACCTTTTAAAGCTTGTTTTATATCCCACTTTTTTATGATAATTCTATAAGATATATGTAATAAATGTTCAAAAGATTTAATTTCATCATGAAGTAGTCCTAAGCCATATTTCAAAGAGGTTTCGTACGGCGCAAAATCATCTTCGAGATTTCCAAATTCATGCGTTGTTCGTCGACACATAGGACATCTAGTAGTCGCAGTATTACCGACTATGGTGTTAATACATTTTCCATCAAAAAGCGTTTGAAAAATCCTATATTTAACTTTCACGTTTCTGGAATCAGACATGACAAATTGATGTGATTTGAGATCACTAATTTCTTCATTTAAACGATTAAATTCATTCATAGAAGCTTCTTGAGTTTCTTTTTCTAATGCTATCCGCAAAAGTCGACAAAAACGTACACTTTGCGGTGTCGGATTTATCCAAGTATTATTTCAGATCGAAATTCGAAGAGAAATGATGAGTAAACTAGATTCAAAGAGAGGCTGTTGAGCACTTGTACATTCATTCTCAGGATTTTTGCATTTTTGGTTTGGATTTGTGTGCCCTGAAGAACTGGCGAATTCTAGAGTTGCCACAAGTTCCAGTTTTTGTAAATATCTCGTGCCCAAATATAATGTAATAGCATCGCATAAGCGCTCAGAAGTCTTATTTATCATATCTTGCAATGAGACAATAAATTCAACTTCTGTGGTAAGATAATTCGAAGGCTGGCACTCTATCGTAGCAGCAGATATTTTTCTGTACGAGGGATATATAGCACAATTCCTACTCCGACAGTCTTTTACTAAAGCTGAATAACTATTTTTATTATAATTATACTCTAAATAAAAAGCTAATGCTGAATCTTTTGTATGCTTTAGTTTTTCTTTGTTAACACCAGACGATTTAGGTTGCCCACATAACTTAGCAGCTAATTGGAAAAAATAAATAAATTTTCATTTATTGAAATTACAAAATTAATACCTAAATTACAAAATGAAATTTATTACACCGGCACACAAAAAAAAAGTGGTCTGTTCTGGGAACCAGACCTATGCATTATTATGTATTTTGACGCGCTGAATCCGAATCCGAGGTTGGTTTTGCCCAGACACCTCCAAATTTTTTTAAAATCGCGAAAAACCGTGAAAAATCGCGGAAAATCGTGAAAATTCACATCTAAAAATATAGGTTATGAGGGAAAATTATTCTCCGTCATTTTCCTCTCTCCCCGCATTAATCATGTACTAATTCCTCACAGTTGTTACAGGTGCAGACGACGCGGAAGGACGCTCGGCCGACGGAGAGAGAGAGAGAGAGAGAGAGAGAGAGAGAGAGAGAGAGAGAGAGAGAGAGAGAGAGAGAGAGAGAGAGAGAGAGAGAGAGAGAGAGAGAGAGAGAGAGAGAGAGAGAGAGAGAGAGAGAGAGAGAGAGAGCACGCGAGAAGCGCGCGCGACCCGTTTAGACTCTGGAGAGAGTCAATGAGTCTCGTTTGGGATAGCGCCCGCGCTCCTTGCCCCAAAAATATACGGGAGAGTTCCGTGACGTGCGACCTCGGATTGTGAGTGTATTTGTGTGAGTGTGTGCACCCTGCCACGAGCCTGTGGCCCGTTTCAGCCTCCGAGAGGCAACCGAGCGCGACCTGCGCTCTCTAACTCGCGGCAACTCGGGCCTCCTTCTTGCGCCCGCTGACCGCGAATCGCACATTGTGCGCTGTGTCCCCTTTTCCCCTCTTTGACTCGTTCAATAAACCTCGTTATATGGTATTTAATCCTCGCGAGTGATCCTTCATTTGCTACCCCGTTCTCCCACCTTTATTCAATTCTACATTCGCATGCGGCGTGCATTGCACGAGGCGCGCTAGCCTCGCCGCCATATGCACTACATTTGTAACCGGATAATATCCGTTACAAGGTTATGAGCAATAAATTTTTTTATGAGTGTACTATACATGGTTTTTGTATATTTTGACGCGCTGAAACCGAATCCAGGGCTTATTTTGCCCTTCTAAGTATGAAAAATTGGTGAAAAACTTTGAAAACACGAACAAAATTACGGAAAATCATGAAAATTCGCATTAAAGAGAATAGGTTAAAGCCAAATATTTTTTTATAAGTGTAATTATACATTATTTTTGTATATTTTGACTCGCTGAATCCGAATCCAGGGTTTATTTTACCCCTACGCCCTTCAATCATTGTAAAAATGGTGGAAAACCGTGAACAATCGAGAAAAACTACGGAAAATCGTGAAAATTTGCATTTAATAGCTTAACTTCGTTCCAATACATTTCTTTGTGAGTGTCTCTTGTATGATTTATGTTAATTTTAGGCGTCTAAAATGAGATCTGGTGAGTATTTGACTTTCATATCCTCACAACTTTGAAAAAATGTCAAAAAATCTTGTAAAATCGGTTAAAAATAACATTATATGGTGAGAAAGGAAAATAAAAATAAATCGTGTCATTGAAGAAGTTCTTTCTCTTTTCTAAATATGATTTTAGTTTTTTTTTTCTTTTTCTAATACTTACTACGTCAACTCTGTTTGCTCTACTCCTTTTTTCTCTTGTAACGAACTCTTTTTTCTTCAAATGACCTGTGCAAGGGATTCCTTTTTCTCTTTTTGCTCTTACTCACAGTGTCTCTTTTAAGCATCCTACAAAAGTCTGCCATCATATTAACGACCCATTTTCCTTGGTATCGATTCTCCATTACACTTATATCTTGATGGAATTGTTCTCCTTGTTCTTCACTGAAGTTTCCAAGATTAGAAGGGAAGTAGTCGAGATAAGAATGTAAGAAATGCATTTTAGAGCTCATCAAGCAACCCAAATTTTTAAAATTTTTCAACATTTCTTCGACAAGTTCCTTATAGTTCTCACTCTTCTCATTTCCTAAGAAGTTCTCACATACAGATTTGAAACTTTGCCATGAGACTTTCTCATTGACAGTCATTTTTGTCATAAAATTTTTGTCTTCAAATAGAGCACGAATTTGGGGACCGTCAAAAATACCTTCTTTTAATTTAGCGTCACTTATTGCGGGAAACTTTTCTCCTAAATACTCGAAACAATCGCCATCTTTATTCAGAGCTTTTACATACTGTTTCACAAGACCAAGTTTGATGTGAAGTGGAGGAAGCAGATACTTTGATGGATCAATCAATGGTGGGCATATAATGTTCTTCTACCCTGGTTCAAAATCTGCCCTAGTTAACCATATTTTTTGAACATAGTGACTCTGCCTGTCTCTGCTATCCCACAAACATAAGAAGCAGGGATTTTTAGTAAAACCTGATTTTTGTCCTAATATCATGGTTGCAATTTTAAGATCGCCACAAACTTTCCATTGATGTTCAGAGTACTTTATTTCTTGCAATACTATCTCCAAATTTTCATAAGTTTTCTTCAGTTTAGTCGAGTGAGCTATAGGAATAGATGCAAACTTATTTCCGTTGTGAAGTAACACAGCTTTGAGGCTTCGTTTTGATGAATCAATAAAAAGTCTCCAGTCCTCGTCTTTATATGAGTTCGGTTTTAGCTCATTCACTAACCCCTTCACACCCGTACAGAATACTAAAGAGTTTTCTGTATCGTTTGTGAAATCTTTTCGAAATCCTTTTTCTCTATCTCGATAGAAAGAAGCTGTTGTTCCTTGAGCCAACAGATTTTTCTTTTTGAGTACCGAGGCTAGATATTCGGCTCCATCTTTAGGCAGTCCTAGATCCCGAATAAGATCACTCAACTCCTTTTGATTGAAGGTTTGAGGACCTTTTCTTTCTCCATCTGGCAAGTATTCATCTTCAGAGCTTCCTTCACTCTTGGAAGTTTCTTCCTCAGACAATTTCTCAACTTCCATTTCCTCTGCTACCCCTGAATTGGCTACATCCATACATTCGGATGTTCCAGTTTCATCCTTGACTACTATTTTTTCAGGCTTTTTCACTGAAGAAACGTCTGCATACACAATTCTAGATTTAGTAGTCATGTTAAAACCAGTAGTGTTAGTCATACAGAAGTAGCAGTCTTTTTGGCTTGTTGGATCAGACCATTTCATTGGTTTTGTAAATTTTAAGAAGAGTGAGAACTATAAGGAACTTGTCGAAGAAATGTTGAAAAATTTTAAAAATTTGGGTTGCTTGATGAGCTATAAAATGCATTTCTTACATTCTCATCTCGACTACTTCCCTTCTAATCTTGGAGACTTCAGTGAAGAACATGGAGAACGGTTTCATCAAGATATAAGTGTAATGTTGGATGCTTAAAAGAGACACTGTGAGTAAGAGAAAAAAGAGAAAAAGAAATCCCTTGCACATGTCATTTGAAGAAAAAAGAGTTCGTTACAAGAGAAAAAAGGAGTAGAGCAAACAGAGTTGACGTAGTAAGTATAAGAAAAAGAAAAGAAAAAGAAAAAAAAAACTAAAATCATATTTAGAAAAGAGAAAGAACTTCTTCAATGACACGATTTATTTTTATTTTCCTTTCTCACTATATAATGTTATTTTTAACCGATTTTACAAGATTTTTTGACATTTTTCCAAAGTTGTGAGGATATAAAAGTCAAATACTCACCAGGTCTCATTTTAGACGCCTAAAATTCACATAAATCATACAAGAGACACTCACAAAGAAATGTATTACGAAGTTAAGCTATTAAATACAAATTTTCACAATTTTCCGTAGTTTTTCTCGATTGTTCACGGTTTTCCACCATTTTTACAAAGATTAAAGGGCATAGGGGTAAAATAAACCCTGGATTCGGATTCAGCGAGTCAAAATACACAAAAATCATGTATAATTACACTTATAAAAAAATATTTTGCTTTAACCTATGCTCTTTAATGCGAATTTTCACGATTTTCCGTAATTTTTTTCGTGTTTTCACAGTTTTTCACCAATTTTTCATACTTAGAAGGGCCAAATGAACCCCGAATTCGGTTCCAGCGCGTCAAAATACACAAAAACCATGTATAGTACACTCATAAAAAATTTATTGCTCATAACCTATATTTTTAGGTGTGAATTTTCACGATTTTCCACGATTTTTCACGGTTTTTCGCGATTTTAAAAAAATTTTGGAGGTGTCTGGGCAAAACCAACCTCGGATTCGGATTCAGCGCGATAAAATACATAAGAATACATAGGTCTGGTTGCCAGAACAGACCACTTTTTTTCTTTTGTGTGCCGGTGTTATTTATTGTTAGTTTCACTAAATCTTATATAAAATAATACAAACTAATATCATATGATTAATCAAACACTGTTTGTTTTCTTGATATTGTTTCAAATTTTTTATTTTTTGATGTATATGTGCAATTCTACCGAAATCTGCGACCAAACCCTAAATGTGGTTTTGAATTTTTTTTTTGTTGGCACATCTGCCAGACCAGGCTTTTCTGGTTGTTTGTAGTATAAATAATAGAAATTCGCTGTTGAACAGGGTCTATCGAATGGTATACTTTTTCTACAACAACTTATACTTCTTAAGAAAATGGTCAAAAAAGTCCTTCTGTTTAAACCTCAATCATTTAGCCCAGAATCGATCAACTCAAAAGTTCAAAATAGCAATTTAAACTAGAAAAAAGAGCTTGAAATCCCTTTTTTAAAAATTAAAAAAGGCCGATTCCTTCGAAAGTTATAAGGGTTTGAAATTAAAGCTTACACTGAGAGAAGAATTTGGTTACGCCAAATAAATTTGGTAACTATTACCAAATATCAATTGAAATACAAGCGAATGAATATTTAGTAACATTTTCCAAATCATACTTGAATAAACCAAACGTAGTCGTTCGGCACAATAACATATTTGTTAATAATTACCAAATTCTAATTTCTAATAAATATAAGCATAGAATTACAATAAATATGTCATATTTGATTGAAATATGTACATATATGAATAAAATAAGTTTTGTATCAATATAAATATAATTTTAAGAGTAAATCAAATTTTTCTTTATTAATTCGTATATTTATATACAGTAAGATCAACTGCAGAAAATTTATTTGTAGTCGGAAAATAAAAAACACTTAAATATTTAGTTTATTTCGTTTTATTCCAAATCTCTTCTTGAAATGACATTGCAACCATCAGCTACTACATGAATTTTCATCGGTCTGAGGTATTCATTACAATCGAATCAACTTTCCGCGCGATTCGTGAATTTTGCTTTACACCTCCAAAGCAATTTTTGCTTGGCATAAAAGCAATTTAAGTCTGTGTCTCGAGTGCGATCTACTTAACTCTTAAAGCGTTACCGACCAGGCGGTACTAAAGCATGTATTACCTGACAGCACGGCAGTTTTTCGCGTCTACGTGTCGGAATGTATCCAATGCATGATCTACGTGTTCGGGGTGGCCGATGATGGAGTCTAGGAAGTGTGCTCCGTTGGTTTTTGAGTCTAGGTATCGGGACGTGTACGTTTTGATACTTTGACGCTGAAACCTACGGAGCGCACTTCCTAGACTCCATCATCGGTGACCTCGAATAGCTAGACAGCGCATTGAGTACGTTTCGACACCCAGACTCAAAAACCTACGGAGCGCACACCTAGACTCCATCATCGGAGACCCCGAATACCTAGACAACGTATTGGCTACATTTTGACACCTAGACTCAGAAATCTACAGAGCGCACTTCCTAGACTCCATCATCGGCGACCACGAACACCTGGACCACGCATTGTATGCGTTCCGACACGTAGACCCGACAAACTACGGAGCGCACCATCTAGGCTCCATTATCGGCGACCACGAATACCTAGACCACGCCTTGGACATGTTCCACCACCAGGACACAAAAACCTACGGAGCGCGCCACCTAGACTCCATCATTGGCCACCTTGAACACCTGGACGACCCATTGTATACGTTCCGACACCTAGACGCAAAAACGTACGGAACGCACTTCTTTGACTCCATCATCGTCGATGTCGCACACCTAGACGACGCTATGGATACGTTTGACGCCTAGACGTGTGCTACATACATCCATTATTTTCGACTGTTTCTCAGGTTAATTCTACCGGCCCTCTACGAAGCAAATATCTCATTTTACTGCCAAGTAAAAACAACATGGGTCGATGAGCAGAAGTTGCTTTACGCCGCTTGCTTGGGCTAGCAAAGCAGATTTCGCTTGGATCCCGAGCAGAAATAGACTTTTTTTTTTTAGTGTACTCAAAACTATAGTTCGGTGTGCACATACACATATATAGAACATGTATAAGCATATTGGGTCGATTATCGGTCGATAAACACAGGAATATTTATCTCAATTAAGATTTGGTAATAGTTACCAAATATTTTTTTCATATAAATATCTATTCAATGCTCCAAAAGCGATTATTTAATTATTTTAAAATTATATTTATCGTGATCTAATGAAAGAATATTTCGAACAAATTAATTAAATTTAGGGAATATCAAATAAATATGTTTATTTGAGGGAACTAAACTCTTCTCTCAGTGTAGAAAGGCATAAAAATGCTCTCAAAGTCGGCGCTGCCGATTCCTGCGATTTTTGCATTTTTATGCCTTTCTAAGCTTCAACTTCAAACCCCCTTATAACTTTCGAAGGAATCGGACTTTTTTAATTTTTAAAAAAGGGATTTAAAGCTCTTTTTTCTAGTTTAAATTGCTATTTTGAACTTTTGAGTTGATCGATTCTGGGCTAAATGGCTGAGGTTTAAACAGAAGGACTTTTTTGACCATTTTCTTAAAAAATATAAATGGTTGTAGAAAAAGTATACCATTCAATGGACGTTGTACGACGGCGAATTTCTCTTACATATACTACAAACAACTAGAAAAACCGGTCTGGTAGATGTGCTAAAAAAAAATTTTCAAAAGCACATTTAGGGTTTGGTCGCAGATTTCGGTAGAATTGC
Source organism: Torymus aiolomorphi (assembly GCA_036365515.1). Classification (NCBI taxonomy): domain Eukaryota; kingdom Metazoa; phylum Arthropoda; class Insecta; order Hymenoptera; family Torymidae; genus Torymus; species Torymus aiolomorphi. The sequence continues at coordinate 250,689,004 of CM070874.1, forward strand.
ACATCTATGACCTCATCAGGAATTATACACCTGCTGCCTTATTTTGCAAGTGATATATACCTTTTTTCTACACTCGCTTTCTTTGACACGGTGAATAACTGTGGGTTGCTCAGTTTACTTCAAACATCACCCTCTGTCTGATTATGTTTTAAGTATTTACGTCAGATCCTATAAACTTAAACACTGATAACATATTCAATTTACCCGCCAACACTTTGTTAAAAGGGAAATATCACCTTATCAATCGCCAAAGTTGCGTAGGTTTTCCGCGGTCATCCATTTAAGATAGTTGTCGAGTAAACTGAGCTCTGGGTAATGTTTTTGAAATTTAAACTGTAGATTAATAGAGTTATTATTTACCGGTGGTTCAAATGTGGGCGACCTCAGCGGTCTCGTTTCCAAAATATAAATTTCCAAAGTTTGAACTTTTAATACGTAGGTTATAAGAAGTGGTGTCATAGAAATTACATTTTCATCGATTGAAGAAAGAATCTCTAGGGAATGTCTTTGAAAAAGAAATATTTTATTAAAGGAGATATTTAGAACATTATAGTGAAAAATCAGACAGGTTAACGGCACCGTTTTCGTGTTATTGTACTTCAATGTAGCATTCTTTGTGTTGACACACGACCACACGCTGCGAGGACGAGAGAGAGAGATCACGAGTAAGCAAGAGAGATAGAGCGAGAATGCGGGGTTAGGTCAGGTTAGTTGTACCGTCCGCTATCAAATTTCTTGTCCCGCCCAGCATAAACAAAGCATGCATGGCAGGCAAGACAGAGTCGAAAATTTTGCTTCCGATCATCCACTCGACAACTACCTTAAGTAGTAATCACGTCCAGCGTTGTTTAACTTCGGTCATCGACCGAAATGCAGTTCCGCTACTCCACTAAAGTGTTGGTTTTTTTTTATTTTTAATCAATTTTATATTAAGAAATTGTATACATCATAGTCGAAATAACATTATATATTCCACAACAATCTTATAATAATAAAATATAGACGTTGTTCTTGTGTATTTAAAAGTATATTTATATAGATAAAATCAATATGAAGTATTTCTAGAAAAAATGTTTTCAAGTTTACCTAATTGTATCACTGACGTTTGATCTTTATAACTTTTAATAATTTCATGGGCTCGTCTATAAATTGTTCGATTAGAAGAATTTTGCAATGTTATAATTCGTTTTCTTCCTGAATGAACGCGCTTGCCACCTTTCTTACGAGGACGACCATCCTGTTTTCCCGTTTTACGTCTTTTTCTACCTTGAGGCTTACTACGCTTACGCATGGTACTTAACAAATTCTACTCAAAGAAAAAAAGGATTTCATTTTATGTAATAATTACTTTACTATGTGACTTACTGCAAAATATTATACAATAGAACATGTGTATATTAAAATATATATAATAGTTAAAATATAAATGATACAATATATTACATTTTGTAAACTTTAGATATAACATTTCGTATTAAAAAGCTCATCAATTGTACTTATCAATTGTATAACTTATGATTTTATAACTTTGATAAAACATTTGCAGATCAAAGTGAATTTTCTGAAATTGCAAACTATAAACATTTAAATGCTTTAAGAAGTATTTGTGTAACGTTATTTATACGAACTGAAGGTTTAAAGTTTCACACTAAACTAAATGGAATCAATATTTTGAATACATTTTTAGAAACATTTAAATTATTTTAATTAAGATGGCATCAGTAATGCGCATCGTACTACGCAGGGCAACAGGTGGTCCTAATAAAATTATAATGCTAATTTTCTACAAATTTTACTTACGAATATGCAAAATCACTTAACAATGATCAGTGCAGAAATAAAAACATTAATGTTAATCAAACAATAATTTCGTCTCTTTTCTCACTCTCTAAGGTAAGACACGAATTTTCAATACGCTCCTGGTCTGACCGGCCGCAATATCTACCCATGCACGCCAGAGCATGTAAACAAGCGAGATTCCACGCGCATGCGCAGTAAGCGCCTTTGAGCACGAGGCCATCAAAATCAACTAATTTCGAGCATATTTTACACGATTTTTTATCGGCAACACCGATAATTCGCAGTTTTATGTGAATCTGCGTGAAATGAGCTATAATAACTTCATATTTTTGTTTTTATGAATTATTATTTTAGAACTGAGTAAGAGATGCTGAACCGTTATTGACATAGGGAACAACAGTTCTATAACGACTGTATAAAAATGACACTATATTTTAACATTTTTAAACATTTTTTAACATAATTAGTTCGGCGACTTAAATATTTCTTTTTTATAATAGTTACTATACGCAACTTCGAAAATATAGTCTAATTATTGTATATTCTTTTAGTATTTTAGAAAAGTTGCTGATGCCACCGTAAATTATTTTGTAATACTAAACTAATTAAATATTAAATACTGTACAGAATTGATACGAAATCATTAACCTTTAGAGGACGGGGATTTGGGTTTACTGTTTTCTCTCACTTTTCTATAGAAATCGAGTTTTTGTGATATCTCACATCTCAAAACTAACACATGTAAAGGGTCGATCATGGGCATGGCCCGTATAGGGGCCATCCCGTCCTCTAAAGGTTAATTTATGATTATTAAGCTTATATTTATTATATAAACATATGTATATTAGTTCTAAATTTAGTCCGAAAATATTACTACACAATACTAAAACAATACTAAAACGATACTAAAACAAGTTAAGTACAACCCTGTCGTAAATTATAAATGCTATTAACAGTTAATAATTGTTAGAAATTATTTTAAACTATTTAGAACTGTTTAAAACTGTTTAAAACTGTTTATAAAAGTTACAAAATGTAGGATTTTGGACACATTTTTTCTAATTATAATAGTTTGTAACAGTTTAAAATATTTTCTAATAGTTTTAAACAGTTTCAAATAATTTTGAATTTGGTATATTTCAGAAAAATTTAATAATTATTCAATTATTATTATTAATAATGATAATAATAAGAAATAATTTTATAATATCCATATTGTTTTATACATAATAATTAATTAATAATTAATTGTATTAGTTGATACTTGTAGTTTTCAGTTTTTGTTGAATTATAAATTAGTAATAGGTAGTTATTATTATAGTAATAATAAAAATTAAAAAATATTGAATAGTTATTAAATGATTTAATAACTCTTATCCTGCAAATCCTATTTTCTATAATTTTATACATCGAATATTATATCTATTTTAGAATTTTCAGTATTTTCGTAGTTACACGAGTACCATTTTTCTATATCGATTTCTCGATCATCAAAAGTAAAATTTAATGGCACTATTCTCATACATTCAAATTAATAGTAAATTACATTGAATTTAATTAGAGATATTTAGTTTACATCTTTAACAGAATCGTGCTACAAAATTTTAAAATGACTTCTATGGAATATCTTAATACTCATACTAATTATGATACTAATAAGTTAACTTATTAAAGATTGAACGTTTATAGATATCTTACTACTATCAGATATAAATTATTAATAAACTATCTTTATTATGATACCAAAAAGTGAACTTATTAAATACAGATTGTTTGTAGATATCTTATTGTCATAAGATGTAAGTTATCAATAAGCTATCGTCATCACGATACCAATAAGTTAACATATTAAAGACTGCCTGTTTATAGATATTTTATTAGTTATTATAAGCAAGTTAATATTAGATATATTTTAAAGATATCTATAAGATAATATATTATAGGCAGCTGTATGAAATGAAAAATTGATATCCAAATTACAGTGTTGGAAAGTTAACTCATTACAGAAATCTGCAATGAGATATAAAAACGATATCTGTAATATATGATTCGTTATGGCAGAAATATGCAATTCAAAGATAATAAAAATCCAATTGAAATTGTTTCTCTCGATAAAAATTTATGTAACAAAAACGTTCAAACCCGATTTATTTATTATCTCAATAAATGAACTGTAAAATGGCTAAATACAATTTGAAATACAGATTCTTATGTCACTCAAAGTGTAAATATGTACAATATTGTCGACCTTTAGTAGGTATTAATAAATTAAAAGTTTTACAGAATTCAGTTGAAATAATTTGACGTATGTTTTTCCTTGCCTGTCTAAGAGAAAGGATCGTATGTTATCGAATACTTTAGATGTGCTACAATAACGGACATATACAGAAAACAAAGGGTGTATCCTTGCGCGCGCGCGTGTAGGTGTGCGTGCGTGTGCGTGTGCGTGTGCGTGCGTGCGTGCGTGCGTGCGTGCGTGCGTGCGTGCGTGCGTGTGTGTGTGTGTGCGTGTGTGTGTGTGTGTGTGTGTGTGTGTGTGTGTGTGTGTGTGTGTGTGTGTGTGTGTGTGTGTGTGTGTGTGTGTGTGTGTGTGCGTGCGTGCGCGTGCGTGCGTGCGTGCGTGCGTGCGTGCGTGCGTGTGCGTGCGTGCGTGCGTGCGTGCGTGCGTGCGTGCGTGCGTGCGTGCGTGCGTGCGTGCGTGCGTGCGTGCGTAGATGTATATATATCCTAACCTCAAAAAACTTGCCTAAACATGCGTAACTTGAAAAAAATAACAGAAAATTCAAGCCAAAAAAAAAAAGTTTTTATAGTGACAAGACACTTTTCCGATGTATTTTGATCCCCTGAACACGATTATCCTGGTCCCATCAACCAAAAATCAAAACATTTTAGAAAAAAGCGACAGATATCCACAAATATCGCCAAATATCGACAAATATCGCTTTTTTCCTAAAATGTTTTGATTTTTGGTTGATGGGACCAGTATAATCGTATTCAGCAGATCAAAATACATCAGAAAAGTGTCCTGTCATAAAAAAAAAATTTTTTTTTTGGCTCGAATTTTCTGTTTTTTATTTCGAAAGTATGCATGTTTAGGCAAGTTTTTTGAGTTTAGGATATAAAAATTCCATATCGGGAATAGTTTTTCTATATTTTACATATCGTCACCTTTATTTAAAAAAAAGAAGTTCAAGATATCTTTACCCGATCTGGACATAATTGATTTTGTCACAAAAAAACGATTTGTTCCCACTGTGCGACGCCAATATCATCTATCTGCTCGTGTTCGACACACTCATCATGATTCTTGCTACTACTCGCTAGGCCCCCACTACCGGCTCTAATACGCTCTCTGCTATCACACTCCTCATGCAGCTCTCGCATCAACTCTTCCGCAGCAACCTCAAGCTGCTTATCCACCTCTGGATCGATCTCGCAATCATCTACCCGCGGCGTCGCCTGCCCCGACTGCGCGGCCTCACACTCTCGCCGCTCGTACGCCTCACTCTCAGCTTTACTCGCGTTCACTATCATCGATTTCTCGCTTACTAACGTCCTCCTCTCGCTATTAGTATCCCGCGTCACTATCGCGCTAGCCTCCACGCCGGGCTGTTGGTCGCCGCGCACATTCTCTCCCGATGTTACACTCTTACTCGTCGCCTCGACGTTAGCACCGCTCGGCTGACGTTCACGCGCATTCGGATTTCGCATTTTATTCTCCTCACTCTTACGCGTCTCCTCCCTATCACTCTCCTTCTCGCTTGATTCTTTCGTGCTCACGTTTACAATTTTTGCATTGTTAGTCATCTCTAATGATTGCATTAAATAAGGCAGATCTATCTCCACGTTAACGGCCCTTGCGAACAATACATCATTAGCGCGGGGAGCGAGCTTTATTTTTGCCTCGCGCCCTGTGCGTTTCCCGACGGCAATCGAGGTGCACAACGCGCGCACGTCTGCTCCGTCACCCCCGGAGAACCGCATTTAGTGCAAGCAAGATTAACCCGCTGCGGACAGTCCCTCACCACATGTCCACGCTCTCTGCACTAATAGCAAATCACATACGGACACTCAAACGCCCTGTGCCCCACTGATTGGCATGCAAAACAAGGCCCCACAAATTTCGATCTCGGGCTGCCCTGACCTCTGCGCGCATTTCCCTCTCGAGCTTGGTCTGACTTGCCCGCGCGATTCTCACTTTGTTCATCACGCCCCTCCCTCTGTCTCATACCTGCCTCTCTATTCGCACTATGAGTCTGCTGCGCGGCCGTGTTTGACGTGCTAGCGCTCACCGGCACGTCCCTCCGCGGATACTCGAATTCTCTCGGCGGCGCATTCCCTCTTGTCACTGCCGCATACGTCTCACCGCGCGTGCCGCCTTGATTCGCCGTACCAAGTGTTCCTTGTTGCACTGCTAATATCTCCTCCTCCACAACACAACTCTTCCCTTCTCGCTTCTTTACGTTATGCCTCGTTTTCGTCGTACCCGCCGGCTCTTTTAACGCTGCCACCGATGGCTCTTCTTCCTCCGCGGGAGCCACTTTTGTGCGCCCTTGAACCTCCGTGAACGCGACGCTCGGTACATGCATCTTCTCGGTTGGGGGTGGGGGGAACATAACGACTGTCGATCGCTTTTTGCTTTTCGAAACGCTTCCCATACTTCTTAACATCATCGAGCGTGTCCACTACTTTGTCTGACATTGCACGGCGGTATTCTGGTAAAAGGTTACGGTACGCTAAGTCAACCTGCTCATTTTCGCTCGACGGCTTCTTAAAGCGCGCCACGATATACTTAAAGTTTAGCAAAAAACTCTCTACCTTCTCTCCCTTACCCTGCGCCCGCCGACGCAAGTCATCATAAAGATCCTGTTGGTCGTACTCTCCTACGTACCTGTCCTTAAACATTTTCGCAAACATCTTCCACGACCACATACGCTCCCTCTCCATTCTAAACCACTTCGCCGCCTCACTCTTAAACGCGCACGACATGGCACTCAGGAATCCACAATCCTTCACGTGACCTTCGACCCTGCAATCATTCAGCTGCTCGAAGAACTCCTCCGCGGCGCCTCGTGATTCGCTCCCGTTAAATTTCATTCCCCAGCTTCTAATTAATTTCCCGGCGCGAATACCATCTTCCGTTTCCTTGCTCCGGCGTCTTCGTTTCTCGCGCACGTCATTTTCTGAATCCGACTTAGTCGCGGAACTCGAAGTGCATGAGGCCCTAGTCACACATCGCGATCTACTCTTAGTCTTGTTCGGTTTCTTATAATCCCTCCGTTTCCGCCCCATTATATCGGACTCCACGCTCGATTCCGAACTACTGGGCCTCCTGTCATGTACCTGGTACGTCGATGACTTATTCTGCCTCCGCACGCGCCTATTCTCACTCACTACTGCTAACTGTCGGCCGCCCCGACGCACGCAGCTCAGCTAGCCATTTCGCCGTCCTCCGATGCTCGCGTTCTCTCGCCGCTCTTCCCGCCGCTGCCTCGGCTTTCTGTCGCCTCAAGCGCTCGGCTTTGCGCGCGCGCGCCGATTCCTCATCACGCTACTGCTTTTCCCTCAACTATAGGTGCTCAAGAACCCCAGCGTCCTCTTCGCTTTCCGTTCCTAAGCCCCTGTAGCTACTTGAGCTGACACTCTCATAGTTTCGAATTTCGTCATAATTTTGCGCGCGGGCGCGCCTGCTCATTCGACACCGCTTTTGGCCTCTGCGGCTCGGTCCGCGCATCTATCCTTGGCGCGCTTTGCCTTTCTCACGCTCCGTGTACCTCCTGCACGTAATGTTCTGAATAATACGCCCACCCATTACGCCCGTCTACGCGCGCGTGAAAATCTCGCAGCCTCCTCCAGCTCGCGATCATATCCTTCGACCTCTGCCGCCTCCTCGGCTAGGCTGCGTGACAATTCCTCCTCCGACAACCTCCCTTCGTCCTCCACTAACGCATTGTCCCATGGGTACCATGGAATTTCATGGTTATTCGGCTCCTGCTCTCTAAAAGCCGCGCGCAATAGCCGCTCACGCAGAGTGGCTTCTGGCCCATCCAGAGCACACTCGCGATATCCTAACTCGCCTAGTACTTCCTCCAATGATAAGCGATTTATATCTCGCTTCTTCTCCCGCCGATCACGCGACGCTAAAAGGGATCGCATAATCCCGCTGTATCGTTCCATCTCGCTTTACTCTTTATCCTCTTCCAGTAAGCTACGCGCAATTTCTAATCTCCCTCACGCATCAACTACGCTCGCTTATTCCCGAATCTCTGCTAGAATAACAAAACCCGCGCTCATATCATGTAAACCGCCCGAGATCCGAGAAAACTCGAATTGTTGTGAATCCAAGTAGCACGCAACGGCTGCCCGCTTCTCGGAATTCGCGCGCGTGCCTCGACGCACGCCACGGAACAACACCGGCGCGCGGGAAAAAGGTGTTTTTACCGCTCGCGCTTAATTACGCGCACTCTTATAACACTCAACATCTACTCTCGATTCAGTTTTTTTTTCCTTCGCACTGTTCACTTCTTTATACTCGCATTTACGCCACGAAAACGTTGCCCCACGTTGGGCCGCCCTTTATAACACGGTACTTACGCACGCACACATACAAGGTTTTGCTCGCCCCGAATACCGCGTACAATCATTCACACGCCGGCGGCCACAACTCATACACGCGCACAGCCTCTACGCGGCACGCTGCCGCGGAGGCTCACTACGTCCTTCCCCGCAGGGAAGGAGACCACCACTTACGACCACAATCACGCGCGTTAATTTCTCGCTGCTCTCATGAGCTCGTCGTCGTCGCACTCTAACTCGTAGGTTCTCTTACCTGTTGCGCTTGTTCCTCGTGCCTCTCTCAACCACCAAAATCCACGTTCTGGTGATAGCTGCTACCGCTACTGCTGCTTCTGCTCTTGCTGCTCGTCTCACCCTCTGCGTTGCTCGCTCTCTCTCTCTCGCATAACCCGCAAAACTCGGCGGAAAAACAAAAAAACGTTTTCGCACGTGCGCTCGCTCTCAACTCTCTCGCGTGGCTCAGAGGAGAATGCCGACCGGCGCGCATCTCTCTCTCTGCAGGGCCCCGTCTTTCTACACGCTCGCGGCGTGGCGCGGCAACACTGGCGCGCACGACAGTTTTGATTTTAACTATTCACCCCTCCCGTTACACACACACTCCACCGCAACTACAGCAGCCGTGCTGCTGAGTCAACTAGCGACACTTTCATCGTCGCAGACTAAAAACTAAATTTTATTGAAAAGTCATCATAAGTATATCATCATAACTTTACAAATTCACATTTATACAATTATATATAGTTCACTTAAAAACTGCAAAATAACGCCTCGGCAAGTATGCGTCTTTTTAAAAAATCTGCTAAAATTTCAGCAAATACTTTATTGATTAAAGAAGCATAAAAAATTAATCTATTTTGGTTATTCGTTAATTATAGTTATGAGTGAACCTTAAAAACTGATTGGTTTCAACTGCCGTTGATTGCAGGATTGAGTTAGTTGAGAAATTAATAGTTTGAGAAATCAAATAATTCCATAACTTTTATTCATTTAATTGTCGTATTTTAGTAACTAATGTGATGTGAGTGAAGTAAAAGAAAATAATCAAAACCTCTTAAGAATTAAGAATATATTTTATTATATATTCAAGAGTTACATTTACATCTACTACTTACATCTACATCTACAAAAAGAAGTTGTGTATACGTACATATACTTGACAAAATGTAAAATCATTCCACTACTTTCTTGTGTTTATTTATTCTTAGAATTCCTTTTCATAAAGTATAAGTTTTTTATTCATATTTTTATATATTACAGAAACATCTTATACTTGCCTTATTTTATACTTTCGTAAAAAGTTTTATTATAAAAATAAACTTTGATATCGTTATAGTTGTAAAATAAAAAATAATTACGAAACTACTGTAACGATAGAGATAGATCAATCAATTATAATGATAAATCAAAAATATTTTCAAGTAAGAGATGTTAATGCTTTTATTCCCATCTCAACAAATATGGCCACTTTTTTCCCTGAAAAGCGGGACAAAAGTTAGATTTGTTTCCCTCTTTCAACAAATTTAACGTTTGCGGGAAATATGATGATATTTCCAGCAAAAGAGGGAAATATGGCCATATTTCCCTCTTTTACCGGCCGCCGCCCATGTTTACAAATAAAAAAAGTGGCCACACTTGAGATGGGAATAAAGTACTATATGTAACTCGGGAAAAAAGTCAATGATTCCCTCGGGTGATCACTGCCCGAGGGAGCAAAGCGAAGCGCGGACAGTGAACCCGCCCGCGGGAATCAAGAGCGACTTTTCTCCCTTGTTACATAATGTACTATTTTTTTGGAGTTTATAACTATATGTTAATATATATATACATTGCGGAAACCGGTACTTCTGAGGATCTATAGTTTTCTTCTCCAGAGTTCGTATATGCTTGACTAAAGAAATAACTCCCTCTCTGCGTTGAAGGTATTAATATAAATCCTCAAAAGTACCGTTTCAAACCGAAGGAATTTTGAGGATGTTCTCAAAAGTCCGAAAAATCCTCAGTATCGAATCCGTGCTGACATAGATCCTCAAAAGCTGCATTTGATGTATTCATATATATACACGGTGACCCATTTTAATCGCCGCACCCGGATTTCTCGGAATCTAAGCCAGATAGAGAAAAATGGTTCAGACAAAAGTTATAGGGGACAAAGGGGGCCACATAATGGCACTAACGTCTTTGCCGTGAACTTGACATTTGAGGTTATTTTAAGGTCGAAGTGGTTTTTTCATATGGAAACACCTAGTTTTGACCCCGGATTCGGAAAGAGGGGGAAATTTTACGTTCAAAATCATATTGAGAAATTTTTTCCAAGGTCATTTCAAGGTCAAATCTAGGTCAAACTCAGAAAAGTCCGTATAAAATCGTTTTTTCCATGAACCACAGGCTAAGCTGGTTCAAATTGATCGTAGGCTTAATAGAGGAACCCACACACCCAAAACTTACATATCCTAGTAAACAAAACTCAAACTCGCATATCCTAACCCCATACACTACATGCCCTCACATGCTGAACTGTTACACCCCGGTCCCACAACCATACCCCACACCCCCCAGTCCCACACATCCCTACCCCACGCATGCTAATCCCATACACCCCAAACCCACACATCCTGAACCCTGAAAAATTTTTCTCAAGGGCAAAATGATTTTTTAACGGAAACTTTAAGATCGTTGAAGCTTCTGTTATAGATGTATTAACCTTACTTTTTGCGCTACCCAGAAACAACGTCGTCGACGTAGTAAGGATTGTTTCCTCTGGGGTGCTTAATTAAAGTGAGTCCCCTTGCCTCTCACTGTTCGGGGTGCTTGATTAAAGTGATACCCTTGCCTCTCACTGTTCGGGGTGCTTGATTATAGTGAGTCCCCTTGCCTCTCACTGTTGGGGGTGCTTGATTATAGTGAGTCCCCTCGCCTCTCACTAATATAAATAAATTTTTATTTAACCTCGAAGCAAGTGTTCGCAATTACGACCATTTGCTTCAAGGCACGACGAATCCTATCCTGCATATCTGCTCTTGTAGTGGATTCTTGCTCAAAAATAGCATTTTTCAAATACCCCAATAAACAAAAGTCTGATGGTGAAGTATGGGATGAAGAAGCAAGCCATTTCACCGGGCCGCCTCAACCAATCCATCTAATACTAAAGTGTTTATTAAAAAATGCTGTTATTATGAGCGTGAAATGTGGTGCTCCACTATCCTGCTAGAACCTGAAAAATAAATTTAAAAGAACCATTGACGGAACCTATTTTCTTCGTAGATGTGTTTTTAATGATTACATTATCAAAATTAGTATTTCTGAAATTCGAACGTTACTAATTCACATTATTTACATAAAACAAAAAAATAAAAGGAAGTTTTAGTTTTATTTGCAATTAAAATAAGAAATAATGCTTTATTGAATTGAATACCTTTAATGTTTTAACGATTATTTTATTTTAAAATTTAAAATTAAAAAAGTGTGACAAACGAAGTATTTATGGCAATTACAGTTAGCTAATTAAAGTTACCGTAATTTTCCAACGTTTTTCCTTTTTAGGCGCGACCGTATACAGGCGAGCCTTATAATTATTAATATTTTTGATACCATTTTACTATTTAAATTTAATAGTAATTAATAGCTGGCTCTGAAATGGCTGACTATCCGCCCAACGAGATCATTGATATGATTTTGGTTTTAGGAGCAAGCCAAAATAATTATCGTGGTGCGGCAAGACTTTATGCTGAACGCTATCTTGACAGACGACATCCTGACGATAGAGCTATCAGACATTTAACTCAAAGAGCTCGTGGTGGACACATGGTTCGCCAACGTAGGCGCCATGAGTATGATGAAAATGATAATCGAGTTGTAACTATCCTTGCAATAATTCATCTTAACCCACACATTAGCGCTCGTCGAGTCGAAAGGGAAATTGGTATTCCAAGAAATACTTTTTTAAGAATTATGAAGGTGCTTCAACATCACGCGTATCATATTTCTTTAGTTCAAGAGCTACAGTTTCAGCATTTCCAACAGCGTATTGTGTTTTGCCAATGGGCTTTACAAGTGATAGAAAATGATCCAGACTTTTTTAACTTTGTTCTTTTTTCTGATGAGGCACAATTTCAAAGTGATGGGGAACTGAATAGGCATAATTGCCATTATTGGTCTGATATGAATCCTCATTGGGTCAGAACTGTAAGCCATCAAAGACGGTGGAGTATTATGGTATGGTGCGGGATTATCAATGGATATTTGATTAGCACTTATTTTTTTGAAGAAAATGTAAATCAACATACCTATTTGACACTAATAAGAGATGAACTACCTGGATTGATGGAAGATGTTGATTTAGAAACGCGACGAAGAATGTGGCTCCAGCAGGACGGCGCAGCACCACATTTCACTAGAATTGTAAGGGCTTTTTTGAATGAGCACTATGGTAACAGATGGATTGGTCGAGGAGGTCCGGTTAACTGGCCTGCTGGCTCACCTGATCTTACATCACCAGATTTCTATTTATGGGGTATTTAAGAAATGCTGTTTTTGAGCAACAACCCACTACAAGAGCAGATATGCAGGATAGGATTCGTCGAGCATGCGCTGCCATTCTGAGAGAAACTTTGCAGAACACAGTTCGCCATTTTCAAAGGCGTTTGACTATGTTCTTTGAAGCAAATGGTCGTCATTTCGAACACTTACTTCGAGGTTAAATAAAAATTTATTTACATTAGTGAGAGGCGAGGGGACTCACTATAATCAAGCACCCCGAACAGTGAGAGGCAAGGGGACTCACTTTAATCAAGCACCCCGAACAGTGAGAGGCAAGGGGACTCACTTTAATTAAGCACCCCAAAGGAAACAATCCTTACTACGTCCACGTCGTTGTTTCTGGGTAGCGCAGAAAGTAAGGTTAATACATTTATAACAGAAGCTTCAACGATCTTAAAGTTTCCGTTAAAAAATCATTTTGCCCTTGAGAAAAATTTTTCAGGGTTCAGGATGTGTGGGTTTGGGGTGTATGGGATTAGTGTGCGTGGGGTAGAGATGTGTGGGACTGGGGGGTGTGGGGTATAGTTGTGGGACCGGGGTGTAACAGTTCAGCATGTGAGAGCATGAAGTGTATGGGGTTAGGATGTGCGAGTTTGAGTTTTGTTTACTAGGATGTGTAAGTTTTGGGTTTGGGGTATGTGGGTTTTGGGTGTGTGGGTTCCTCTATTAAGCCTAAGATCAATTTGAACCAGCTTAGCCTGTGGTTCATGGAAAAAAACGATTTTAAACGGACTTTACTGAGTTTGACCTAGATTTGACCTTGAAATGACCTTGGAAAAAATTTCTCAATATGATTTTGAACGTAAAATTTCCCGCTCTTTCCGAATCCGGGGTCAAAACTAGGTGTTTCCATATGAAAAAACCACTTTGACCTTGAAATAACCTCAATGGTCAAGTTGAAGGTCAAAGGCGTTAGCGCCATTATGTGGCCCCCTTTGTCCCCTATAACTTTTGACGGAACCACTTTTCTCTATCTGGCTTAGGTTCCGAGAAATCCGGGTGCGGCGATTAAAATGGGTCACCGTGTATATGTGTGTGTTCGTGCGTGCGTGCGTGCGCGCGCGCGCGCGCGCGTGTGTGTGTGTGTGCGTGCGTGCGTGTGTGTGTGTGTGCGTGCGTGTGTGTGTGTGTGTGTGTGTGTGTGTGTGTGTGTATGTGTGTGTGTGTGTGTGTGTGTGTGTGTGTGTGTGTCTATTGTCACGACCTGCCGTACCGACGTCGGTAATTAGTAAGTTCATAGTAGCGAACACTAGAGGGCGCGTCGATGCAGAATTGGAGCTGCATCGACGAGACGACGAGCGAGCCGGCGCGAGAGAGCCCGGCATCCATGTTGTTGTTATCGTTCGGAGAGAAGCGCGTACGGAAGCGAGTTCGCGGAGATATCGCGTTTCCCGCGATAAGTAGTCAGGTGTTTCATTGTTTCAACCCCAGGAGTGCAGACCGGATGCATCCTGAGGTTATTATCGTTGTTCGAGGAGTGTGTCGTTCCGTACTTTCGTCGAAAACACAAGAAGAACACAGAAACAGTGCGACGGGCTAGATCAACCTGCCGCACTCCCAAACCAGCAACATCCTCGTACAGTAAGCCTGTTCGCCTGGCATGAGAGCAGCAGAGAGGATCACGAGAGATGATACTACGAAGCCAGACGAGCGGCGGTAGGCCGCGGGTAATTACGCGCAACTGCATGTTCCGGCTTGTCGCACCTGGACAGCGGCTTCGAATAGGCGTTCTTGTGCGGAGAGAGCGAGCGCAGAGACATTATTTGTAGAAGATCACCGGCAACGTTCGGCATGCCGACAGTTTGTAACCGGAAAGTGCCCGTAAGAAGTGCGCGTAAGAAGACGACATAGCATAGAAGCCTGTCCTCTCTCGCGCTCTGACTAGTGCGTGTGTATCGCGCAGCGAGTGCGACCGCTCTCTCATACTCGCATATTCAACGATGAGTGCGCCACGTAGAATACCGAGTACGCGTGGCGTATGCTACCGCGCCTGCATGGCGTATATTACCGCGAGTGTGGCGTCAGCCCTCGAGGCAGCTGACGTCTGATTATATGTGCTGGCGCACCGTTAGCTAGGAAACTAATCATACTTTAAAGTAACTATTTTACAATATAGACTGTTTATCAATTACTCAACTTCATCAACTTTTATTCAATAAACAATAGTCATATATTATTAACTTTAATCACTCGAGTTATCATTTTGCGACCTTAGTCATTCCCCGTTCCCTGCCGCCTCCGCGGTCGTTACGTTAGTGAAAACGTATTGTTTACTTCTGAGCAGCTGGCATACGAACCAGGAACCCGGTGAGGAGTTCGAGTCCCTGGCAGAAATAAAGCGCGAGTCCCCGACTTGCGTGTTGCACGGCAAGTAACCAGATTAGGTTTAGCATTGCACGACGTTGTAGCATCCGCTGCCTAATCTGGTTATTGGGTCTCCGAGAGTTGAACCGGAGGACACGGAGTTGAACCGCTAAGACATGCAGGTGAAACGCGTCTTAGGCAAAATAACCACCCCGTGACAATATATATGTAGGAAGTGCTGAGGTCGTGGAATGAGAGATGTTGCTTCCTACTAACTACTTACCAATGTAGGAGTGGAAGTGAATGTCGTGAGTGAGATGACGACAGTTGCTCTACTCTACCAAGTATCTTTATTATATTATAGACTCTTCTGTCTGGCGTGACTGACTCTTGCGGCGGTCAGTGCGGAACTGAGCGGCGTAGTCGGAGGCGCTAGCTCGCGGCGTGAGCTGCTCTCTCTCTCTCTCTCCCTAACTACTAACTAGTGCTGCCACCTATTGGTGGGAGCCTATATATATATATATATATATATATATATATATATATATATATATATATATATATATATATATATATATATATATATATATATATATAAGAAAGATGAACACATCAGCCCATATAGAAATAAGCTATAGTGGCTTGACTTAAGGGAGAGAAGGGCATATTTTGCAGCGGTCTTAATGTACAAAGTTATAAATTTGGGTCAGCCAGTATACCTAGCTCCCTTATTTCAAAAGTGCCAAGATAGAACGTCGAGTAGAACTCACTGCAGAGAACTTATAGTTTCGTCATCACGAACTGACGTAGGGCTGGATTCCTTCTGGTCCCAGGATACGCGACTGTGGAATTCGATTCCTCGCGATATTAAGAATGTTTCCTCGGCGAGTAAATTCAAAGCGCCGTTTAGGAAGTACTTGATGCAAAGGTCATGCGATGTCAACTGTATATATGTGTAAATAGAATATAGACTTGTACTGCTATTTTTATAACAGTACTAAAATCGTTTTGTGATTAATCTTCTGACGTACATCGTATGAATAAAGCAATGTGATGAATTCAATCTGTAATCGCTAGATTGAAGAATAACTAAGTTCAATTATGTGATACTTCGTGACTTGGCGATTGCCATTGACTATGTTTGTGATGATTATACGATTGCGATATAATGTACACAAATGTTAATTATGTTCAATACTTTGAACCATCCTGAGGCGGGTTTTCCTAATATGATTTATCCCACGTGGTTTGCCTATTGGGTTTTCCCCGTCTCACAGACATGAGCCTGGGCGAATGCGGGATGGTAGACTGTAACTTAATTATTTTGTAATTTACAAATAAAAACTATTCTATTATTCTATTCTATATATATATATATTTATATATATCTCCTTATATTATATAGACGTTTCAAAAAAGAGTCAGTCGCAGCCCCCCCTCACTCCCCCCTCGCGCCCCCAGCTCCCCCCTCAGCTTCCCCCTCAGCGCCCCCTCAAAATAACGGAAAAATGTGATTATTTACATGTGTTTTGAGAATGGAAGCCACCCTTCACAGCGCTGGGGGGCGAAGCCCCACTAGTTTATTTATATATATATATATATATATATATGTATATATATATATATATATATATTGTAACGGCAGGCCCGTCTGTGTGTGTGTATGTGCGCGAACACGGAACTCGGATCGAGCCGATCTCCGACGCACGGTATACACACAGGTAGTTGACCGAAAACATAAACATACCGCGGCCTTGGAGAAGGCAAGGCCGACAATTGCGGCATGAGGATTCGCAAGTAGAGTCGGGCTTGTCCTCGTATGACTCCGGGGGCTTGCGTATGTGTGTGTAGTTGCTCGCACGTGTAGCGGTGCGAAAAGTACCGAGCGCAACTACGACACATAATGAGCCCCGAAATGAAAACTCGCGACAACCTTGCGCGAGGGAGAAGGAGAGTGAGAGACAGAGCCCGGCAGTATCGCTGCTGCCGCAGCTGAGGCAGCTGCTCGTCCCCCGTGAGCGACAACTTGGAGAGAGAGAGAGAGAGAGAGAGAGAGTCGAAGTGAAGTGCACTAGGATCGCGGAGTGGGTGCAGTGTAGTGTACGAGAGTGAAACAGAGAGACGCAGCACGGCTCCGAGAACCTCGTTCGCCGGTGGTAGAGGGAGAGGGAGAGAGAGCCACACTCGACCGAGGCAGCGAAAGAGAGCAGCGCGGCCGAGCTCACTCAGGGGAGCGAGTGAGAGAGAGCATCGCGGCCGATACTCGCAGGAGCGAGAGAGAGAGAGAAGGAGAAAGGCGAGGCCCGTAGCAGCGAAGAAGGAGAGAGAGAGAGACACAGCGACGCGCTGCAGCAGGCACCGCCGAGCGCGTTCAACCGCGCCTTCTCGCTGCAACTGAGGAGGTAAGTCCTGGCCAGGCGAGCGCGCGCTTCCCCCGCGGACGTCGAGCGTCCAGAAAGCGGAGACGGGTGAGCGAGCGAGGCCGCCGACGCACGAGTGAGCGCCGGTGCGCGGCGATCGGCCGATGTCGGCGCGAGCCGCTTTTGCGCGTACGGGTGTACGGCAGAGCACACACGTACTTCGCGTGCGTGGGCGCACCACCCGAATCGGCGCGTACCTAGAGTACGCGCCGCGCGTGTAAATAGTGAACAGCCTCCAGGGGCAATAAAGATAATTCTTTGGTTTTACTTGTTCGCGTATTATTTCACGCATCCTACTTTCAATTCCCTATTCGGTGGCACGGTGAAGAATACCGCCGGCCTCCGCGGTCGCGAGTACGTAGTACTCGCATGATAACTGAGCAGCTGGGGCAGCACGCTCGAGAGACAGCGCGACGACGAAGTCGCGCGTTGCAACGGGTCGAAAAGGCGCGGCTGCTGCTGAAAGCGACGGGCCGCTAATCGTCGAGGGTTGGCACGAGTAAGTGCTCGCGCCTGTCAATTGCTGCGCCGTTCACCGGCAAGTCCGCGTTGAGATATAGCGCACCGAGGACAGCTTCTACCCCGTTACAACTGGCGCCCATAACGTGTGGAAACACGGACACCTGCCACCGACGAGCGTGCTGATAACCGCGCCGCGTCGCGTACCAAAGTTCGTGAGCGCGCGGTAACTTGATAAGTGTGTGTGTGTGTGTGTGTGTGTGTGTGTGTGTGTGTGTATATATATATATACACAGACACACACACACACTTATCGGGGTTTATGTAGCCCAAGACTGTATATTAGTACCTACAGCCCAGAGTTCCCTATGGCAAGTGACTAAAGACATAATGGACCCTGGGGTTATAGACTCTAGGTCGGGCCGCAAAACCCCTATATTTAGAAATATTATGAAGCCCGGGCTGCATAATCAAAATCGGGCTGGATAAACCCCTATATATAAAAAAACGGGCTTTATAAACCCCTTTCGAGAAACGTATATATATGTTCGGGATTCAACGCGACCAGCCGAGAGCATTCCCCTACTCCGGCCACCTATACATGCGTGAGAGAGCCGTGCCAGTCAGCGCTCTCCACGCGTCTCTCTTACCGCCCCTTCTGTCGACCAAGACACGCCGACGGCACTTCGCAGCGCAGGCCGGCGTCAGTTCAGCACGCGACGGCAGAGAGACAGCAACGACTGTACGCCCAGAGGCACGACGGAGTCGACCAAAATAAAGCTACATTTAATCTCCACACGGAAGTTATTTATTTGAAGAACCTCTCAATCCACGATCCCATTCAACTACAACACAAAACATTTGGTCCTTCGAGCCGGATCGTGGGAGATCATCAACATTGCCATGGCCACATCGATGAAGAAAACT
This sequence comes from Torymus aiolomorphi, assembly GCA_036365515.1. Taxonomy (NCBI): domain Eukaryota; kingdom Metazoa; phylum Arthropoda; class Insecta; order Hymenoptera; family Torymidae; genus Torymus; species Torymus aiolomorphi. The sequence continues at coordinate 250,708,026 of CM070874.1, forward strand.
TCTCCTATCTTCTACGTCCACTCTCGAGTGACTTAGAGATAGCACTTCTTCTTTCAGGTACGCATCAAAGTGTTCGTGGTCGTGAGTGCCGATATAGTCGCATGCTCCGCATGTCGACTTCGCGCGTACTTTGCTGTCTCTCTCTCGCTAGAATCTCGCCGTCGCGTGTACTCGGAAGCCACCTTCTAAGGCTTCCGAGGGGAAATAGCACATCAATTGCTATTCTCCCCATTTCTGAAAGCGCCTTGGAGTGCGTGTCTATCGAGTCCAAGACGTCGCCAAGAGCGTGCGCTGTAAAGCCAGCTCTAGAATTACCGCGCTCGTACGGTGATCGGCAACCTTCTCTTTGTAGCCAAGAGCGTGCGCTGTAAAGCCAGCTCTAGAATCATCGCATTCGTATGATGATCGGCGGTTCTAGAATCACCGCGTTCGTACGGTGATCGGCAGCCATCTTGTCGTACTCAAAGCAATAAGTGGCAACTTTCTCATCAGAGCCACGGTTAAGCCAGCTCTAGAATCATCGCGATCGTACGATGATCATTTAATCGTTGCCGGCTATTGCAACGATTCGAAAAGGGGTTCACGCCTCTCAATTCACGGACCATCCGCGTGAAGCGTACACGCTAAGGGGTCCACATCAGTCAAGCTAAGGAGTACCCGCGTGGAGCCTACACGCTACGGGGCTCACACGAGTCAAGCCAGGGAGTACCCGCGTGGACATCGCTTGCTACAGCAACGTGGAGCGAGGCATTCACCGGGCATACAGGGAGCTTTCCACGAAGGAGGAAGAGACATCTTCAAGAGGACGACCAGAAGGACGCGTTACGTCCAGGACGCCACGTACGTCGTCACCAAGCATAATTGGAGGGGACGAGTCCATTTCCATAAGCCAGGGGGCGCGTCAACGGAACAGAGCTGTACATGGACGAGTCCATCTGCTTCGCTCGCTCCAGCCGGTTGAGCCCACCTGCACCGCGCTAGGATTTCGCCAGGATGCTACGTCCTAATACTTGGCCATACGTATCGTTCCAATTTTATTTAAATTTATTTGTGCGACTTTTTCTAGTCTCCATTCAATACTAAGAAAATTTATTGATCTTATTTAGTCAATGTTACTTTAATTCAAATTGCGTAAATTAATTTGAGATTAGTACAACTTAATTGAGTTTGAGTTATTATAAAATTAATTATAATATTTAACTTGTCTTGAGAAAGTTGAATGCAATATCTGACTTAGCAAATACTTATGTTATGTGACCTTGCAGTTTCATTGGACGATGACTGCGCTTAATAAGAGGTTTCATTGCTTTCAACTGAGGATCACGACTGATGCATTGCTGATTCAGTTGCTGACTGCGCTGCAGGGATAGCTAAATACATCGTCGGCAGTAACTTCACTTCGTGCAGTCAACGCTGTGGATCATCAGCTGATTCACCGTGGGAACGTTAGCAGACGCACTCAACGTTGCATCTTCAAGCGCATCTACGTTCATACTAACGTAAGTATTATAACCTAGGTTAAGACGTAGATGTAATTACTCTCACTATTACTTCTCTACTCTCGAGTGGTTAAGAATAGTTAACTCAATACCAAAGTTTAAATAGTCAAATTCGTTACTAGTCCAATTATTTGATCTCAAAATGGAGGCGTTTCATGCTAAGCAGATGGAGCTTCAAGTTAAAATTGCAAATTCTTTTCAAAATTTCAAATCTAAGGGTAAAGATAACATGACGAAAGGTTACGCAGAATCGCGTTTAGCCGGACTTGAAGCAAATTATACGACTTTTCGTGAGAATCACGACTCATGCTCATTGAAGGTCTTGATAAAAAACATGCCTATTTTACAACTAATCTCTGTGATCTGGTTGAGGATAGTTTCTACAACCGCAGAGGAGATTTTCTTGACTTCTTAGAATCTATTAAAACTAGAGATGCTGCTCAAAGTTCTTCTAATTCGAATGCTGCCCCAGTTATTACAGGTTCAGCCCAATCAACTAACGTTTCGTTTCAATCGTTACCAAAGATAGATTTACCAAAATTTTCAGGTAAATTCTCTGACTGGGAGAATTTTAGGGATGTCTTTCGCTCAGTCATACATCGTCGCGAAGACTTAACGCCTGTTTTGAAATTGCATTATCTTCGCACTCACCTTACAGGTGAAGCACTTGAGAAAATTAAATCTCTTCCCATTTCTGGTGACAACTATGACCGAGCGTGGACAGCGTTAATCGAATATTACGAGAATCAAGGTCGCATTGTTAGTTCTCACATTTCAGAAATTTTCTCAGTTAAATCAATGAAGGCAGATTCTTCGTCGGAAATCAAACGGATTTATAGGGAAATTTTCAATCCCATCGCTAGTCTTACCTCTCTAAATAGAGCGGCTTCTTTGGGTAGTGATTTAATTGTTCATTTTACGCTGAATCGTCTTGATTTAAATACTCGTAAAGAATGGGAAAAGCATCTAGGTGATAGTGCCGATCCACCGACAATGGAGCAACTTCAAGCCTTTCTTCGAAGTCAAACCCTCACTCTAGAGGCCATCGAGGCTGGCTCTAAATCGCCTTCGAATAATAACCCGAAAACTCAGACATCTAACTCAAAATCGCGTAAGCCAGAGCATGAAAATGCTCAGTCGGTTTTTTCACATCAAACTTCATTTTCGAACACAGCAAAGAAGAGATGTTCGATTTGCAATCAATCTCATTTTACGAACAGATGTCAACGAATTCTCAATAAAACGATTCCTGAGCGAAAGGAATTGATCAAATCCTCTAATCTTTGTTACAATTGTTTAGCGAAGCACAACGTTAGAAATTGTACTTCCACGTACCGATGCATTCTTTGTAAATCTAAGCATCACACTTTGGTGCACACTGACAGCAGTCAAGTAATCAGTTCGCCGCAGACGGATCAGATTGACTCCGTGCCCGGCATCACTAACCCAAACTGTAGCAACGTAGTCGTTTCCAATGACTTTCAACTTGCCTCACAGTCAGTCTCCCTTAATAGTGGAGTAAGTACTAAGAGTACTGGAGTACTTTTAGCTACCGCTAGGGTTAACGCCCTTGGTCCTAACGGAACCAAAACTCAACGACCCCGGATCTCAAATCTCACTTGTTACACAAGCCTTGTGTAACTTGCTCTCATTAGATTGTAGAACCAGTTATACGCACATTCAAGGTATAGGCGAAAAGACAGCTGCTGTATCTTCTAAGGTAGCTTGTCTTTCTATACAACCTCATTTTGATTCAACCTTCTCTCTAAAGCTTGACTCGATAGTCTTGCCAAAACTCTCGTCGTATAAGCCTCCCGTCGTAGGGGGTAATACAAATTTTGAATACTTAAGAGGGCTGCAACTAGCAGACCCCAAGTATCTCAAACCTTCACGTATCGATATTCTACTCGGTGCTAGCGTTTATGCGCAAATCATTGAAAATCAAATTGTTAAGGACGCTTGCTCACAAAATGAGTTTCTATAGAATCTTATGAAACTTGCAGGGTAGATTCTTATTGTTATTATGTGCAACATCTGCAAACTTCAGAAAGCCTAGCAACACCGTTCATGAGATATAAGCTATCAAAGTTAGACAATTTAATACGGTGTCTTATGAAAAAGTCGTGAAAAAATTAACGTTTTCATTAATAACGCCAAAAGTTTTCTATAGAATTGAACGAAAAAGAGATATTTTACTAATGATGATATTTTAAATAAGCTCTCCAAAATCCAGAAAGCCTAGCAGCACCGTTTTCGAGATACAGTTGTTTAAAGTAGGTAACTTCGGCCGCGCGTGTCCTTGTGTGCGTGTAAACAAACCAATGGCGTGCCCGCACGCTACGCGTGTATCTACACAGACAGAGCGCTTCGATGTGAATGTACACACCGATGAATGTACGTGTACAGTCTCGCGTGAAATTTTGAGAGTGGGGAGACCCGAGAGAGCGCTAGGCGTACGGCGTTCGACTCTGCGTACTTTTGGTTACGATTGCAATGAGCAAGCGTCCTTAAGGGCCAAAGTCTTCAGCCGATAGCACTTAGTTCCAAACTTGGATGGCTCTTGACAGGTAATCTCTCTTCGTCAACTTCAGAAATAGGGTCAGAATCAATATCTCTTCATTGTTCGGACAGCTGCGAGCATGAAGCCAAACTTTTGGAGCTCGTTCAAGATTTTTGGAGGGCGGAGGAGGTAGTCAATGACAAAAAATCTTACTCGCCTGATGAACAAGCGTGCAAGGATTTTTATCAAAAAACCACTCGACAGGATGAGTCGGGTCGGTACATAGTAAATCTACCTTGGAAGGATCGAGAAACTCTGAGCTCTGCTCACCTCGAAGGCTCATATTCTGCCGCTTTACGCGCTCTCAATCGTCTTAAAGCTAACTTCACTAAGGATGACAAACTGAAAACAGCGTATATTGAATTCATCAAAGAGTACATTGACTTAGGTCATATGACTCTTACCACTGATTTGGATTCATTTCCTAAGAATCAAGCCTTCTTACTACATCACGGTGTATGGAAGGAAACCGGTACGACGACCAAATTGCGTACTGTGTTTAACGGCCCGAGCAAGAACAAATCAGGAATTTCCGTTAATGATCTTCTACACGTTGGACCCAATCTTCTTCAGAATCCCGTCGCTTTGATCTGTGCCTGGCGTAGGTATAAGATCGCACTTTCAGCTGACGTGGAGAAAATGTTCAGGCAGATTGGTGTCGAACAATGTGATCAACCCTTTCAGTCGATTTTATGGCGTTTTGACAAGAGTGAACCCATTCAAATTTATCGATTAACCACAGTGACGTATGGTTTGGCCTGTTCGCCTTTTCTAGCTATACGAACTCTTTTGAAATTAGCCGAAAACTATGGCCAAACTTTCCCAATCGCAGCTGAAGCTGTTCGAACAGAGATGTATTCGGATAATGTGCTTACTGGTGCACATTCACTTGATGAAGCATTGAAAAAACAAGATGAATTAATTCTTCTCTTTAAACAAGGTCATCTCAACCTTCGTAAGTGGACTTCAAACAATACTGAAGCACTCTCTTCCTTACCCTCGAATATGTTAGCTGCAGATTCCATTGCTTTACTTGCTTCTGAAACCTCTGTACCAATTTTAGGTATAGATTGGCAACCTAACACAGATTACTTTAGTTTTCATATCGAAGATGCTCCCGTTGATTCGGCATATACCAAACGTTCGGTTCTCTCTAGAATTACTCGCATCTTCGACCCCATGGGGTGGTTGGCTCCTATCGTAATAACCGCTAAGATTATTATGCAATCTTTATGGATTCTGAAGGTTAGTTGGGACGAAGAGCTACCTCTTGATATCTCAAATCGGTGGCAGACTTGGTTGCAAGATCTTCATTCACTTAGTCTGATTAAAATCCCTCGCTGGAGCGGATACACTCCCCAATGTGAATTACTTGAGATTCACGGATTTGCAGACGCCTCTAAATTTGCGTATGGTGCAGTAGTCCACCTGCGCTTGATCCAAACTCAAGAAGTGCTTGTCACGCTTCAAGTGGCTAAAACGCGAGTAGCTTCACTTAAGACGCTAAGCATACCTCGCTTAGAACTTTGCGCTGCGTTGCTACTTGCTCGACTGGTTCACACATTCCTCGAATCTTTCCCAATAAAGTTTGAGAGTGTTCATCTTTGGTCTGATTCTGCTGATGTGCTCTTCTGGTTAAAAGACCACCCCTCTAGATGGGGCGTTTTTGTCGCTAACCGGTGCTCCGAGATTCATACCCTGCTACCTGATGCGTTCTGGCATCACGTACGATCAAGTGAGAACCCCGCGGATGTTATTTCACGAGGTATTGAGCCCTCAAAACTAGTTTCGTATAGTTTGTGGTGGAAAAGTCCCACCTGGCTCTCCGATAATCATGAGTCATGGTCAAAGGCTCATGATCAGCTCAATTATACAGTAAATAGTCTTAATCTTCGACCTAGCCACTCTCTAGTCGCTAGCACCAAATTCTGTCGAGAATACCCCAGAAATTTGGAGTCTTATTAACAAATATTCGTCATTAAATAAGTTATATCGTATGGCATCGTACTGCTTTAGATTCATCTTCAGAATCTGCTCGAAAACTGAACGCGAAGCGACTTCAAGTTCGGTTGTTAGTTTTCGTACTGTTCTTCAATCTCTACTATGCCATCACACTCCGGATTCTAAGTGAATAAGTGCTAGTGAGATTGAGAACACCAGACTTTGTCTGATATATACAGTTCAAACGGCTTATTTTAAACTTGAACTCCAACAGTTACAAAAAAAAGGTAAACTTTCGACCAAAAGCTCTCTTTTACCTTTAAACCCCGTGATACAAAATCAGTTGCTCAGGGTGGGCGATCGATTTTCTCACTCTCTTCTCGAAGAAGATGTTAAGCATCCATTTATTTTACCTGCTGATTGTCACTTTACCACTCTATTAATTGAGGATGCTCATCAACGTACTCTCTATGGTGGTGTTCAATTAACACTTGCCACGCTAAGACGACAGTATTGGATAATGAAAGGTCGATCCGCGGTTAAGAAAGTCATCAGAGCTTGCCTCACATGCACTCGCCATGCTGCTCGAGTTCCTTCCCAATTAATGGGCGAGTTACCCAAGTCTCGCGTCCGACACTCTTCACCCTTTGAATGCTCAGGTGTCGATTATGCCGGGCCTATTCATCTTCGCCTCACTAAAACTAGAGGAAAGGGCACGATGAAAGGTTATATATCCATCTTCATTTGTATGGCCACTAGAGCTGTTCATATCGAGGTTGTCGAGGATTATTCTAGTGAAGCGTTCATTGCTGCTTTTCATCGGTTCACTGCTCGCAGAGGTCATTGTAAAAAATTATATTCAGACCAAGGAACCAACTTTGTAGGTGCCGATGCTCAATTAAAGCAGATGATCGTCGCTTCTTCTTCTCTTACATCGACAATTGTTAAGTCTCTCGCTCAAGAAGGAACTTCGTGAATCTTCAATCCTCCCAGTGCGCCTCATTTTGGAGGTATTTGGGAAGCCGCAGTTAAATCGACAAAACATCACATGCGCCGAGTCCTTAGAGATCAAGTTCTCACATTTTCGGAGCTTGCGACTCTTATGTGCAGAATTGAGGCTTGCCTTAACTCCAGACCATTAACTGGTCTCACCGATGATCCTTCAGACCTTGAATTCCTTTCACCTTCTCATTTTCTCATACAACGTTCGTCATTCACAGTTCCGGGAGAAGATGTCACCAAATTCAATGTGACACCAGGAAAGCGTTGGCTCTTGATCAGCCAGCTGACACAACACTTCTGGGCCAGGTGGGCCAGCGAGTATCTGACGTCTCTTCAATCCCGCATGAAGTGGAGACAGCCGCAACCACCAGTCACCATGGGCGAGCTCGTACTCGTTCGCAACGAGCTTACGCCTCCAGCCAAGTAGCCCATCGCACGCATCACCGCTATTCATCCAGGGAGTGATGGAATCACTCGCGTGGTCGATCTGTGTACGGCCACCACAACTCTTCGTCGCCCCATCGCCAAGGTCGTCCGTCTTCACTCTGCTGAATAAGGACCATTCGCCAGTTTGGCGAAGGTGGGCGGAATGTTCGGGATTCAACGCGACCAGCCGAGAGCATTCCCCTACTCCGTCACCTATACATGCGTGAGAGAGCCGTGCCAGTCAGCGCTCTCCACGCGTCTCTCTTACCGCCCCTCCTGTCGACCAAGACACGCCGACGGCACTTCGCAGCGCCGGCCGGCGTCAGTTCAGCACGCCACGGTAGAGAGACAGCAACGACTGTACGCCCAGAGGAACGACGGAGTCGACCAAAATAAAGCTACATTTAATCTCCACACGGAAGTTATTTATTTGAAGAACCTCTCAGTCCACGATCCCTTTCAACTACAACACAAAACAATATATATATATATATATATATATATATATATATATATATATATATTGTAACGGGGTGGATTCAGGGAAAATACGAAAAAAATACGCGCTGACATCGGGACTTGAACCCGAGCCGTCCGGACGACAGTCGAGTGTCTCTACCGCGAGACTACCAACGCACTGCTCCTTGGCCCTCTATCTGGTGTGCTAACCCAGGTGCCGGTAACACAGGGCCCTACTCTTGCGCCGGCTAGCGCTGTATCACCCCCCGTTATATCCCCCAACCTATATAATATATATAATATATACACTTATCGGGGTTTATGTAGCCCAAGACTGTATATTAGTACTTACAGCCCAGAGTTCTCTATGGCAAGTGACTAAAGAAATAATGGACCCTGGGGTTATAGACTCTAGGTCGGGCCGCAAAAACCCCTATATTTAGAAATATTATGAAGCCCGAGCTGCACAATCAAAATCGGGCTCGATAAACCCCTATATATAAAAAAACGGGCTTTATAAACCCCTTTCGAGAAATGTATAATATATATATATATATATATATATATATATATATATATATATATATATATATATACAGGGTGTGTCAAAAGTTCCGGGACGGCCAGTTATCTCAGCGGGAATGCATTTTCGGAAAAAAGGTTTCATACAAAAGATGTAGGATTTTTCCCTGGCTATCTGATGGTGACCTTGAATTTGACCTTGGGCTTGACCTTCAAGGTCATTTGAAGGTCAAGTCGAATTTTTTAAATGGGAAGCCCCCTTTTTTATTGCGGAAACCGAAAGAGGGAAAAATTCTCTTTCCACCGATATAAGACACATAAGGGGTCAAATGTGATCTAGAGGTCGTTTCAAGGTCAAGTCGGTAAAATGAGGTCAAATTGATCTTTGGCAGTCCATAGCATGGAAACTAAGGGCGTTGGGAAAAAACTTTCCATACGAAAGTTTCCGCAAATCGAATGGAGCATCTGATGGTGACCTTGAATTTGACCTTGGGCTTGACCTTCAAGGTCATTTGAATGTCAAGTCGAATTTTTGAATGGGAACCCTCTTTTTGTTGCAGAAATGCGGGCCACGGACCCATGGGTTTTCGGGGTCGCTGAACCCGTATCTGGGGTCGGTTTGCCCCGCTGGATCGACCCAAGGTCGTTCCAAGGTCAAACTAGAAGGAATTGCAGAAGGTGCTTAAAACCACGGACCCATGGGTTTTCGGGGTCGCTGAACCCGTATCTGGGGTCGGTTTGCCCCGTTGGGTCGACCCAAGGTCGTTCCAAGGTCAAACCAGAAGGAATTGCAGAAGGTGCTTGAAACCACGGACCCATGGGTTTTCGGGGTCGCTGAACCCGTATCTGGGGTCGGTTTGCCCCGTTGGGTCGACCCAAGGTCGTTCCAAGGTCAGCGGTGATTAGCCAGGTCCCAGGTCTGGGTTTTGATCCAGAAACGTTTGCACAAAAAATGTTTTTTAACGCCCTGATACACGAAATTCGATGGGGTGTCCAGATGATCGGAGTATAAGAACTTTGACCTTCAAATGACCTTCGGCTCACTTTTAACCCCGTATGTATCTTACACCCCTGGAAAGGTAAGTTTTCCCGCATTTCTGCAACAAAAAGAGGGTTCCCATTCAAAAAATTCGACTTGACCTTCAAATGACCTTGAAAGTCAAGCCTAAGGTCAAATTCATGGTAACCATCAGATGCTCCATTCGATTTGCGGAAACTTTCGTATGGAAAGTTTTTTCCCAACGCCCTTAGTTTCCATGCTTTGGACTGCCCAAGATCAATTTGACCTCATTTTACCGACTTGACCTTGAAACAACCTCTAGATCACATTTGAACGCATATGTGTCTTATATCGTTGGAAAGAGAATTTTTCCCTCTTTCGGTTTGCGCAATAAAAAAGGAGGGTTCCCATTTAAAAAATTCGACTTGACCTTCAAATGACCTTGAAGGTTAAGTCCAAGGTCAAAGTCAAGGTCACCATCAGATAGCCAGGGAGAAATCCTACATCTTTTGTATGAAACCTTTTTTCCGAAAATGCATTCCCGCTGAGATAATTGGCCGTCCCGGAACTTTTGACACACCCTGTATATAACTTAGTACACCGCTACCTTCCAGGACACCTACAGGTTTTCTGCAATAGAAGTAGGTATCAAACGTTAAACAGTATATAAGTGACTAAAGAAATAATATCCCTCAGGGTGTTGACTAACACCACGACGCCTGCGGCGCCCCCGTTCAGTTCCGCAGTATTTTACGTTGATTTCGGAAAAATTTTACAGAAAAAAACGTTGTGAAAGAAATCCTAAATGTCCTGAATAATACAAAAATGTCCTGAAAGGTAGTGGTAAACATATTCCTAATTCAGTACAGTCCTGAAAACATGCAAATGTCCTGAAACATAGCGGTAAACCAATGAAAAGTCCTGAAACATAGCGGTGAACAGATATATATATATATATATATATATATATATATATATATATATATATATATATATATATATATATATATATATATATATATATGTGTGTATATATATATATATATATATATATATATATATATATATATATATATATATATATATATATATATATAAAAATAAATCCACTTCTAAATTACTATTGTATAAATAAAAAAAAATCTAATCTTGAAATCCTTTACGGTATGAATATGATGTTTCTCAAAGATTATCTTCAAAATATTTTTATGACATTTTTTTATCAAACATTTAAAAATTAAATCACAGGTTAAAATTGAAACAGTATTATAATTCGCGTTTATAAAACAATTATAAGTAAAAAATTACTTATGAGTAGTTGTAAAATGCATAATTTAGAAGGAAATAGAAAATTTATTTTAAGAATATTGGTCTATACTTTGCAAATCATTAAAACAAATAAAAAAAACAATTATTTTTGAAAATGAAATTTTTGCAGAATTCTTATAAATTCTTTACTATTTTGTTCTTGTTGATTAACATAAAATAAATATACACTTTTTTCTCAATAATAGCTGCATTAAAACAAAATTGTATAATAGAACAGAATATAATAGAATAGTCATTTATTGTAAATAAATAGCATTTACAAACGGTATATTAAAACATTCGTGAATAAATCGTGTATTAATATAAATACAAATTAATCGTCCATATAATACAATAAAATAAAATCTATAAAATACAATACGAGTTTGGTCTAGTCAACTAGATGCTCTAACTCTATTTTGAAATATAAGATATCACAGTCAAATTCTTAATAGCTAATAATACTGAAAAGTAAGTCAAAGACTAGAATTAGTGATATCACAGATGACTAGAAAATTTAGTTGACTAGAAAATAAAATACACGAGAGTGATTATTGTCGTAAAAAAACTTAAAAGATCGCTGACATAGCCAGGTCGTACAAAATAAGACTTATAAATAGAAATTAAAAATTACCTAAGATACTAATCTCACTCGCATTCACTACTCACGCTAATAAATACATTCATTCGTGTAAATGGGACGACACATTATATAAATTAACATACAAAGTCGCCCATTTTGCGAGTGGTTAATCGAGATCAAGGAGGTACCCTCTCACAGAAGTTTTGAACCTTCTAAGCGATGGAAGATTCCTAACCTCAGCAGGTAGAGAATTCCATAGGTACGTATCACGCCTTTTTAAATTACTGTTATGAGAACTCAAAAAATACACACATTAGACATTTCAAACAATCTATCACAGAAAAATTAGTGTCATACATCCTTTGCTATTTTGTTCTTGTTGATAATATATACTTTTTTTCACTAATAGCTGCAGTAAATATTGTGCATAATTCTTTGACTGCTATTTATTGTGTCAAATAGCTTCTTAAAGTTTAAATATGTATTTAAACACATACATAGAAAAAAAAAAGTGATTGATAAGCTAGTTACCTTCCTTATCTATTATCTTTCGCCCTGAATAGCCGTTAGATTCACTTATTAAATTAACATAAATCGTCGGGCGTTTCGTTCCATTGATGAAATAATATTGTCTGCTTCGGCTGAAAATAATGCAGACGGGGGGGATTTGGGAAATAAAAATTGAGAACGATTAAGTAGCGGTTAGGGTCTGGAAAGGATTGTCAGCCCAGTGGCGCAAATGGTAGCGTAGCTGCCCGGTAAGCAGAAGGTTGTCGGTTCGACCCCGGCCTGGGCCGTTATTTTTTCGTTCTCATTTTTTATCTTATACGTTTACCTTCCCTTTCCATATCCTTTAAAAATTCTTGACTGCACTTCAATTATTATAATATTGTGCATAATTCTTTGACTGCTATTTATTGTGTCAAATAGCTTCTTAAAAATTTAAATATGTATTTAAACACATATATAGAAAAAAAAAAAGTGATTGATAAGTTAGTTACCTTCCTTATCTATTATCTTTCGCCCTGAATAGCCGTTAGATTCACTTATTAAATTAGCTGCAGTAAAAGAAAAAAGAACAAATATTTCACACACAAGGCATTTGTATATATATATATAAAATAAAATACACAAAAATACTATAGAAAACGCTGCCGATGGCAGTAATTCTGGATTTCAGTTGTGCTGTCTTCTTGTCATGAATTCTTTGGCATTTCATTCATATTTATTAAGGTGTCCGTTATTTCCAGGATTGGAAAATTCTAAAAGTGCCCATTGAATTTCAAAAATATGTGACAAAAAAATAGGAAAAACGTTCAGCCGCATACTGTAGACCTAAAGATGTTGTGCCGCCGAGCACATGAATTTTTGAAATTTTGACAATTTTCCAAATTTTGTTTATTTGTAGAGATGGCTATTTCATCGTGCACTAAGGCGTCTAAATGCTGGATAAAACTTGGAAATATCATCCACTGTCAATTTTACTTACTTTTATTATGTTGAAATAATTTTTTGTCCACTTAGTATAAGTCACAATATGCAAAAAAACAAAACAAAAATAGCGTTTTTTGCAATCATAAGTTCGTGAAATTACCTTTAATTTGACCTATTTAAGAACCCTTTTAGGATGCCTGGGAGCCGAAAAATCGTCGTTTGAAAATTACATGAAATCTTATTGAAGAGGAAAACTTTTCATTGCAGAAGATCTGGTCGATTCCCAACGATTCGTAAGACCTATACAACCTAAAGGTCTTTTAGTACTATCAAAGACCTTCAATTTAAGCTCCGGATGAGGTCTGTAGGTGCTTCTGGAGCCGAGTAAAGATTTTTTTTAATGTTAAAAATTTAAAGTATACAAATGGTGAATCGTGATTTTGTCAAATTTTGAATTCCTACATAAAATCGATGTAAAATCGTTCCCACAGCATCTACAGACTCCACAAATAGCCAAAATGAAGTCTTGAACTCTACTTTGTTCAATAATCAAGTATTTTGCCCGCTTGCTACATTTGTTTATCGCTTATAACACTAAAAGCAATTGAAATACAAACAGATATTTTCCACATTCAGGACTTTATCAACATTTCTTCATTATCATTGCTATTGCTATTATTATTATTATTGTTGTTGTTGTTGTTGTTGTTGTTGTTGTTGTTGTTGTTGTTGTTGTTGTTATATCGTTATAAAATAATTTGCATGATTAAGGTGGCTCGGGCGCGACGGCCCGTATCTATGAGAGGCCCTCTCGGGTGCATTGAAGTTTTTGCTTTCAATACGGATATTATTACAATAAAAACAGTTAAGGGGGCTAGACACCTTTTTTCTCTGAAATAAGAAGTCACATTTTAATACATAAATGTAAACTAATTATTTCATACTTTTTACATATAAAAGTGGGTATATTTACCTTACCTTAAAACTTTCTCCGATGGACCTTTTATATTATCCAGAACCATAGTCATCGATGAAACAAGTTTTTTCACTAACCGTAAGCTTTGAAATTTTCCTGTGGGATTGACTTCAGATTTGAACTAAATTACTCCTGAATAGTATAATTCTCATATGAGTGTAGGGATTTTTGATCTAATGAGAAAAAAAAAATTGTGCTATAAAAATTTTTTCCGACATTTAATCCTAAATCCCTACACTCATATGAGAATTATACTATTCAGGAGTAATTTAGTTCAAATCTGGAGTCAATCCATCCACAGGAAAATTTCAAAGCTTACGGTTAGTGAAAAAACTTGTTTCATCGATAACTATGGTTCTGGACCATATAAAAGGCCCATCGGAGAAAGTTTTAAGGTAAGGTAAATATACCCACTTTTATATGTAAAAAGTATGAAATAATTAGTTTACATTTATGTATTAAAATGTGACTTCTTATTTCAGAGAAAAAAGGTGTCTAGCCCCCTTAATAATCAATTATGTACATCTTTAAAGCTATTGGGCATTACATAATGTCAAAAGTAGACGATTAATGTTTTTCTGAAATTTATTTCGTTTGCCCCCATTATTCATGCCGCTCCTGAGTGCGTATGTTTGGGAACGTCGCATCGGTTGACCGTTGCGCGCACGAACGTACCGACGGCGCACGCGTAAAGCCGTAAACGAAGCATCGTAAGCTGTTATTTTTGCGATGTTACTCGCACATTCTGCGCATCAATTGACTACTATTGTTTTATAATCAACATGCCGCCGTATACACGAGCAACAACGGGGATGCGAAAGGGTCAATTTATTAAAAATTTGGTGCGGGATAAAGTAGAAATGCTAGTGAAAAGAAACAAAGAGCGTCACAAAAAAATTGAGGTTAGTATTCGTAAAAACATATTTGCATTTTGCTGTTATAAGATTATTGTACTATACTGCACACATTAAACATTGTAAATCGATAATTATATACATTGCATTTGTAGATTGTCAAAAGCTATGATGGACGTAGCGTTGTTGAACTTCAAAAACTTGGGGAACAATTATGGTGTAAACAATGTGATCAGCCTGTTTCCTTGCGGTTCAAGGTACATGAGTCAGTGATGGGCCTCGCTTTTTATATTAGAATCAAATGTCACAGATGTTTGAATGATATTGAAGTATACACTAGCAGTAAATCTTGCAACGAATACTATGATGTCAATAAAAAGTTAGCCATTGGTATGTATAATAAGATTTTAAAGTTAGTCAAGCGTTTTACTTTTTCATTCATTTTTATAAATGTACATAAATTTATTATTTATTTTCTAGGCATGTACGATTCTGGCATGGGAGAATCAAGCGTAAATACATTTTTATCAGCCTTAAATATTCCTATAGTAAATGATAAGTCTTTGAAACGTTATGAAAGAGCAGTAGGATCAACCATTGAGAAGCTGGCTGAGGAAAGTTGCATCGCTGCGTTAGACTTAGAAAAGTCATTAACTATAGCACAATCTAATAAGCAAAAGTATGTGATAAATGAGTAAATGACTTTTTATTATTTTTTTTAATTGATGTAATTTGATATTTCATGAGGTATAATTACTAGGCATCAATAGTATTCTATTGGTGATTTATTATTTCTTTTATTTTTTTATATTTTATTATGAATGTCACATCAGTTTGTTTTAATTAACATTTTTATCCCAAAATCAAATTATGTTTTCATCAATATGTTTACAGATTGTGTAATATTATAATTATGTACAATTTAAGTATTCAATAGTAGCGATTTATTTTATAAAAATACAGGTTTAGCGTTTTAACTTATCATTAAATTAGACAACAAAACTGATGCTATTTTTTATTATCTTATTTTAATCGTATAAATGACGCAAATGGCAGCGATGAATAATTATAGTTTCTCGAGTGGAAGCGAATGGTTCTACTGCCCAACAAGGTAGTGGAATAATAACACAAAATTATCAATTCCAACGTTTCGGGTGATTTATTGTCACCCCTTCTCAAGGTTCTAAAAAACACAAGTTACATATAATTAAAAAACTGTAATACAATGTTCAACAATTTTCTACTGAGATCTTACCAATGATACTTAAGCTTATACTAATATAAATGGACGCAAGAAGCTGCCACTAGTCAATAAGACTATTGTATACAATTTTACGTATTTATACCGGCAGCCAAGAATGTGTGAGTGATGTAAATAGAGAGCACATAGAGTGGGGAAACTCTTTATAAAGATTTCTTAAATAAGAAAATTGTTACTATGATAAATTACAGTTTGCACTAATAATTTCTTTATAAAGAGTTTCCCCACTCTACGTGCTCTCTATCTACATCACTCACACATTCTCGCCTGCCGGTATAAATACGTAAAATTGTGTACAATAGTCTTATTGACTAGTGGCAGCTTCTTGCGTCCACTTATATTAGTATAAGCTTAAGTATCATTGGTAAGATCTCAGTAGAAAATTGTTGAACATTGTATTATAGTTCTTTAATTATATGTAACTTGTGTTTTTTAGAACCTTGAGAAGGGGTGACTATAAATCACGCGAAATGTTGGAATTGATAATTTTGTGTTCTTATTCCACTACCTTGTTGGGCAGTAGAACCATTCGCTTCCACTCGAGAAATTATATTATTTTGCTAAGAATCATATGTCAAAAATATTCTCTTGATGAATAGGTAGAATAATAGAAAAAATGTTGTAATAAAAATATTATACAAATAATAAATGTGAAAATTCTGATGTAGATAAGGAGCGTGAAAGAATTGTCGAAACATCTGCGAAATTTATTTTGGACGATATTAGATCAAAATATTACGACACAGCTAATTATCCTGCACCCAATTGTTTTTTAGATAACGTTGATAATGACATACCACCGACGTTACGATTATTTTTAGATGTTTTAATTAAAAGCCACAAAAGTTCAGAAACTTATTATGAAATGTGGGATAAAAGAATTACAACACTTTGTCACATTATAATATATTCAGTAAGACCTCGGTCATTTTTATCCCCCATATTGCTAGGTCTATCATCAATGATGTATAAGAAACATGCTTCGAAAAATCTAATTGATTCTGTTGCGTACATTGGCTTATGTGTTTCTTATTACAAAACACAACTTTTCGAGTCCTCTGTAGTTTATCAACCTGAAAGTTATGATTCAGGCAAATCATATTTTCAATTTATTTATGATAATGCTGATCATAACACATGTACAATCGACGGCAGAAATACCTTCCATGCGATGGGTGGAGTGATGTGTACAACTCCTGCCTCCGAAACATCCAGTACTACGAAAATCGAGCGCCTGCGTCGTATTCCTTTGGCAAGTAATATAGAATTTGGATTTGAAACTTTTGGATTTGTTTCTTTGAAAATTTTTCAAAGAGGTATCCATGCAGGGCTTAAAAATATAAAAATTGAAGATGTCAATGAAACAAATTCTATACCAAACAATAAAGTAGAGAACTCGGATTTTTTGTGGTTTTACGGAAATTATACACGGCGAGAAAACATAAGTGGCTGGAATAGCTTTATGAAACAGTGTACACAAGTCAAACCGTTTCATGTTTCAAAAATAATTCCCGTCCCATTTGTGAATGCACCACCAAGTAATTACGATACCATTTTTACTGTTTTAATGGAAGCTAATGAAAAATGCGAAAGCCAATGTCAAAAAAATGTTTTCGTGACTTTCGATCAACCTTTATATCAAAAGGCTAGAGAAATCATTGAGTGTTGTAAAGGAACTCAAAACGAAGCAAAGATCGACAAAGTTATTGTCAGGCTTGGAGGGTTCCATTTGCTTATGTCGTATCTTGGCGCAATAGGTTTCATAATGGAAGGTAGTGGTTTAAAGGACGCATTTTGTGAAATTTATGCTGAAGTTTCAGCAGAGAAAGCATTAGCTGGCCATGCTTATTCGAGATCGATCCGAGGAAATATTTTAATTCAAAATGCTTTGGCAAATATTATTTTTTCTTCCATCGATCTCTCAGACGAAGAAGTACTTGTTTTAAATAATTTGTTTAACCACGTAGGACAATCGAAGTTCCATACGTTACTACAAAGTGATGAGTTAACAAAAATAAAAAACATATTTTTAAACAAATTATAATCTATAAAAGAAAACGGCCCAACTGCACGATTGTGGATTCTTTATTTTACAATGGTTGATCTGGCTAAGCAGTTTATTCAGACCGAAAGAAGTGGAAATTGGTTAATACATTTAAACTGTGTTCAACAAATGCTGCCTTATTTTCATGCTAGTGGCCATAATCTGTATGCTAAAAGCAGCTATTTATATTTACAAGATATGCGTAATCTTGAAAATATAATGGATGTCATGGAATATGACAAATTTAGTCGTACAGATTATTTTACCATAAGGCGAATTGAGAAATACCGATCTGGTACGTGGTCGGACATGATAATTGAACAAATGCTAATGAGACCGATGAAAGTGAGCGGTGGATTGACTCATGGACGTGGAATAACAGATAGCACTTTATGTAAATGGATTCTATCAAATATTGTTTTAATTGAAGTGACGGATGCTATGGAGCAGTTTTGTAATACCACGTACGCTACTTCTGATCAACACATAGACGCAAGTAATTCACGCATCACGAGAGATTTACAGGACTCCAAAAAGTTGATTGAATTTTTCCAAAACCATAACCCGTTTCCCGTGACCGATAATATAATATCTATCAGCACTGGCATAATAGGTGATAACAAAATCAATTGTTACGAAGCACTAGAAGTAGGTTTGTCTTCAATGAAAAAAATTATTGGTGGTAATTTTGGTTCTGTCAAATTTCAAAGAAAGGACAAAGTCATATCATTGAAGGCAGTAAATTCTTCAGTGAAAATAAACAATGAAGTCGTAACAATTGACCCAACACTTATATTTCAGAGAATATCATTAAATATTGAAAATAAAACAGACATGTTAAAGTTTTTAGAATATGAGCTTGCTCCTTATCTGTTTTGTCTTTTTGACGAGGGCGGAATGCGGAAGGGACGAAAATCATCATCCTATGATAATTTTTCTAAGATTACCGGTGTATTTCGTGGTCCAAACGATTTTTATATGGTTGATGGGGGTTTTCTTTTGCATAAAGTGCGCTGGGATGCTAATAAATCGATTGATTTCATTATTAAGCAGTATATTGATTACACAGTACACAACTATAGCAAAAATTCCACCATAGTTTTCGATGGATATCCAGAGGAAATCAATTTTAAAAGTACCAAAGCAGCCGAGAGGTCACGGAGAGAAAATAAAAATTTAGGACGAGAAATAGAATTTAATAGAAATTCTATAATAACAATTTCGCAAGATAAATTTTTAAGCAGAAATAAAAATAAAAAAAGGTTGATCGAATTATTATGCAAAGATTTTCAAGAACAAAAATGTAGCACTATCGTAGCGGAAGAAGATACCGATTTTCTTATTGTCAGTACTGCTGAAAAATGCAGCGTAGGCGGTACAATCTGGATCATTGGAGAGGACATCGACTTACATGTAATTTTAACGCAGCATACACCTCTTAATACCATTTCTTTCTTAAAATCCGGTAAAGGAAATATAAATGATTGCATATATGACAGTCAAAGTTTTAAATACCCTGAAGTGAAAAAGCTGGTAGGTTTTATGCATGCTTTCACAGGATGTGATACGACGTCTTGTTTTTTCAAACAAGGAAAAAACAAAATTATAAAAACGTTTCTCAAGGATGTCGTCCTACAGCAAAAAGCACTTGCTTTTTATAATCCAAACGTGAGGCCTGATGTTTTAGCTGCTAATGCAAATGATATTGTTAGTCGTATGTACAGCAGTAAGAAGGACAAAAAGAGTGTACATCAGCAGCGGTTTTTAAATTTTCAAAAGTCTGCCTTAAAAGGTTCCTTAAAATTAGAAAATTTGCCACCGACTGAAGGTGCAACGAAGCAGCACGCGTACAGAACATACCTACAACTGCAACAGTGGCTTGGTTACAAAAAGGATCCAACAGCGTGGGGTTGGAAAGAGCGAGAAAATGTGATCTATCCAATTCACACGCTGGAACCGCTTATTCCAGATGAATTACTCTGTAAAATCAGTTGTAGGTGTGAGACGGAATGCAAAAGAAAAACATGTAGCTGTAGAAAGCATGGACTACGATGCTCGCAAATCTGCTCATCGTGTCATGGTGAAAATTGTACAAATATCGAACAAATGGTAATAGAACACATTACAGACATGGCTATTAACGATGATGAGGAAGAAGATTTAATCGAAAGACTTATTCAAATGCCGATGGCAAATGTGCCAGACGCTAATAATGAAGAAGAAGACGAAGAACCAGAAGAAGAAGAATAAGTAGAAGAAGAAGAAGAAGAAGAAGAAGAAGAAGAAAAACATGATAACGAAACACACACAGATGTGTCACGATGTAAGAAACGAAAAGTACCGATATAAATCGTAATCAAATGTTCAACAAAATTTTTATAAAAGTGAATATATTATTTTTTATTATTTAATAAATTAAAAAAACCTACCCAATAACATATTTATAATTAATTAATTAATTTTTTATGGAAAAAAGAAGAAAAAAGTTAATAAAAATAATTATTGTTAATTAATAATGTTAAATAAACATTTTCGGGGAAACAAGTAGGCCACATATTAATATTTTCGCGAGCTACCCCAAATTAAAAAAGAAACGAAGTGTTTACGTCAATTAGTTACCGAGATATCAAAAAAGTGGAGGCTTGGTAAAGTGGACTATGCCACACAAGGGATGCCAGTTTTATATATGTTACGTATGAGAGGACAGACTGAATAAGTCGTGTAAAAAATATGCGACGAGCGGGATTCGAACGCACGATCTCGAGGTTTGTAGGCCCGCGCTCTACCACTGAGCTAAAGTCGCGATGCTTGCTCGAGAACATCGCGAGTGTCTAGTCCTTATCGTGAAGCGGATGCGTCAGAGCTCGGATGACGGTCGAGCTGAACCCGTGACACTGCTTATTAAGTACCACAAGAACCATACTTTAACAAGTTATTAAGAGCCTAGGAATTTTTTTCACGGAGTTATAAACAATCGCTAAAATGGCCATTTTCAGCGGTTTTTTGCGATTTGCAGATAAACAAATTAACTAAATTTAAATCTTGAGGTCACGTTCTGTAGATCTTTTTAATATCTACAAAGTTTATATAGAACTTTTTTCTGTAAAGTCAATAGTTTTTTTTTCTGTGGTCAAAAAACTGGTTTTTCAATCATTAATTTGTTATTTAAAAAATGTTTGGCTCATTCACCGGGGTATTGTGCCTGATGAGCCCCCCTACAAGAATCCGTTTGAAAACTCTGGGTTACAATTAAGTCACAAAACAGGCGAAAAAAGGCTAATTTGACTGGCCTACTACTACTTAACGCCCAAGAGCCGTAATAGCTCACATATACTCCTACAAAACTTTATAGAACTTACGTACTTTAGCCCGTGTGGGCGAAAATTATTTTAATTATATAACTATAATACCTTCTTTTTACGTCTAAAATTCATAATAATTTTTTCAGATATTTACGAGAAGTCAAAGCCTATGTAAAAAACCGCTGCCAATTCATTGGCACGTAGCTTCCTTAAACTTAATTTACTGATTCCTTTAATTAATTTTTAATTCCAATATTTAAAATTTAATACTTCAGAAAGACAGAAATAACAAAACTCCAACATAATTTATTCAAATTTTTATAGATTATACATTTCCACAAAATTTTGGCATGGTGTGGTTTGTGCACATAAGAATTGTGCACATATTTATTGTTGCATTGGTGTATATCTATATCTATGTGTATACTCCAATGCTAAAGTGTGCACAATAAATATGTGCATAATTCTTATGTGCACAAACCACACCATGCCAAAATTTCACATACATAAAATATATATCACAATTGTCTATAAATTTGCAACTGATATTTAGAGCTCTATGTATTTGAATGTAATTTATAGCATTCGAAACATAATTAAATTACCTATATTTTCTAAAAAAAATTAATTTTCTAGCTATCACGGTTCTTTTGTTATTAACAGAAATGAAAATTTAAAAATTAAAAAAAAATTAGTTTTGGATGTTCAACTATTACGATAGTAAAATTGTCTTATTCGCTTCAAAATTCATTGTACAGGTGAGGCGTTTCGCCTCAACTCTCCCAGCGCGGCGCGCTAGCGTCAAATCATGCTATTTTCAAGTCGTGTTTACGATATCAATATGCATTTCAAAAAATTATGTGATAAGCGTTTCCGACGTATTTTTTCCTCAGCTTTCCAATGGCGTAGGTGGTTTTTCCGAAATTTTCCATTTTCCCCCCCAACAAGTATAAAACATACTATATCTCGAAAAGTATATTTTTAATATTTTTTTTTACCCCCTAGATCGAAAGCTGAGCATTTTTTACGTCGGAAAGGATTTTTTTCAGAATTTGCTCGAATGTTTTCTTAGAAAAACAGAACGCGAAAGAGCAGACGCAGCGTCTCCTTCGCGCGCGGTTTTCGGCGCGCTGTACACCGCGTGGACTAGATGCATTTCGCTCTCTAACAACCACTTAAAATTTTGATTTCCTTAATAATAGCAACAATAAACTAGTATTTATATTAATAATTCTTTTTTTTTAAAGTAGATAATTTTTGTTTTGTTTTACGGGTTTTTTAGGGAAGATTTGATATTCTGAACTCATTGACGTTTTTTTAGTATTAATGTTGTTTTATTCATTGGAATAACGGCATGGTAAAGTTCCCGGTATAGATTTAATTTTACTTAACCTTGATTTTAATTTCAAAACGGCTTTTTCATAGGTCTCTTTAGTGCTGTAAAAAACTTTAGTTTCTTTGCAATTACGTAAAGCCCAGTTGTAAAGGTCTTCTGGTGTTAAAATATGATTACTCGAAGAGAGTTGAAGACTTGCTCTTTTCGCCCCTCTTTTCAAATTTGCGCCTATACCATCGCACGCACCTTTACCGTGCGCTGTTGCATGAAAATGCCATTCAGCAGGAACTCCAAAATCTTTTTGATGAAACAGAAGATTTTGGAAGGTAGACTTGTTCTTAAAATGCTGACCTGCTCCATCAGTTAAGTAATAAATTTTCTTGACTATGAAATTACCTAAATACGATATTATAATTTTTTGATATTCATAAACAGCAACAGTATCGTGATTTAGATTATCAGAAATTATAGCAATGCTTATATGTTTAAGATCTTGATTTTCGTTATAATATACCACTGTTGTAAAAACTGTTGCTTGATTATTGTTCCAGTGGAACGATTGTGTTGAATTTTGCACTATAAACGCATAGTTTTCTGCAAAATCACAACAAACAAGGAATTCTCCTTTTTGAAGGTTTTTTTCAAATCGCTTAAGAAAAGATATTGTTCTCTCGCAAAGAAGTCATGAGTTTTAAATTTTATTAATTTTTCTCCCAGTATGTTCATGAATTCATAAACATTTACAGTTGTAGATACTATTGTGCAACGATCTGTCTGAAGCCATGACTCATACTGTATTTGAAAAATATTATTTCTCTCAAAACATTCAAGCAAATGTTTCCGTAATACAGGCATATTGGGGCAATCTAAACAGTCTCCCAAGTAACATTTCGAACTAGTATTACTACATACGATTGCTTGGATGCAATCGTGGTAGTTTTTAAGAAATAGTCGAGTACCTTCAGTTAAACTCTGTAAATTAATAGCATTTAACATCAGCTTGATATTTTCGTGGTGTACACATACGCATACATTATGCGTACCACTGCTTCCCGCTAGAACACAATGCGGCGGCCTCAATTGAGTAAATTTAGTGAAGCCAATATTAACAGATTCATGCTCTTTTTTAAATAAACAATAAATTTCACGTAAATTACCAAGTAGTAACCTTTTCTGTACATGTTCTCTTTTACCATTATCCTGCTTAACAGATATACAATCTTTTAATCCGGGCATTACACGACTAATATCGTCCCTCTCATAAAAACGTTTAACTGAATCTACACTTTCAACTGGAAATATTTTGCCCCTTTTCTTTTCAGGTTTTGAAAAAATTCCACTTTCAGTTACTAACTTTTTCGCTTCTCGAGCTTCCCACTCAGTACAACCAAACTCTCTGATTAAGTCTCTGCGAGACCAAAAATCAGGAGCAAGCGTGAGTAGCTGAATTTTATCTTCTTTACCCGGTGATTCTAAAAATTTTTTTTTTAATTGGTTGAGAACTGCCACGCCTGCTTTATGATATTCATCAGTACATTCAATTTTAGCTTTTTTGGCATCGCATGAAGGTAAATCTAACTTATGTTTATAAAGTTGACGTTGACAGTTGGAACAAATTTTCGCGTTTTCTGGTACGAGGGGATACGCACTCCTAAATATTGAAGGAAAATTCGACAAATTTTTACGCACAGAGTGATTAATTTTATTAAAAGGATTTATGCATTTCAGCTTCAAAGCTGGATCCATTTCAGTAGCGAGAAAATAAATGCAATAAATAAACCAAAAATAAATTATGATTTAATCAGCAAACACACGAAGAACACAAATATAACGGAAACAGCGTTAAAATTCTTAAACAATTTCAAGGATAACAAAGATCGAAAATTCATCAGACTTTATATAATTGGATACAACAAATTACTCTCGGGCAAAAATTTTCTATACGCAAGCCACCTATCGGGTAAAAAGTAAGTGAGAAGCGTTGCGTCTGCTATTTCAAATTGATTGTAATGTTTTTGCTTCCTCAAAGAGGAAGCTTTGTAACGGTGAAAAAAATTTTCGAAAAAAGTCTTCAAAAAGATGTTTTATGGTGGTATATGTGTATATTATTTGATTTTGATGATTTTTGATTTCGTGGATGTATGTATGTGTGTGTGTGCGTGTGTGTGTGTGTATATTTCAACTCTTAATATCTCCGAAACTAATCAACCGATTTTCGTCGGGTAAAGCTTATTCGCTTCGTCTTGCGGCAAAAGGAAAGTACCCTGATGGATTTGGGATTTTATTGATTTTCTTTTGTTTTATAACCAAAAAACGATTTTGAATTTTTAGTTTTTTTGATTTTTTCGTATCTTATAGTAATTATTACATAAAATAATATACTTCTCTTAAAAGGTATTCAAATTACCTACATTTTCTTTTTTAAAATTTAAAATTTAAAATATCTTCACTCTGTCATTTGTTATTAATGAAAACTTTTTTATATTTAAAAAATTAATATCTCAAAAAATAATTTATTTATCGACTTGAAATTTTAACTGTTACTTATTACACTTGTTGGTGGCAATATTGTGTTGCAATTTTAAGTGATTATCTATATGAATATATATTATACATTTATTTTCGAGAACTATCATTTTATTATTTTTATATAATGTAGTAAATTAAAATATCAAAACGTATTAATAGTGCCATTTTTAGCCCCTTCTTTTATCTCTTTTTAATCTCAATTTTTTTTAAACTTGGTGGTCTGTCAAAGCTTTTTTTAAAATAGGTACGTAATATACTATTTTGCAAGAAACTGGTATAAGACGCATCGGCTCAAAGTATTATTGAAATTCTTTAGCATTCCTTTTTATGAAAAATGTATTTTCAGAATTTCAATTTTTAATTAGGAAACGATGAATTAGTTTGAGGAAGCTAAGTGCCAAAGAATTGGCAGCGGTTTTTTTTTGCGAAATAACCTTTGAAAATGTCAATCGTGCATACAAGTGAAATTCGAAGTGCAAAAAGATATTCCATAAAGAATTAAAAATGATAAATAAAAATAATAAGGTTACTAGAGAGCGAAATACATCTAGTCCACGCGCTGTACAGCGCGCCGCATACCGCGCACGAAGGAGACGCTGCGTCTGCTCTTTCGCGTTCTGTTTCTCTAAGAAAAACATTCGAGCAAATTTTGCAAAAAATCCTTTCCGACGTAAAAAATGCTCAGCTTTCGATCTAGATGATAAAAAAATATATTAAAAATATACTTTCCGAGATATAGTATGTTTTATACTTTTTGAGGGTGAAAATGGAAAATTTCGGAAAAACCACTTACACCATTGGAAAGCTGAGGAAAAAATACGTCGGAAACGCTTATCACATAATTTTTTGAAATTCATATTGATATCGTAAACACGACTTGAAAATAGCATGATTTGACGCTCGCGCGCCGCGCTGGGAGAGTTGAGGCGAAACGCCTCAGGTATATTATTGATAGTTCTCGGCAGAGTTTTTTTGGCAAAATGATTGGTTCATAATTTTCAGAGATATTATAAACTAAAATTATCTTTTTATAACTTAAATTAAATTTAATTATAAACTAAATTAAAACAAAATTATAAATTAAAAAAGTAGTCTTTTATTGCATTTTAATTAAATATTCTAATTCAATTTGATAATTTGAATATAATTATAATATAATAATCCATTTTACGTGAGAGCCAAAACAATTAATTGCGCTCACGTAAATTCGATATTTCTTTCGAAACTATCGTCAATCTTGATCCGTTTCGTTATTTCGTTTTATTATAGTTAATATAACGCGGAACGCGCGTACTCGCGGCTATGAAACTACGTGTGTGATTGGCCAGTCCGCGTGCGCTATCGCGATAATAGACCGCGGTCTTGCATTTATAATGTCTCGCGACTAGCGAGTTTGGTGTCACGTGTGCGGAGTATTAATCTACCGTATAGCATGTGTTGATGGACCCAAGAAGCAGACGTTGCTATCTAAGATGACAGTATTAATCGCATGACTGAAGGATAACAGTAATGGATTGCTGCGTTAGATACGTATACTCCTTTAATTCGTCTTATGAATATGAAACCTTTTGATCGTTTATGGTTGTGTTGGTTTCCGTTTGTTTCAGATGTGCAAGGTTCGTCTGCTGTTGAGATTAGTTGCATGGGCTTATGCACTCCGTCTCCACAAGCGACAATTTTGCTCTTATTGTAATAGTTGAACATATAAAACTCATTTTTTTCATTTTTCAATTTTTACGTTTTTGTTAATAACAAAAGAACCGTGATAGCTAGAGAATTAATTTTTTTTAGAAAATATAGGTAATTTAATTCTCTTTCGAATACCATCCACCCCATTTAGATGCATAGAACCGTTCTCGAGAAATTACGATTTAAAAAAAAATTGAAAAAATGTTAACCTCAAATATCTTCGAAATTTATGGATCAATCCTTTTGTCCAAAGAACTCACTCGATTGGTATATAAAATCTACCCCTACAAAGAATTTCAAAGTGATTAAGCCAATTTTACTATAGTTATTGAACGACAAAAAAAATCACTTTTTTTTATAAATTATTTTTTTTCTCAAAAAATAATGAATAAAAAAACCTAAAAATTTAGTAAGTTATAATACTTAATATCCTTTATAACCAAAAAAATATTCATGTTAATATCTTTTTTTAATTTCGAAATATAACCTATTTACAAAAAGTTACGTTTTCATCAATAACTTATGACGAAATATAGCTACCGACTTTTTTTTTTTTTAAATTGTAGATAATTTTATCCTACATACAGAGAATTCATGATATGTAAACAATATTTGTTCTAAATATTTAAAAAATCGAAAAAAAAAATTTTGAAAATTAAAAAATGGCTATAAAAAAAAAAATTAAATTTTACAAAAATAGAATAGTGACCCCAATTGTGGAAGCAAAATCTAAAAAAATGATCACTGTCCCGTTAAAATCGGTCGAGTAGATCATGAGATATCAGCGTATACGGACACACACACACACACACACACACACACACACACACACACACACACACACATCCATACGGACATTTTCTAAAAATAGTGTATTTCGATTCCAAATTTGCTAAATAACATTTCTAACACATTATCTCATAAACTTTTTTTTTTTACTATCACAAAGCTTCCTCTATGAGGAAGCAAAAATTACATAATTACCAACACATACCTATTTTTCATTATTCTTTCTCAATTTTGAACTTTCTATAATATTACGCATCTTCGGAGGACAAAAGAACTCTAGTGCTCTAGCAGGGGTGGACCTCCGTTCTCCCATACATACTTGGCGGGCCCGACGGTTTGCAGTTCACCGGTGCAATTTTTGCACAAATTCACTAACAATGTTTATACCTATAAGCACACTATAAATAATTAGATTAGCTCTAATTTTTAATTGTTACCGTTTAAATATACTATATCCCTACATGTACAGAATCATGATTTACTTTCATCACCGAAAATATTTTTCCTCGTGTACGTCTTTTCTTAAACGGGAATGAAATAAAAAATGCATATAAATTTCTGGTCAAAAGTGCTTTACATTTACTAATCATTTTATAAGCAACCTATTTTTCATCATTTTCCCGTGTGTAAATATCATGTGAGATCTCATATGAGTATTTCAGACATCAGATCTCATATGAGATCTCATATATGTGATGTCATCTGCGATTTTATATATTATGGGATCTCATATGAGATATCAAATGATATTTTCACGCAGGTTTGCACTTTCTATTTAAGGTGATACTCACGCTATTACTTAAAATTGGGTTCCCGTGTTTCTCATTCAAGTTTTAATTTTAAGAAAAAAACTCTTTGATACGTTGTAGGTCTTTATTAAACGTACAACGTCTCAAAGAGTTTTTCCAAAAAGTTTAAAATTGAAGGAGAAAAACGGGAACCCTGAATTGAGTAATAGTGTGGGTATCACATCACCTTAATATGCAGAAGCAACCCATTTATATATATTTTATCTGATCTTTAAACAATATGAATATTTATATGAAAATTACCATCATGTCTACACTTTGAACAGCAAACCGTCGGGCCCGCCAAGTATGTATGGGAGAACGGAGGTCCACCCCTGCTAGAGCACTAGAGTTCTTTTGTCCTCCGAAGATGCGTAATATTATAGAAAGTTCAAAATTGAGAAAGAATAATGAAAAATAGATATGTGTTGGTAATTGTGTAATTTTTTTACATAGGCTTTGACTTCTCGTAAATATCTGAAAAAATTATTATGAATTTTAGACGTAAAAAGAAGGCATTATAGTTATATAATTAAAATAATTTTCGCCCACACGGGCTAAAGTACGTAAGTTCTATAATGTTTTGTAGGAGTATATGTGAGCTATTACGCCTCTTGGGCGTTAAGTAGTAGGTACTTTATGCCCGCTGGCTGAATAATTTTGAGTAGGTACGAAAAGTTCTATTATGTCAGTCAAATTATCTTGTGGGTACTTGACTACAATAAATTGATTTCAGTACTTTCTTGTGTTTAATTTGTACAGAAAGATGAACAAATTTGAATACATTTCTGAGAATAGTCATACAGTTGTTTTGGATAGTTGTTTGTATTATACTTGACTATCGATAATTGATTTCACAACTTTCAATTGTTTGATTTGCAGTGAACAATTTGAATGTATTTAGTTACATATAATTTGTTCAGCATATATTGACTAAAAGAAGTGAAAGACTTTTTCACTAGTATTTCAAAGAGATGGCGAGAGAGAGAGAGAGGGGGAGAGAGGGGGGGGAGGCAGGTAGAGTAGATTATACAGAAAAAACGTCTATACTTGCCTTATTTCACACTTTCGTAGAAAGTTTTACATTAATATATTTTATTCGTGCAAAATAAAACTAATTCAGATTATCCAAACAAAGTGCGTAATCCTTTTTATTTTGAAAGCTGTATGACACGTTCAATAAAATTTATCACTGAAAAGTTGCCTATGAAAATGCTTAAAAGGCTATAGCGGGATAAGATGGTCAAAATTGCACTCACCTGGATTTTTTTTTGGGATTGACCATTCGAAAGTACATTATTAAAAACCTCTCTAGCTAAATTTTCAGCTCCCTAGGTGATGATTTGAGTCTTCTAACCTAAAAAACGTGTTTTTTCGAAAAAAAATTTTTCCGCTCGACCCTTTCTTTAAAAAAATCTGAAAATATTCACAGACATGTGTTTTTGAGTAAGAAAACAGCCTGATTTTTTTCAGATTTTTAAAAAAAAAATTGAGCTGAGGAAAAAATTTTTACTTTTTCAATGATTTTTTAGGTTATGTAGGTAATTTTTCGCTAACTTGTAAATAATGATTTTTTGTGTATCTTTTCCCGTTCTTTCAAATGGCTGTGTCCGAATTTGCGTTTTGAGCCGGAACATATTTAAAATTCGGAAAAACGGATTTTTTAAGCATTTTTCCCATGTTTTTGGCACATAATCTCAAAACCAATAGCTAAATAAGTGTTTATGAACAATTTTTTTTCAATTTCTTTCTATATCTTCAAACTCCACTGTCAGAACTACCATTTTTGCATCAAATAATGCTATAAAATTAAATTATAAACATTTTTTTCATGTTTTTTACCATGTTTTTGGAACATAACCTCAAAGAAGATCGTTCAATACGTGTTAGGATATACAAAAATATTCTAAAAATTTTTTTAATGAAAAAAATTTTTTAGAATTGAGTATTACTTCTCCGGTAGCTACAAAGGGTCTGATATAGCCTTTTTCAGGCGCAGGGAAACTGCATATTACAGAATTATTCGTGAAACATATGAACATATGTATGTATTTGTAACTATGCATCAATATTAATTATTATGAGTTGATATGCAGATAGTCAAGTGCCGCATGGAGTATATGAGGCGTTTCACGTCAACTGCCCCAGCGTGCGGCGCGCGAACCCCAAATCGTGCTATTTCTAACTCATGTTTATGATACTAAAATGTACTTTAAAAAATTGTTTGATAAGCGTTTCCGACCTATTTTTTCCTCAGCTTTCCAATCATGTAGGCAGTTTTTTTGAAATTTTTCATTTTCATCTTCAAAAACTTTTTCGCATTCTATTTCTCGCAGAAAACATCTCGGGCACTCTTTGGAAAATATCCTTTCCTATGTAAAAAATGCTCAGCTTTCGATCTAGAGGGTAAAACAAAATATTAAAAATACACTTTTTGAGATATAACATGTTTTGTACTTTTTGAAGTATTTTATGCTTAATTTTAAATTCAATCCGTTAAATTTATATTCAGTCTTTTAAATCATAAAATACGTCTGCTACAATATAAATCCCAATCAGTTTAGCATAAAAATAGAATCTGCTTAATTTTACTGGAATCTGCTAAATGATATCTGAGATACGACAGTTAGTAAAGTTTTTCTGTTAATTAAGTTGTTAAGTCCGGAAATAAGTGGAAATAAGTAGTAATTAGTTTTATATAAGTTTATTATATAAAATACAATAATTTATTACCAATACAATCTGCTGGCTTCTGGTAGGTCGATGTGTTGTAATTTCAATTACAATTCTTTTATAACGCTTGCTTTTATAAATTTACTATAAATAACTTATAAGATCAGCTTACTAGACGAGTAAGGCTTACGATTACAATTTGAATAACTTATAAAATCTGCTTACTAGATGTGTAAGGCTTACGGTTTCAACTTCTCAATGTCGTAGAGGTACACGGAGTTCGCCAGGTTTCTTGTACGCTGTGACTGATTCGCGTGACGCGCATCACTTCTTTTATAATACAGAATAATTAGGTTAAAGATGAGCCCGGTGACAGTAAATCGAGATCATCTTATTTTGCAATGTAAAATTCGTCAGTCGTATACGATTCGGCGGTGGCATTGAGAAATGCTGACCTTAAAGAGAATATCGTACGTTGTTTTTCGCAAGTGTGATGACCTACTACGTCACGGCGCCGCATGAGCAAAATGCTGTGTTTGTAAAAAATTGCATTCCCGCTTTTATGTGTCAGGAAATATCTGATACTAATTATGCTTTTTCTTTAAAATGAGAATACGTCTCCGGACGTAACACCTCCCCCCTTAGACTGTTGAATGTCGTAGAGATTCAACAATGTTATTATGCATCAGAGATTTCCCGTTACAAAAAATTTATTGATAAGTAAATGATAAAATATAATAATACGGGTTATGAATGATAATAATTATAGTAAAAATAATAATAATAATAAAAATAATGATAATAATAATAATAATGATAATAATAATAACAATAATAATAATAATAATAACGATAACAATAATACTCGTCAGTTCTACTTTGATTTAGTGGTTATCAGGTTTAAGTTTCAAATGACCCTTTCAGCATTTTTGAGGTTGTCTGGTCGAACGTTGATTTGACCTATTAATTTTTCTTCCTGATCCTCCTATCTCGGTTCTTATGGGGATTTTCATGTCGGGATGCAAGTTCTCGATTTTAGCCCGTCCCTATCTGTTGGAATTGGTACTAGTGTTTTCGGGCTTAGTCGTCATTTAACTTGATTATACGAGGTCGGTGACTCGATGTCGCACGAACGAAGTGCTGCGTATACATTATTCTGTGTCTTGAAAAATCACTGATTTACGTTTTATTTAATGAATGTTTAAATGATACGTCTCCGGACGTAACAAAGTAATTTTTCAAACAGGACTTTTTCACCATTTATTAAAGGTTGATATGAAAGTTAACAATTTATGTAAAGGAAAGACAAAGAACATTCATTATTGTAAAATTTTATATTGAAATTGTATATCTATATTTTAAACGACTTTCTCATCACTGTCGCCGTAGGAATTCCCAAATAATCGTCAAGTTTAGTGTCGTACAATCCTAGTGGTCATATAAACAATAACATAAGTAGCTGCGAACAAAAGTCGTGGAATTCACAGTTAGTTGAGCACCAGTCTGTCCGTGGCTATGGAGCGAGCACGAGCTAGTATGACGTGTGAACTACCGAATTTGTCAACTTTTATCGAAGGCACGTGTCATTTATCACAAAGTATAACAAAGCAATTGCAGGGTAAGTAATTTATTACGTATTATTTTATGTATTCGAATTTATAAAGATAATCAGTATTTAGGATGTATGTTCCTTGTGACTTTAGTCTTATTCTATGTTTTATTTTATGCATTAATAACAACATTAACGTCTCACATTTTTCATTTTATACTAGCATGTAGTCTCGATGTGAGTGATCTCATTAAAATGAATCCGAAGGATTTAAGTTGAATTCAATGTAGATTTAAGTGAGCGAACTATACAACGGGTATTTGAATGCATACGAAATAAGGTATTATTTTTAAATATGAAATGAACAATAAATAAATTTAAAATAATAGTAATAAATAAATTTAGAAATATATTTAAAAATAAAGTTTATTCGACTTTTAAAAGACAATTTCTATTTGATTGAATTCTTGAGTAACCTAACCTAACATTATTAATTTTCAATCATTTGAATTAATTCAATTTCCGTCTAGTACAGATACTTTATTACCTTTTTCTATAATTATTTTTAGATTCATGTTAAAAACGTCGAAAATCAAGCCAGTGAAAATTTAGAAGTAAGCCAAGTGTCGTCAAGCCAAGAACTGTTTGTATCAGAAATATCTGAATCAGAATATTTAGAAAATGAAAGCGGACAGCGAACAAGAAAGAGGTCTATAGTAGATTCTCTCAGCAAGTCTAAGGTTAATTTCTATAAATATTTGATTAAAAAAAGACATCAAGTCTGTAATATGTATTGAAAGTCAAAATAAAAAACTTTGACAATTTAGAAAATTTTTTTTATATTGCTGTTTTGTTTTAGACTAAAAGAAAAAAAATATATCAGTGTAACAGGCTATTATTCGAAGACGAATCAGAAGAGGTGACTTCTTCTGAAAGCTCAGGCGATGTTGTAATTAACGAAAATTATCTACGTAAAAGGAAACGACCCGTTGAAGACCATTCAAAAAGAAATAGTAAAAAAAGGAGGTCAGATTTCAGTCAGGAGATATCACATGCTTCGCAGCAAGTAGAAAGGTATCACACAGAAAACAACACATACGTCTACAATCACGTCTACAATCACAATCATCCAGTACTTCGTCATGTCTAAAAAACAATTCTGCAAACACTGATTTCCCACCCTGCAAAAGATTAACGTATGATACAATTCATATAAAGGTCAATATTTATAATACTATAATTATATTTTTATTTTAATATATTATTTATAAGTTTATGTAATAATAACTAATTTAGGTATTAAAAACCATCTTAGAGGATTCCTTGGAAGGTGAGGCAGTTTTGTCGGAATACAAGAATAATCAGATATTAGAAAATTCCACAAGAAGAATATTAGTATCATTAATTGTAAATAGATGTACAACACCTTTAAAAGTGTAAATATTTTGTACATATTTTATCACAATTATTTTAACGTAAAACAACGCCTAAATAAAATTTAATTTATCGTGTTTTAGTTCTGCAGTTACATTCTTTAAAAAAGTTGCAGACTGTATCTTAGAGTTATTTCCTGAAGAGATTTACGTAAGTATTCTGTCTTTTACGTTATGTAAATTATACACAATTTGTCAATTTTATTTATTACAGGATTTATATTTCATCGCGCCATTCTCAGATGGTAACAATTCCAAAAATCCAAAAGGTTTCTTATGTGACAAATGGAAAAATATTCTGTATGAATTAAAAAAAAGAGGAATCCATGTGAACACAAAAACTAACAAAAAATCCTGTAATCGATACGAAGACAAACAATTGGAGTGTAAATCAATGGTATTAGATTTTTTTAAATTTTTTAATGTTTTAATTTTTGTAAAAAAAATCCTTTTGTAGATATCATCGAAGGTCATATGAAATGGCTAAAAAAAATAGAAGTCCCTGGGAAACTGTCAAGGAATATTGGGATTTGACCAAAGAGTATCGACGATGTGAATCAAACAAATTACATCAAGAATCATACGATAACATTTTTAAGGATTGGCCGATTTTGTTACCGAAATTAGGACCACAACTGGTAAAATTTAATTTTTAAACATAATAATATACAATTGACTATTTATTATACATAATTTTTATAAAAAGGATCTGTTGTTGACGCGAATGCGAAGAAATTTTTTTAACATATTTACATTTGCATTATGATTATACATACTTCTTCATGACTCATGATTATTGCTGACATTCTTTTAACTTATATTTGTTCACCTTTATCTATACAAAATTTCATTTTTCACTTTTCGATAATAATAGATTTTTGACGTACTCGTACTTAAAAATAATTCACGTTGTTTTTCAGTTCGAATTGGATTTTAAATACTTGCACTCCGATTGTACATTAAGTATTGAGAAATACTGGGAAAATTTTTTTACCGATTTATACGCACTCAGGCAGGGTTCTGTTACATACAAAATTGGACTTAAACTATGCAATGCTTACAATGAAAAAACAAAATTGGAAAATAATGAAGAATTAATCTTAGAAAATAATGAAAAAGAAAATGAAAATTGTCTTGACAATCTGAGGGTAATGCTATTACCTTATTTGATCCCCAATAATTCGAGGGGCAAGTCGAGAAGAACTAGTAAAGCGGAATTTGTTAATGGATTTTATATCTGGTGCAAGGTAATTTCAAAATATTTAGTACTTGGGTACAGCAACGCAGTTTGGTTTAGAATATTTCATCTTGTTGCTAATAGATTCTACTAAATATTAGAGGAAAATCTTATTAAAATAGAGTCAAGAAGATTTCAATTAAATTGTAGATGATTTTCCTTTAAATATCGCTTTTTAAATAGAAATAGATTTATTCTAAATTTTAGTAGCAATTGGTTTAGTTTTTTCGATTCTTATTTAATAGATAATCTTATCAATATTTTACATGTTACAGACTCTCACGGATGTTCCGTGTTTATTGCAACAACGTGCCGAAAGATACACTAAGAATAAGGAAAAATGTCAACCGTGTCTAGTGTTAGTAGGCAAATCCATGAATTCAATAGAATATACTTATATTAAGTGGGGAACTCAATATTCCTGGACATTTTCTTCAGTACTGCAGGCATGCGATTTATTATTTAAAATATTCATGATATTTAATTTGGAATATCCTAAGGACTGTGAGTCAGTTTGGATTTTGTTACAACACTGTATTTATCATATCAGCACACAGTGGGACAAAAAGATTGGATCAATCATCAGTCTAGAAAATTCATTAAAGCGAATAGAAAAAAGACAACAAAAATAAGTTTATAAAATTCTGCTACATTTTGATTTTTTACTAGAAATATCTAATTTTTTTAACAAAATTAGAATTGTTTAGTTACATTCATATCAATTCTGAAATTTCAGTTTTTCTACAAAAAACTTAATTTTTCGTTATTGAGACTATTTATTTTGTTGTTGACATATTTAAGCGATTGCTTATAATCATTACAATGTTTATAATGCGTTATCATCGTCAGTAACTTAATAAAAATAGAATTAATTATTATAAATATTATAGAAAATTCTCCGAATTGTTTAAAAAAGGAACAAAAATATTTTGTTATAATATTTATAAAATTTATATATATATAAATCGCCTTTTTATTTACTTTTATTTAATATCATTTTCAATTAGACTTCTAAATATTTATATACATCATGTATTTATGTAGTATTTGCATGGAAAGTTTAGACTCTCCAAAAACTTTAGTTATACATTACGAATTTTTTCATGGATACACAAAATCAAGCAATTTTCAATGTCGTCAAAATAATTGTTTAAAACTATTTTCTTCAAAAAATACTTTTATTCGACATTTGTATAATGTACATGGAAAAAATGCCAATATTGTATCAAATACGTCATCAAATATTGACAAAATTCGTTATGCACACAACTTTGAGGAAGCATTTTTTGAGGAAAATGATTTCAAATCTGAAAATGACTCGGATGTTGATAATGTTTTGCCTGATTGTAATAGACAGAATGTAACGCAATGTACTACACAATCCTATAGTGTTATTGACTGTAGTATTAGTGAAAGTAGTACAACTGATTTCGATGATAATTTAAAAAAAAAGCCTTGCAGAATTTTTTTCAAAACTGTATAACAATTCATCATTTCCTCGATCTATAGTTGATACTATATGTAATGAAATGGACAAATTTATAAATAACGAAATGTTGCCATCTTTGAAAACACAATTATTTATGTTATTAGAAACTGCAGAAAGTCAAAATGATATTAGTAACACAATTCAAAATTTATTTTCAAAATGTTCATCTATATTTGAGAGTTTAAATAGTGAACATAAACGGATTTCATACTTAGAAAAAAACGATTTTTACATTACACCAGAGGCCTACATTTTTGGAGAAGAAGTACGAAACTTTTACTGTAAAAAATCGAAAGAAAATTGTGAGCAAAATGTTAGCGTTACTGGTCAGTATATAAGTATAAAAAATAGTTTAAAAAACTTTTTAGAAATGCCGGGAAATTTTTCATTATTAAAAAATCAAATATATTCTTATAACTATAGCAAACCTCGTATAGTAGAAAATTTTTTGCATAGCAAATTATGGCAAAACATTAAAAAAACGTTTCCTAATAAGTTCATTGTGCCTTTAACATTTTATACAGATGACTTCGAAGTAGACAACCCTTTAGGCCCTACTAAGGGCATTAATAAAATTGGTGCAGTCTATTATACAATACCTTGTTTTCCTCAAATATATCTATCTCAATTATCTTCAATATTTATTGCATATTTATTTAATACGTATGATCGAGTGAACCAAGGTTTTAATGCTGTTTTCGAACATTTATTTGACGAATTACAGAAATATGGAATTACTGATGGAATAAAAATAAATGTCGATGGAGAAAAACATAAAATTTACTTTGCGTTAGTATTATTTATCGGAGATAATTTAGGCGCCAATGGTGTGTTGGGTTTTTTAGAGTGCTTTAGATGTAATTATCCTTGTAGATTTTGTAAAGGTCATCGAGATTCCGTTGAAAATGATATTATAATAAATGAGGCATGGTATGGTTTGTGCACATAAGAATTATGCACATATTTATTGTGCACACTTTAGCATTGGAGTATACACATAGATATAGATATACACCAATGCTAAAGTGTGCACAATAAATATGTGCATAATTCTTATGTGCACAAACCACACTATGCCATAAATGACGAATTGTTAAGAAACAGAATAAACTATGAAGACGATATACTTTTAAATGATATTTCATTAACTGGTATAAAAAGTTATTGTATTTTTAACAAATTATTGAGTTTTCACGTTACCGAAAATGTTTCATGCGACCTAATGTATGATATTTTGTTAGGCATTTGTCGATATGACTTAGCGTTACTGATTAATTATTTAATTGGAACAAAAATCATTTCATTAGATTTGTTATATGACAATTAATAAGTTTCATTATGGACAATATCAAAGTGACAAGCCTCGTGAAATTCCACAAACATTTTTAAAAAGTGGTAACGTTAATTTATATGCTTCAGAGATGCTTACTTTCATATTGCATTTACCACTTATTATAGGAGATCTAATTCCAGAAGACTGTAGAATATGGGAATGGTTCCTTTTATTAAGAAAATTAGTAGATATCTTAATGTCAAAAAGTTTACAGATTGAACTTCAAATTCACATAGATTCTTTAATAAAAGAATATTTGCAGTTAAGAAAGCAATTATTTCCAGTTGAAAAGTTCAAGCCAAAACACCATTACCTATTGCATTATGCAGATATTTTTTTAATTTCTGGCCCTATAGTTAATAATTGGTGCATGAGATTCGAAGGAAAGCATTGAGAACTAATAAGTTATGCTAAAAATTCAAATTATAAAGAGAAAAATTTATTATTATTAAATAATAATGATATTTTGCCAAAATTTATGGAAATATTTTATATTGTCGAACACGAACAAATTATTTCTTTTATTTGTAATTTATGGGAAACTGTAGGGTTCAATGACCACATTCATGCTTATTGTATTGAACCAACTGAGAATTGGATAACTTGTAAATTATCAGATTTGATTCCTTACGGGCCTATGAAAATTTATGCTCTTAGTAATGGCGA
This sequence comes from Torymus aiolomorphi, assembly GCA_036365515.1. Lineage (NCBI taxonomy): Eukaryota > Metazoa > Arthropoda > Insecta > Hymenoptera > Torymidae > Torymus > Torymus aiolomorphi. The sequence continues at coordinate 250,746,708 of CM070874.1, forward strand.
ATATTATGTTATATTTTATATGTAAATTAATTATTATAAATTAATTGTTCTTATATTAAAACGACAATCCCCTTAATCGAAGAAGAAATCTTTTATTTTTTAACAAATTCACCTTTGATGATCGTCTGCTAATTTATAGTAGAAATCTACTTGACTATATACCAAGTATATTTTCCACTGCTATTTAATGGATTCTTCTAACAGCGAGATTACAGTTTTGTGAGTGTAATGATAAAAATATGCTTTAAAGTAACAAACGATTGAAATAGTTCAGTAATTGAATATCAACATGTGGGGTGCGTTTTTTTATTGGTCGTTTCGCTAGTGAACCGACTATACGGTCGATTCTGCTGTCTAGTTATAAAAGAAAAGAGTTGAAATAGACAAATTGTGTTAAAATATAATAAAATAAAATAAAAAAATGTTACTTTTCTTCATTCTATTTAACTCAAATTGTCTATTTTAACTAATTTATTTTGTTAATTAGACAGGAGAAACGACCGGAATGGTCTGTTCACTTGTGAAACGAACAGAAATAACATGGTTTAGTATATCTATATATACGAGGAACAGCGGGAATAAGCACTGTTCCTCATATATATAGATATACTAACCCATGGTATTTCCGTATCTGGTCATTATATTTTTTTGAGTGTAACGGGCCTATTGAAATGAGTTTGAGTGAGTATATTGTTTATCTAAAATGAAGAACAATACTTTTTTAAATACTTGCTACTAAAAAAGTACATCACAATTTCTTGCTAGTTGCAAGTCTATTTAAAAGGATAGTCGAAAACTTATTAATTTTTTCGCAAATATTTAAGTACAACTTTTGTTGCAAAGTCAGCTAGTTTTTGCATCTGTTTTGTATGTTGTAAATTTTTTCTGGATATATGTATGAAGAATATTACTATTCTTTTTTTTTTATTTAATTTTATCAAAGGAAAGTATCGATTATTTTGCACCATTACACAAACTAAATATTTAATTGCCAGGTTATAACATTATTAAAGTATGTTTTGAAAAACCTCTCTGTAAACCACTGTTTATTGCAAAATTGAATTTGATAAGTACACGAACATACTATTGATAGAAATTGGTGATTATCAAAATATATGAAATCTACTAGCATCGAGTTTATTAAATATTTCATTTCTGTAAACTTTTAATGCTTTCTAGGTAAAGCGATCAAAATTTTTTTTTATGTGAAACATCTTATGGCGCGCCTGGCGAGTAACGACGGCGGTCGGTGTTGTGATGCGTGGTGCGAAAACTTCGGGGAGTCGCGCAACTGCTCGGCTTGCTCCGTCGTTTAGGCTCCGCCTCCGGCCTATACTCGGCTTTCTCCCGCTGATGCGACGCTTCCCCCTCTACTCCGGCCTACTCGGCTCCCTCTCTCTCTCTTGCTGATGCTACGCTTCCCGCTCTAGTCCTTGTGTGTGTGTGCGTGTGTATAGCGTCTCTCTCTCTCCCGCTCTACTCCTTATGTGTGTGTGTGTGCGTGTGTATAGCATCTCTCTCTCTCTCTCTCTCTCTCTCTCTCTCTCTCTCTCTCTCTCTCTCTCTCTCTCTCTCTCTCTCTCTCTCTCTCTCTCTCTCTCTCTCTCTCTCTCTCTCTCTCTCTCTCTCTCTCTCTCTCTCTCTCTCTCTCTCTCTCTCTCTCTCTCTCTCTCTCTCTCTCTCTCTCTCTCTCTCTCTCTCTCTCTCTCTCTCTCTCTCTCTCTCTCTCTCTCTCTCTCTCTCTCTCTCTCTCTCTCTCTCTCTCTCTCTCTCTCTCTCTCTCTCTCTCTCTCTCTCTCTCTCTCTCTCTCTCTCTCTCTCTCTCTCTCTCTCTCTCTCTCTCTCTCTCTCTCTCTCTCTCTCTCTCTCTCTCTCTCTCTCTCTCTCTCTCTCTCTCTCTCTCTCTCTCTCTCTCTCTCTCTCTCTCTCTCTCTCTGTAGCGTGATGGCAAACTCACAGCAGTTGCTTATACGTGGTGTGATGCGAAGTATCTTCACGTACAGTGTATATTTTGTAACGGTCATCGTTAATTTCGCCAAAGATGAGTCAGCATCGTTAATTACGTTCCTTCAAGAAGAGGTTCAGTTGTACATGAATAATAATCCAAATGAATCTACAACGAGATATGGTACAACAATAGATGCGGTATTCACAAGACATCTTCACGACGTTACAAGTAACACTTTTGTTGCTTATTTTAGTTATCATCGGCCTATTGTAACTTTCATACCATCAGAAACCTCAAGTGTTAATATTACAGAAATAAGTGATGATACTGAATTATAATAGTTTATTTGAATTATTATTGTTTTATATAATTCATGTATATTTTTATGTAATTATTTATTTATATATATATATATATGTGTGTGTGTGTGTGTGTGTGTGTGTGTGTGTGTGTGTGTGTGTGTGTGTGTGTGTGTGTGTGTGTGTGTGTGTGTGTGTGTGTGTGTGTGTGTGTGTGTGTGTCTGTGTGTGTGTGTTATATATATATATATATATATATATATAATTAACATTGTCTTGCTAAAATATATCTAAAAAATGTTTTTTATCATTTTAACTTGTTCAATATTTGTGTATTCCCTTCCATTGCATCCTTTCCTTATGAAACTCAATTAATTCTTTTTCAATAATAATCAATTTCCATGTTTCACATCTGCCAGGCGTCCCGTGACGGCCACATTTTTTTAAATTTTATCTCATTTACCATGTTGTATAACCTAAACAAATCTTGAACAGTGAAATAACATTGTGTAATGCAGTCATAAATCGAGCTTTTTTTGTCTGGAAAGTTTTTAAAAATATTAGATGTGGGATTTAAGAATTCGTATCACTATACTTAATATCATCTTCTCATAAATAAAATGGGTTTTTGAGTAGAGGTTTTTATTAAATCGAGAAATGCACCAATTGTGCAACATATTTGGTAACTTAATTGATGATTAAGTACAATATTGTATAGATTTAATTAACTTTTAGTTTCTTGGAATATATTGCAAATCCAATGAATTTTTTATTAACTAATAAAAAAAGATCAAATCTTTTCATTGAAAACATATATTTTATTTATAAGAACTTGCTATCAAGCATTGTCATGCACAGTTTTAAGCCTAGCCTACATATAATGAAATATTGCACTATATAATTTCACAACATGTCATTAGTATTGTAATAGTATTTTAATAGTAGTTAATATTAAAGGAAATTGATAATAATGATGGTCCAGGTTTTAAACAATATTATAAATAATTAAGAACATATTTCTTTTTTTTAGTGATTATATGGGATTGTAATCACTAGATGTTGCTTAGCTTTCCGCAAGCAAGTTGCCAAAAAAGTATTTATATATAGATAATCTCATTCTTACAAAGGTGTGCGTTAAAAGAAGTGTATTTAAAAGCTCTCTCTTAATAGAGAACCCTCTCTTTATAAATGTTTCGTTTTGCTTAAATTATCTATTTCTATACTTGTACTTTCGAGTCAATTAGAATAGATCGTCATCTCAATTTCCGACAATACCTAACAAAAAACAGAATACAGTCCACATTTCAAGAATTATTTCATTTTTTACCATTCATTAATTATTATCAAAATAGTTTTAAGTGCATTATATTTCTTGGTGAAAAAAATCATTTTAATATAAAATAATAATCAAATTCATTAATTTTGTGATAATTACATAATGGCTTAGCTTTAGAAAAGATTGATTATTGCACAAGTAACTGTTTAAAGATCACCGATATTTTTTGTAATTATATTCATGACCCCTTAATATATCTTAAATATTCTCCATTTTAGTTTTTACATCGAACATGGATGAATTTGATGATACTGATCAATGCTGCAACTGCTTTAAGTGAAATCTCAGTAAAATATCAGCTCAGATTAAGATCATTAATTCAGCTAGTGAAGTCGAAGCAGTTTGTGAGCAGTTAAATGTAGATAATGTTGACATTGGGTTTAAACTTTGCGATAAATGTAGAAGACTTGTTTTTTTTGGGACACGAAAAGTAGAACCTTCAACCAGTGATCAAAGTCAGCCAATGAGTTCGCAGTCAAGCTCGGAAATACGCAGCTCTCAGAGTTCAGGTAGCGTTTTTGAGGTAGCATTAAAACCAACTGTAAAAAAAAAAAAACCTTCCACCGAGTTGCCCCTCAAAAGAACTATGATTTCTCATACAGCATGTTGCGTTTGTAGAAACAAAAATAACTTGACATGTGTACCATTGACTGCAAGACTGCAATGTTTCAAAGAAATGCAAATCTTTATTCCAAATGGCAATCGAGTTTTTACCGAGCATTTAATAAAAAAACGATTTTTTGATGATGACCTGAAACTAATACAGATATACAGTAACGCGAGTTTTCTAACTGCAGATGAAATATGTTTATTTTAAAAAAAAATTTCAGATTTAGCCTCGGAAACATTTTTAGATAAAATAAGATCATCAGAGTTTAGCGAAAAACAATTATTCTCTTTTACTAGTCTTTCGACTGATCAATTGCAAGAGCTGAGAAAATTATTAGTTTCCATGAGATCATCGGATTCTGGAGACGTTACACAAGCCCTGGCTATATGTTTATTTAAATTACGAACTGGATCGTCGAATAATTTTATTTCGTCTATTTTCGCAATAGAAAACGAAATAAAAGTTTCAGATTTTTGTGAATCAGTAATTAATTCATTTGAAAAAGATGTCCTACCGAAATATTTTGGAGTAAAAAGTATTAAAAGGGAGGATCTCATACGTGATCACACTTCCATTTATGCAAAAAACTGTTTAAATTAGAGAACGAGCTTGTTTTGGTTTTTGATGGAACTTACTTACGTCACCAAAAAAGTAAAAATAATGAATACCAAAGAAATTCATATTCAGGTCAGAAGAAATATCCTTTGACTAAGCCATTCACTATTTGCACCACAGACGGATTCGTTGTTGATGTCCCTGGTCCGTTTTTAGCCACAGAAAATGATGCAAGCATCATGAAGAAAGTAATGGATGATCCAGATGGTATAAGAATTATCATGAGAGAAGGTGATGTTTGCGTTGTAGATAGAGGTTTTAGAGATGTGATACCTTATTTAAAAAGTCTTGGCTTTAAGATTCTCATGCCTTCCTTAAAGGGAAATAGATCCAACTTGAGTACGACTGAATCGAATGAATCTCGTTACGTTACGAAATTGAGATGGGTTGTAGAGGCTGTTCATGGTATTCTTGGTAAAAAGTATAAGCTTCTTCACCAGCAATTAGATAATAAACTTTTACTAAAAGCTGGTGCATGTTGTAGAATTGCATGTTTTCTCAACAACCTTTTTGGTAAGCGTTTGAATAGCGATAAAGATGACGGTGGCTTACAAGGTATAATCATCGAAAGAATGTTAAATTCTAATCAAAGTGAAAATACTTTAGCATTAGAAGCTGAGGCAACCAGATGGTCTAGACGGCCCACTACTACGATCAAGCTAACATCCCAAGAAATCATTGACTTTCCGGAGATGACTGAAAGAGATCTCAAAATATTTTTTTTGGGTACCTATCAATTAGGTCAAGCCGTATGTTATTTGGCTGAGTTAATGGATGATAGTAACAATATCAATTTGGAATATATTAAGATCAAACCAAATATCATTAAAGTATTAATAAGGTTCAGGTATATTAACAGTAAGACTTACAAATGCTACATCGAATACAAACCTAACTCAATTGGATACTGCGGTATCCTACGTCATGCGTGTGACTGTGCCAATGGATTACGAACTGTAGGATCCTGTTCTCACATTGCTGCAGTCATATATTATCTCAGTAATGGAAGATATAAGTAAAAAATTATTAGACCAGCGGAGGTTCTTTCCGAATTATGTACTACTTCAGATATTGGTCCTGTAATAGACGAAGATAGTGACAAGGATTAAAAATATTATTATAATTCAATATTAAAAATTATTACTCATGTAATTTTGTCAAATAGAACTTCTAAAAACAATTCTCGCAAGAATAAAGGTCAAATATGAAATGGTACATACTTATTTTATTGTTTTAATAAAAGCACACAAATATTCATAACATATTTATAATAATTAATTTCTATTAGAAATATTTACTCATTTTTATTTATCTAGAAATGAATTTGAATAAAAATAATTAATTAAAAGGCTATATCAGGCCCTTTGTAGCTACCGACAAAGTAATACTCGATTCTAAAAATTTTTAGAATATTTTGGTATGTCGTAACACGTATTGAACGATCTTCTTTGAGGTTATGTTCCAAAAACATGGTAAAAACACGATAAAAATGTTTATAATTTGATTTTATAGCATTATTTGATGCAAAAATGGTAGTTCTGACAGTGAAACTCGAAGATATAGAAAGAAATTGAAAAAAAATTGTTCATAAACACTTATTTAGCTATTGGTTTTGAGGTTATGTGCCAAAAACATGGGAAAAATGCTTCAAAAATCGGTTTTTTCGAATTTTGATTATGTTCCGGCTCGAAAACGCAAATTCGGACACCGCCATTTGAAAGAACGGGAAAAATACACAAAAAATCATTATTTACAAGTTAGCCAAAAATTACCTACATAACCTAAAAAATCATTGAAAAATTAAAACATTTTTTCTGATCAATTTTTTTTTTTTTAAATCTGAAAAAAATCAGGTTGTTTTCTTGCTCAAAAACACACGTCCGTGATTTTTTTCAGATTTTTTTAAGGAAAGGGTCGAGCGGAAAAAAATTTTTTCGAAAAAATACGTTTTTTTGTTAGGAGACTCAAATCATCACCTAGGGAGCTGAAAATTTGGCTAGAGAGGTTTTCAATAATGTACTTTCGAATGGTCAATCCCAAAAAAAAATCCAGGTGAGTGCAATTTTGACTATCTTATCCCGCTATAGCCTTTCCACTACAACTACGTGAACTAATATGCGACGTTGCCAGATCGTACGCGCATGCGCACATGCACCCGGTTGTCTTCTTGAATTATAGGTTACAGCGTTTACTGTTTTATGAATGAAGATTTCTTAGAAATAATATCGGTGATCAGTATTTTTTATTATTCAACCGTAATCTATAGAAAATGAACTACATTTTACAATTTTATTTGAAGAGAATTTATGGGGTTTCGGTTTGTATAATGTAAATGAACATGTCGTGATACAGTTTCCCTATAAGGACCCGGGTTAAAAGTGCATATATCAAATATTTTTTTCTTTCTATTTTCATCGGCAACCAGGCCCTAGTTTTGCATTATTAAAAAGCTTGATATTTAAGCTTTCTGTGGTATTTTTCTTTTTCATTTCTTATGAGTTTCGAAAAACGCCGGAGCCACCTTAATCCAATGAATGAATGAGATTTTTATATTTTTACTATTTAGTGCATGATTTAGATAAATTAGTAGACTTTTTTAAGAGGTACAACGTAATTTAAAGTTTTATTCATTAGTTTATTACAATACTTAATCTCTTTTCAACTTTTTGAGAATAGTAGATTTCTTACAATCTTTGTTATCTTTCTTATATTCAGATATAACTTGAAATAAGTATTGACTTTGATCCTCTTTTTTTTGATAGATTAATGTACTCTTGTGTTAATTGTATTGCTCTCTCTGCTGAGTCGTTTACGACTTTGAGGCTTTTGACTATATTTCTAGAGGCAATATACGATTCTTCATTTATCCAAGATTTGCAATCTTTTTGCAAAAATTCTTTATCAAGTCCGAATCTGTCAAAAAATAAAAGGGCTTGATTGGTGATAAAATTGTTCATCGATGTCTTTCTTAAACTTTCCATCATCACCAATGAATTGTAATTAAGTTTTTTTGGAGGTGGATATTGAAGGTAAGCGAATATGATAAATTTACAAATTTGGTGAAAATGTAATTTTTCTGATGCAGTCAATTGAAAAGTATCTCTTAGTAAATATATCTTGAGGGAATAAATAGCTTTAGACATCCATCTTGCGTGGTGCATAGCACCAAGTTTGCAAAGATTTATTTCCCTTTTCTCACCTAAAACAGCAGACTTAAATGCAAAAGTTCTTTATAGTCATCTCTTGGTAACTGGTTTGCCAAATTATAATCAATAAAATCTACAATTTCTGATTTTTGAACCAATAAAAATGGTTCCAAGTTTTCAAGCCCATCATTAATTTCTGCTGTCTTAATAGCATTCCAGTCATTCTTGAATCTTTTGAAAATTGGTACGTCTGGTCCATTCATAGCTGGAAAATACACCATAAAAACTCCTTTTAAAATAAGCTCAAACATATGGTGTCGACAAACTAAGTATAATAAATCTTTTTCCAGCAAGTTTTCTAATAAAACAGCTGCATCACCATTGTGATCGAAATTTGAATTTGTGGTGTCATAACATACAGCTTGAACAATTTCAGTACATCCCCATTCTAATAGTGCGTTATGAGTTGAATAAGCTATTCATTCACCTTTTGAATTTTCTAAAGCTGGCACATCAATTAATTTTACAATTGAACCACTACTCAACAGAATAGGCAGGCGATCAAGTTGTTTACAAGCTACAGAATCATGAATCAGTTTCCCATCCCAATGTACTACAGCATGAGTGGGAATTGACTTTGTAAATAATGTTTTAATTTTATCAGCTAATTTTGTTCGCACGATATTTCGCATGTCGTTGAACGATGATTTATTATACGTACTGAATTTCTATGTGAAATTTTACAGACATCCAGAGCAGTTACTAATTCTTCTAATATAACGTTAATTAATTGTACCTCTTTTTTGTTGATTTATATAATTGCGACCAGGTATGTTGTAATTCGAACCTTCAGATTCTGGAAGTGGAGTATTCTCATTGGAACTTATGAGATCAGTAAGATTATAATTTACTGGGATACACTGCATATTATTGGATTCTGAAAATTACATTTGCTCGATATATATATGGCCGACTCTCTGTCAAATCGAGAGGTCAAAAAATAAATCTTAAAACTCTCAGAAAATATTCTACTACTTCTTTTGGATGCCCCTGAATTTTCTCAGATTTTTAAGAACCATAGTTTTGGGCATATCAGAGGTCAAAAATGGAATTTTCATAAATTTTTGCTTTTTTATTGCAATTTCAATTACTGTAACCAAAAATATCCTGTTTGTATGACATTATATTCTATAATATTACATTATGAATTAGCAAGCATCTCCCGGTTGAAAATAATTACGTAATTTTGATACATAATTGTATTACGTATCAAAATTACGTAACAAAAATACGTATCAGTTACGTAATAAATTCGAACGCTTTACTACGTATTACAAATCCGCCCGAAAATACGTATTTTTGGTCTGTGTCGCTTTGTTACGTAACAAAAATACGTCCGAAAATACGTATTTTTGGTCTGTGCTGCTTTGTTAAATAACAAAAGTACATACGAAAAATACGTATTTTTGGTCTGTGCCGCTTTATTACGTACCAAAAGTACATAAGAAAAATATGTATTTTTGGTCTGTGCCACTTTGTGACGTACCAAAAATACGTACTTTGATACGAAGCGCTTTTTACAAAATCAGAATACGTATACATTATGACGTATTTTTCATACACCTTTTTTTACCTAATGCTTTCTTTTCCTGTCGAAAAAAAAATGTTTTTACTATATGTTAATGATTATAAATAATTATAATAGGTAAAAATTATAATCAATTTATATAAGTTATAAATTATAATAAATTATTTAGCAATTTAACACTGTTTATAAAAATAATAGTTTAATGACATATTTGTAGAAAAAACATTATTTATACTGGTATTGTATTTACTGGTTACTTACAATTTCCTCGACGACAACAAACGGCAGAAAAGGGAATAGACGAGACGATGTTTAACCCTTAGAGGGCCGGGATGATGCCTTAAGGTATCATGGTCTGACTCGCCAACATCCGACCTTGGTTTGGTTCTAACATGGGGATCTCAGATCACTTTTCAGTACAAATTATGAGCTTTTAAAATTTTTGAAATCCTGGCCCTCTAAGGGTTAAAGAGTCAGGAGCTCGCGCTACTCGACGCCGACCCTCGATATCAAAATCACGCGAGGCCGGCATCGAGCGCGCCCTCGTATACTCAATGGTAACCGTCTTAAGGTGGCTCATGCGTTTGGTGCCGTATCAAGTCGGGGCCCCGCAAGGGGCTTCTTTATTATTGCCAAATTAAGTTAAAGTATTTTACGTAAATTTATTGTAAATAACTTCTAAATGTTCAAACAAAAAAAAAATTTATAAATAAGTAAAAACTTTGCTAATTTATCGCTCCATTTATATGACTGGTCGCAGTGCGCATGCGCAGTAGCACATTTGTAACGTTTATTGTTAATATCTTTTTTGTTTGGTCGTTAACTTATAATTCTGATGATATCATTAGATTCTTCACAAAAAAATCTTTTTCATACATTGTACATTAAAAACTGCTTTTTTACAAGTTACTACGAAGCAATAAACTGTTCATTCCCATAAGGTTATGTGTTAAACATACCTATTTATAAACTGAGTTTTTTCGATAATTAGGTCGTTGACCTACAATTTTCTTAGTACAGATCGAAAGTTTAATGTCTAAAGAACATATTTGTTAAGTTTAAGATGTATCTGCTTTTTTATAAGAAATCGCATGAGCCACCTCAATAGGCGTCGGCGACGACTGTGTAATATAGGGTTTACGTATTCCAGGTCCCCAGCACACACTCACACAACACTAGCGTATTGACATGAGCGACGCCTGAGTTAAAAATGTCTTTTTCAATTTGATATGTCTTGTTTGCAGAAAACAAATTCTACTCATAATTATTATTACATACCTTTGAATTAGGAAAAAATCCATGTAATAAATATTTTATTGCTTTAAATTTACAGCTAAACGGGTTTCTTCTTTCGCTGTAAGTTGTATAACAATACCTGGTATTTATATATATAAGTTTACAAACCCAGCCTTACGTTGATGAATTCTAGCACGGAAAGAGACTTACTTATGCAGACTTTGTGGTACTTATGCAGACGTCTGCATAAGTAGGGAGATTATTTCTTTAGTCAAGCGTGACTTATGCAGACAAATTCTTACACGGAACCGGACTTATGCAGACACTCTCTATAACTGGAACCCGACTTATGCAGACAAGTCTGCATAAGTACCTGTATCACAAACATATATACACTTATCGGGGTTTATGTAGCCCAAGACTGTATATTAGTACCTACAGCCCAGAGTTCCCTATAGCCAGTGACTAAAGAAATAATGGACCCTCGGGTTATAGATTCTAGGTCTGGCCGCATAAACCCCTATATTTAGAAATATTATGAAGCCCGGGCTGCATAATCAAAATCGGGTTTGATAAACCCCTATGTATAAAAAAACGGGTTTTATAAACCCCTTTCGAGAAATATATATATATATATATATATATATATATATATATATATATATATATATATATATATATATATATATATTACTTGTAAATCATAAATATTCGATTAACAAAAAATCAGAATGACTTGTTACAATTCAAGACACGCATATGTCAATACTCTTTAATATAATATATGTGAAGTTATTTTATAATCATATAAGATTTGGCAATAATTATAAATGCTTTCTATTGTCTTACAATGAATCAATATTCAATCTTTTTCTGTCGAAAATAATGTAAATATAATTAATTATTCCCTGGTAAAAAATTGAGGAGCTATTGCCCAGAATCTGTTGTATTTTCTGTTCGGTGGGCAGAATATCTCCTAGATTCTGCCCAGAAACTCCTCCCACAGGCGACGGTATTCGGGCAGAATCTGATGAAATATCTGGTGAAGGAAATTTAAAAAAATGAATAGAGGTTATGATAGCTACACCAATAAGAAAAATAAGGGGATTTTAAAAAGCACGAAAATTGATTGTAGAAAATTAAATTATTTATTATGTCTAAATAAAATCATTATATTTTAGGGAATGTGATTATGTCTAGTATATAATGATGCTCACCGCAACACTTATCTGATTATGAATCAATTCGATATGAGTGATTCTGCCATAACTTCCCCAGATTAGGTCTAACTTTTTTTTTTCAAAACCAACTTTTTATAGGCGTTTTGAAGTTTTATCTACTCATTATAACATTTAAAATAAGTACTCAGAACGAATCCACTACAAAATATTCCGGCTATAGTTTACCTAACATTTTATGATCTTGGTAGGGGATGGCCATTATTGTAAAAAATTCTCGAAATTAATTCTAAAATATGTAATACGAGAGTAACCCTGGTGGAAAAAATTTTTGTGCCGTAGAGTGCTAAAGTGTGTTAAACTGTACAAATATGTGCCAAAGTGTGTCTAACTATGCGAAACTGTGCAAAAGTGTGCTCAAGCAGGTAGATTTCGGACATTTTACACAGGTTTAGCACAGATTGGCACAGTTTTGCACATTTTATCACACTTTGGCACAGTTTAGCACAAAAAGCTTTTAGCCATTACAAAATAAATTTAGCTTGATTATTTGGCACAGTTTAATACACTTTGACATACTTCGGTACAGTTGAGCACAGTTGTGCACAGTGTGGCACAACGAGCACGACTTAACACAAATTATTGTTAAATTTTTAAATTAACAACCATCATTTATTATTAACAATATCAAATCTTTTATTCAGCCATTTATAGTCATTAGACTCAAGAATTATTAATTTTTGAAAATCAATTGAGTTTAACTATAGTCAAGTGTGTCCATTTATTTCTAATTGAGATTACCTATACTTAAATATTCAAAATTATTGTTAATAATACATTATTTATATTTTTACTTATATTGTTTTAATAAGTGAACAATATTTTGTGTGCTTAACTGTGCCAAATTGTGTGAATCTGTGCAAAAACTGTGCCTAATAATAAACTTAATTTTATTTTTAGTAACTGAAAATTCTTTGTGACAAACTATGTCAAAATGTTCTAAAGTGTGCCAAAGTGTGCTAAACTATGCACAACTGTATCGAAAATCAGATTATATTTATTTTCAACAGCTGAAAATGATTTATGCCAAACTGTGCTGTGAAGTCCGGAAATAAGTGGAAATAAATAGTAATTGGTTTTATGTATGTTTATTATATAAAATACAATAATTTATTTAACAATACAATCTGCTGGCTTTTGGTAGATCGATGCGTTGTAATTTTACTTACAATTCTTTTTCTATAATTGTTCTTTACGTTTAGAATTTACACTTGCTTTTATAAATTTACTATAAATAACTTATAAGATCTGCTTACTAGACGAGTAAGGCTTACGATTACAATTTCAATAATTTATAAGATCTGCTTGCTAGATGAGTAAGGCTTACGATTTCAACTTTCTCGATGTCGTAGAGTTACACGGAGCTCGCCAGGTTTCTTGTACGCTGTGACTAACGCGCGTGATGCATTTCGCAGTTTTATTATGCAGTTTAATTGGGTTATAGATGATAAATTGAGATCATCTTTATTAAGAAATTTTCGGTTGCGGCTTATACGCGTAGCATTTAAGCGGTAGCATTGTGAAATGCTGATATGTTAAAAAGTTGCACGCCACTGTCTTCTGGAGGTCGATGGCTCTCTACGTCACATGCTCTACGGTACGATGCCTGAGCGAAATGCTGCGTTGCATTCTCGCTTTTATATGTCAGGAAATATCTGATGTGAATAAACTTTCAGAATGGAATTCTAAATCTCTATAATACGTCTCCGGACGTAACACCTCCCTCCTTAGACTGTTGAATGTCATAGAGTTACAACAATGTTATTATGCATCAGAGATTTCCCGTTACAAAAATTTATTGATAAGTAAATGATAAAATATAATAATACGGGTTATGAATGATAATAATTATAGTAAAAATAATAATAATAATAAAAATAATGATAATAATAATAATAATAATCCCGGGGTCTATCTAGTCATAGATGAGCATTTTTCCATGCTACCGGGCGCGTCCCCAGGTTGCGGATCGGGGAAGGGCCAGCTGGGACTAGTCAGCTGCGAATATATTGAACAAGCAGTCGCGGACAGAGGAACGTGAGAATGGACGAATGAATGGGCACAGTATGAGTGGGCTGCGGCCGACGGTCTGTGGATATTCCGTTCAGACTAGCCAAGGGGAGAGTAGTAAACTCCTCGACCGGGGTGATGCGTGAAGTTAGTACCTAACCTCTGCATGGAGTAATATTAGGGTGCGTAAGTCCCTGAAATACGGGCGAAAACCTAGTGAAAGTGCATGTTCAATGTGGGAAGAGCATCACGTATCCACCGACTGGAGCCAATGGAAGGGTTGAACCAGGTCAGGCGGGCGCATGTGTGAAGGATTACATGGTCAATATTTCCTTATACCCGAAGCTGCGTAGGGCAAATCGCACACCGTCTAGCCTGAGGTTTGGGTCAGGTGTTGGGACGGACCCAACATCGCCCACTCGGCAGGGGTGACGTTAAATCTTTTGCTTCATTATGGCGCGGGCCTATCCCGTAACCTTTTTCTGTAGAGTCACTAGGTGCCGATAGGAGTGACCGTCCGACAAACCGCCTCTCGGCTTCGGCACCCATAAATAGGGTTTCTTACAGGCGGGGATAGTAGCCACACCGAGGTGTGGCTCCCATAATGGGCGAACCGTCTTAAAACACAGATTGTATGCATGATGACTCACTTCAAAATCAAAGATATAGATGTAGAAATCCAAGGAAGGGAAGGCGGAGCGAACACGCCGACTGACCGCACAGCCCGAACGATCCTGGATGTGGCGAGTGATAGCAGATCCGATGGAACTAGCACATTCGCCCAGGAGATGAAGCGGCTGGTAACTGAGAGTAGAGATCAGCGGGACCAATTGGAAAGAATGAGAGAAATCCTGGACGTCATGAAGTGCCTACTGAGATGCATGCGGGACATGACTTCCAAGCAGAAGAACATCGCAATGCCGGTAAAAGATGGGATAATAGTTCTGACCGCGGCGGCCGAGGCTCTAGAGGAAGTTCGCTCAGCTGGAGTACAACCAGCACGTGGAACGGCAGCAGATGAGAGAAATGGGAAAGCACCGGTAATTAGAGAGCGAGCAGCGGGGAAGGCGACTCCGAGCAAAAAGCGTCGATTAAGGGACAGCCCGGTGCAGGATTCCCCATCCAAGAGAGGGAGGACGGAGCAGAACGGATTCACCACAGTCACCAGGAAAAAGAAGCCGACGCAGCCAGATAGTGGGAAGATCATGGGTCCTCAACAGCAGCAGCAGGACAGAAAGGAGAGGAAGATAAATCCTCGGCCTCAACGATGCGTAATACACATAACGTCAACCGGGAAGAAGAGCTATGCAGAGATACTTAAGGACCTCACTTCTAAGGTTAAACCTGAGGAAGCGAAGGCGGTCGTGAGAAACACCCGACTGAATAAAAACGGTGGGGTTCTCTTAGAACTGGAGAAGCGATCGGAAGACAAGGAGACCTTCCAGAGAGTTATCCAGGAAAATCTGGGAAATGAATACCAGGTTAAAGGCCTCACTCCAAGGCTTACACTGGAAATAGGCGGAATGACGTGCGTGACCACCGAAGAACAGGTAAACGCCGCGATTAGGGAGGAGGTAAGCGACATGTGTAACCTCAGCACCCACGTATTTGACGTAGGGGGAGGAGAGCGGAGGATGGCCATAGTCGAAATGGACGAGACTGCGGCCATGACTCTCCTAAGGATAGGGAGGATTAAAATAGGGTATATCAGCTACCGAGTTAGAAAGCGAATAGTGGTTCCGCGATGTTTCAGATGCCAAGGCTTTGGGCATCTGAAAAAGGACTGTAAGGACGAGGATCGTAGTGCATTATGCAGGAAATGTGGAAAACCAGATCACGTGACCAGGGACTGTCGCGCGAGACCGGATGGTCAGGCCTGCTTCTTGTGTAAAAAACGCGGGGTTGCGGCCCCTGAGCTAGCGCATTTCCCGGGCACGGGGACATGCGTCGCTTTCAGGGACGAGCTAGAAAAGTTAAAGCGGCCTAAAAAATGACGACGGTTCTACAAATAAACACGAACGGCGCCGTACTCGCTGACGACCTGCTCACTAATCGAGTGAGCCTGGGGCTCGCGGATGTGTCATTAGTTAGCGAACAGTACAGGCATCGGGCCCGCAATACGACCACGTGGTTCACGGACGAGACCGACACAGCGGCGATCTGGATAGAAGGTAGACATAGGTCAAAGATTACCGGACGAGGTAAGGGGGAGGGTCTAATATGGGCGCGCGTCGGGGATGTTAACTTCGTGAGCGTGTATATATACCCCAACTTACGAAGAAACGAATTTCTTAGGCAGGTTGAACGCATGGAAGACGTATTGCGGAATATCTCTGGCCTCCTACTGGTTGTAGGAAATTTTGACGCAAGGGCGATAGAATGGGGTATGCCAGAGACGAACAGTAGAGGCAGGGATTTACTCGAGATGGCCGCTAGATTAGGATTGGAGGTTGCGAACGAGGGCACGGTCACTACTTATCGACGCCCCGGGGTCGGCGAATCCATACCAGACGTCACTTTTGCATCTGAGCAATTAGTACCGAGGATTATTAACTGGTAGGTCTTAGAGGAAGAGTCAGGCAGTGATCACCAGTACATCACGTTTACGGTTTTAGATAGGGTAGGTGTACCTCAAGCGAGCAGACCATTACCGCGGTGGAACGCCCATCGATTAAACGTGGATCGGCTAGTTGAAGTGCTAAGTGTACCACAAAGGTCCGACGAAAATGATTTATCAGGCCGAGAGCGTGCGGAAGCCCAGGTGACCAGGGCAACGTCACCAACGTGTGCGACGAAGTTAACTCCGACCCGTGGGGACTAGGCTACAAAATCGTAACTCGTAGAATAGGGGCAATGAAGCCACCGGAGATAAAGGAAACGCGGTTGATAAGTGAGATAGTTGACGGGCTTTTCCCTAAGCATCCGCCGAGGGAAGAGACTCTGTATGAGGACGTGCGACAGGAGGATATACCCTCGTTTACCAAGCCTGAGCTACGGGTAGCGATTAGATCTCTTAAGAGTGGCAAGGCGCCAGGCCCCGATGGGATTCCAGTTGAGGTTTTAAAAGCCATCGCCTCGCGATGCCCGGAAACCTTACTGGATACCTGCAACTTATGTCTCAGGGAAGGTGTTTTCAGCAATCGTTGGAAAAGGGCGAAGTTTGTCCTTATCAGCAAAAGGAAGGGAGACATGACATCCCCATCCGCGTATCGGCCGCTTAGCCTATTAGACACGATCGGCAAGGGTATGGAGGCGCTATTAAGGAGCAGAATCCAGATCGCGATACAACAGTCAGGGGGTTTATCGGAAAACCAGCATGGATTTAGCCTTTGAAGGGCCGGAAAGCCGATATATCGGCTAAAAAACATAATGCTAGGATACCTCTTTATCCTTAAGTAAATTGATGCGCTAAGTTCGTATCTGAAGTTGGTTTGACATTATCACTTCGAAGTCAAGGTCAATGAAGGTCATTTGAAGGTCAAACCTAGCAATATGGTTTGAATCATTGCAAAAGATATATCTTTATGTTTTTGGAGTCACTGAATTCGGGTTTTACGTCATTTTGACCTCAAATAAAAAGAGAGATGAAGATTTCTCCAAGGTCAGGTTGAGAATATACCCAGGGAAATATTTAAAATTGGTTTTTATGTTTTTGAGAACGCTTGACACCGAATTTTCTCATTCAACCAATCGCATTTCTGTCAATATCATTATTCAGATAAATTTCTGAATCTATTCTCGTGAAAGTAGTTTGCCAGTGAAATTGCAGAAATACTTTTTGCTAGAAACGTATATATCATCATAATTTAGATCGTACACTTATAACTAGAAATTTATTCTAGAAGAAAAGATAGTGAATAGGGAATAATGCTTGATTTCTGAGCATACGTATGACATAAGCAGATCATATGTTTCTATCTATTCCATACATACAAAATTGTGGTATTCAGCGTTACAACTCATAGAGTCCTTGGTTCCTTGAACCAAAATAATGAGTGCTTGGAGTAGTGGTGAATCAGAACCAGAAGAAGAGTATGCTGACGATAGGACTGGTGAATCACAACCAAATGCTTCTTCAGAAATCTTTGATGATCCTGAGAGAGATGACGGTGTATTTTTCGATTCTGTATATTTCTCTTCCATAAAAGACTTTGTAGGTAATGCTAATTTTTATGAAAATATTCCTATACCAGAGCATACTCCATTAGCTTACTTTGAATTCTTTATGGATTCGAATATTTTCAAAGTAATTTTGGAACAAACAAATCTCTTCCAGAAGCAAAATCCCGATCCATTCCATTCTAATATGGCTCCATGGAAAGATGTAGCAGTAGAAGAATTGCGAATCTTTCTTGCTCTAACTATCAACATGGGCCATATTCGTAAGTGTAATGTCAAAGATTATTGGAGTATGGATCCTCTATTATCCACTCCAATATTCAGAAAATACATGACCCGTAATAGATATCTCCAAATTTTACGTTTTCTGCATTTTGAAAATAATAAGGACAATGCATCACCCTACAAGAACCACCCTCTGAGGAAAATTAAACCTGTAATAGATTTTCTAAATCAGAAATTTTCCTCTACTTTGCATCCTGGGAAAAACCTTTGCATTGATGAAAGTTTGATGCTGTGGAAAGGAAGATTGAAGTTCAAGCAATATTTACCCTTGAAAAGACACAGGTTTGGTATAAAATTTTTCGAATTGGTTGATTGTGAGACTGGATTCCTATTACGATTCATTATCTATACAGGAGCTGATACAGATTATGAAAAATTTGATTTGGGAATCTCTGAAGATATAGTAGTTGATTTCCTAACACCATATTTCAACAAAGGTCACGTTATCTTCATAGATAATTGGTACTCGTCTCCTCAACTTGCTAATTTTCTCCATGACAAAGATACTGGTATGTGTGGGACCGTGAAGAAAACCAGAAAAGGAATGCCCAAGCTTGTCAGTAAATTGAACCGAGGTGAAATTGAAGTAGCCCATACCGATTCTTGGTTAGCAATAAAGTGGATGGACAAGAAAGAAGTTTACATGATAACAACAGTCCATGAAGTTGGTTACGCAAGTACAGGGAAGAAACATTGGAGTACTAATAAAGATATTATAAAACCAATATGTATAGTGGACTACAATAAAAATATGGGAGGGATTGACAACATAGACAGACAACTTTCATTGGCAGAAACGATTAGAAAATCTACTAAATGGTATCGAAAACTTTTTTTTCACTTACTTGATTTTGTTCTGGTAAATTCTCATGCATTACATAAAATGAAAAGTACCACTAACAAAAAGATTTCTTATCCTGATTTTCGTTTAGAAGTGGTGAGAGGCTTACTGGGGATAAATTCTGATGACTTGCGTCATTCATGTCAGTCGAATGACTCTCGACTTACTGGGAAACACTTTCCTAAGAAAATTGATCAAGGGAAAAAGAAGGAAGGCAATTGCTGTTTATGTCTCATGAATAAAACCAGACATCGAAGCACTTATGAATGTAAAACTTGTCAAGTTGTTCTATATATAGATCCGTGTTTTGAAACTTATCACACCAAAGAAGTCTTACCTTGATCAAGTTGGAAAAAATTATAAAAAATAAAAGAAAGTCATAAAGTCAGATGTTATCGATAGATTCATATAGATCTTAGAAGAGCAATGTGAGAAAAATACAAAATAGACTTCTGACAAAATGGAAAAATGTATAAAAAATGGAAAAATGTATAAAAAAAATAGGAAAATATAAAAATAAAAAAAAAATGAAAAAAGGAGCTACATTACTCTCTACGTCCACGTCATTAGCTCTGGGTAAAGCAGAAAGAGAGTAGAAGGCCTAAAAACTCCACATTTCTAAAAAAAAAAGCACGAATCAAAACACATAAACCCTGAGATGGCCATATACCCAGAAGAATGAGTATAATTATGTCTATTCACAATCAAACAGGTGTCAGATTCAGATGTAGCACCTCGGGATACTCTTAGATATCATTTTTGTTCGAATATATATGATACTTTTTGCATTTGACTTTGAAGTGACCTTGTTTGACCTTGAATGACCGTGATCATGACCAGTTATGACCGATTAAACTCCAGATTTGGATGCAGCACATCTCAAAACCTGAGAATATGATTTTATTCCTATTTTACCGAACTAAAAATTTTTCATGACCCTCCAGGGCCGGAGAGCCGATATATCGGCTCGGTCCATGATAGGAACATTGTACATAGTTGATGGGTGATACAAGACATGAATTTGGGCACTTTCAAAGGAGGTTTCGAAACCTCAAAACCCGGGCAAAACCCGGGCCTTTAAAGGTTAGAAAGGGTTTTTCGACGATAGGCGCGATACGATCGGTCACCGCGGCGGTGGGGCGATCAAGGGAACAATGTCAGGGAGCGCGACCACTGGTGTTGGTAGCAACGTTGGTCGTTAAAAACGCTTTCAATTCGGCATGCTGGGCAGACCTACTCGCAGCGCTGAGGGGCTTCGGGGTCCCACCCTACATACTACGCGTAGCAGAGGACTACTTCCGGGATCGCGAACTCATTATCGAGACGAGCGAAGGGACGGTGGTTAGGGAAATTACGGCAGGCGTTGCACAGGGATCACTGTTGGGCTCCGATTTTTTAATCGCGTTGTACGACGGATTGCTGCGCCTGGACATGCCCAACGGGGCATTTCTCGTAGGATATGCGGACGACGTCGCGGTGGTGGTAGAAGCACGGAACGCAGACTTGGCACAACTTATCTTGTGCCAGGTAATGAAACGAGTAACTAGGTGGATGACGGAGCACGGGCTCAGTCCCGCGCTGGCGAAAACCGAGGTAGTACTATTGACACGTAAAGAGATCCCTACGATACTACCGGTGTACGTAGGATCCGAGTTAGTAACTACGAGGCCGACTGCGAAGTATCTAGGTGTCACCCTGGACTCAAAACTTTGCTTTTGGCCCCACATCAGGGAAGTAACGACAAAGGCAGAAGCACGTATAGCGGCGCTAAGTAGGTTAATGCGCAACGTTGGAGGCCCGCGGACATCCAAGAAAAGACTTCTCATGGCGACGACCAACTGTATACTCCTCTATGGAGCGGAGATTTGGGCTGATGCCATGGAAGTTATCAAGTACAGGAAGAGAATGGTGGCGGTGCAGCGGCGAGGTGCGCTGAGAGTTGCATGCGCGTATCGGACGGTGTCGGTAGAGGCTGTGGCGGTGATAGCTGGTATGATTCCGATCGATCTGCTCGCACGGGAACAGAAGCAGATCTACGATAGGAGCGCAGAAGTAGGACGGGCAGACGCGGAGGGCGAAGCCCGCCGCCAGACGCTACAAACTTGGCATGAGAGGTGGAGGGCGGGGACGAAGGGTAGATGGACCTACCTATTGATTGAAGACATAACGAGGTGGCTGGGACGGAAGTACGGAGAGGTTAACTTTTACCTTACGCAGTTCCTGACAGGACATGGATACTTTCGATATTACCTATTTAAATTAGGTAAAATAAATACGCCGAAATGTAAATACTGCGGGCACGAGAGGGATGACACGGAACACACCTTTTTCGCATGTAATAGGTGGGCCGCGGAAAGACAACGTTTGAAGGTGATGGTAGGGCGACTCTCGCCCGACGTGGTGATCGAATGCATGCTTTCAGGGAAAGACCGATGGGACGCGATAAATACCTTCATCGAAGGAGTACTGCGCGCGAAAAAACGAGACGGATGCTTAATAGATTAGATAGGGCATCGTAGAAAGAAAGAACGTAGGAAGGACGGATGACGCCCTCGAGGGCGGTAGGGCTGCGGCCTGACCTGAAGTAATGCGAAAGCGGTTCCGAGTCGAGGCTGCCGTAGGGATAGGTTTTGGGTGTTTAGGGGGTAGAAATCCCTCACACCACGGAGTCCGCTACTCTGTGATGGTCTTAGTGGGCCTCCCTTCTTGCTCCACCTCCGAAGCAAGGACGGGCGCCCCGGAAGATTCACCTAGTACCTCGGTAAAAAAAAAAAATAATAATAATAATAATAATGATAATAATAATAATAACAATAATAATGATAATAATAATAATAACGATAATAATAATGATAATAATAATAATAACAATAACAATAATACTCGTTAGTTCTACTTTGATTTAGTGGTTATCAGGTTTAAGTTTCAAATGACCCTTTCAGCATTTTTGAGGTTGTCTGGTCGAACGTTGGTTTTACCTACTAATTTTTCTTTCTGATCCCTCTATCTCGGTTCTTATGGGGATTTCGATGTCAGCATGTAAGTACTTCATTTTAGCACTAGTGTTTTCGGGCTTAGTCGGCATTTAACTTGATTTTACGAGGTCGGTAACTCGATGTCGCATGAACGAAGTGCTGCGTATACATTTTTCTGTGTCTCGAAAAATCACTGATTTACGTTTTATTTGATGAATGTTTAAATGATACGTCTCTTAAATGGACGTATTACCTCCCCCTTAGACTGTTGAATATCGTAGATATTCAACAATTATAGGAATAGTTGAGCCATCAGTGATTTTTCTTTACAAGGGAAATACATACATGGAAATAAATGAATGTACTAGGACAATAGGTGTAAGCCGATGGTTCGCTGTGAGGAGAATTTTCTGATGAGTCGTAGGTTAGATGACCCAGAGTTCATTAACTGTCACTTATCAAAATTCCGCCGAGCTATGCAAAAATGGTGTATATAAACCGAGATAGGTGTGCAGTGAGTATCCTTAGTTCTCCATTCTTCTTCAAGTTCCAAGCTATAGAGTGAGTCGACATGGTTTTCATCAGCGTAAGTATATAATTTCTCCCGTTTATATCTTTTATGATTGTAATTTTATTTGTTGGATTATAGCTTCAACGCGTTGTTCATGAGAGGACCAAGAATATTTCGTCTTGTTCTATGAACGAATTATTTCAAATGGGAATAAATGTGGTCAGCGAGTTGAAAAGGCCCAATATATTTGGTTTTTATACGGTAAGAATAGTTAATTTGCTCACTTAACTTTCCTACATCTTAATATTATAATTGGTTTAATTTGTAAACGAGGCTGAGAGAAGCTTCTTAATCTATATAAAAGAGAAATATAATATGCATATTTTTAATGTTCCGTTTTTCTTCTTTTTGTTCTAGATAGGTCAATGGGCTAACATTGATCGTAGAGAGAAGGAAAATCTGGCGAGGCCGGATTTCGATTTACTGGAGTTGCCTTGTTGAGGCAAGAGGGGTCGGCTTCTCTGATGGTGGGGAGGTTGCGGTTTTCAATGGTGCCGAGCGAGGAAGACGACTTTTATTGTTTACAAAAATTATTTTATCTCGCAGATGTGAATGTGGACTGGAGGGTGAGATTGCGCTTTGTTCAGACCAGTTTCGAAACTTTAATTTACTTAGGTGATAATGTTATTTTTAAAAATAAGTATTAAGAAAAAAAATGTTTGTTGTGTTATAAAATAAAATGAAAATAAAATAAAAAAGAAAATATGTTTATATACGAGAGGGAAAAATAAATTGTTTTTATTTATTTATCCTATCCATTCCTTGTCCTCCTTAACCCTTGACTCCCAGTGTTACTCTCGTGGATTAAAAACCGCTGCCGATACATTAGCACTTAGCTTCCTCAAAATAATGTATTTATTCATTTTTTTTTAAATTTTTTATAACAATAATTAATTGTATCATACCCAATTTTCTTTATGAATATTCGTAATAAATTAATATATATTTTTCGAAAATTCATTCTTGTTACTCTTTTTCTCGTGCGACAACCCGATAGTTTTATAAATCAATTTTTTCAAAATATTATCACATGTTCAATTAGTTTTATTTTAAACCTCAAATATCTTTTGAATATCAAAAAGTAATCGTACGATCTTGATGAAAATTCACATACATAATATCTATATCACATACAAAATTGTCTAGAAATCTGTAGCTGATTCATAGAACCGTTCTCGAGAAATTACGATTTAAAAAAAAGTTTAAAAAATTTTAACTTCAAATATCTCTGAAATTTATCGACTAATTATTTTGCCCAAAGAACTCGACCAAGAGCTATCCAAAATCTACCTCCACAAGGAATTTTGAAGAAATTACGACAATTTTCCCTCCGGAATCGTTGGACATACAAAGCTCATTTTTTTCATTTTTCATGTTTTACGTTTTTGTTAATAACCAAAGAACCGTCATAGCTAGAAACTTTTTTTTTTAGAAAATATAGGTATTTTAATTCTCTTTTAAACGCTACGTATCCCATTCTGATACATACAGCCGTTCTCGAGAAATTACGATTCAAAAAAGATGTTACAAAAATTTTAACCTCAAAAATCTCTGAAATTTATGAACCAATCATATATCCCAAAGAAAGGTGCAGGTGGCAACCAAAAATCTACCTCTACAAGGAATTTTGAAGCGATTAACACAATTTTACTCCCGTAAATTGTCGCCACCTAAAACACGTTTTTTTCATTTTTTAATTTTTTTCTCAAAAACTAACCAACAGAATGGATTCAATTTTATACAGATTATAGCTATTCATAATCTCCATTATCATGATTTTTCTCAAAAAAATTGACCATTTAGTTTGGGAGTTATAAGCATTTAAAAAAAAACACGTTTTTGTTAATAACAAAATAACCGTGATAGCTAGAGAAATTTTTTTTTTTAAATATAGGTTTTTTTATGCTCTTTCGAACCCTACCCATCCGATTATAAAATTTAAATCCAATCATTAAAAAAAAATCAAAAATAAATTTTTCGAAAATGAAAAATTCGACATAAAACAAAAACGAATCAGTTAGTCGTACAAAATTATTTTTTTTCCCGAATTCGGAATCAAAAAACAAAAAAAATGAGACCCGTCCGGTTAAAATCGACCATTTAGATCCGAAAATAAAGCGGTACACACACACACACACACACACACACACACAAACACACACACATACACACATCCATACAGACATTTTCTAAAATCATGTGACACAAACTTCTAACACCTTTATTCATGTTTCTAGAGCAATTTAAAGAAAATTAAAATTTTACTATTACAAAGCTTCCTCTATGAGGAAGCAAAATATATTCTAGAGAATGATTTCATATCGTTCGCTTCCCTGCTTAGAATTAATTATTATTTTATTCAATTTTTATTTAACATTTTCGGGCATTTCTTTAACTTCGGGCGTTACTTCTAACTAAAGTAATGTGTTGCGAATTAGAATGAAAAGATTTTTACTTCATTTTCTTGTATGGGTGTTGGTCGGATATCGTTCGTTGAGTTAGGGGGTTAGGAAGGGGTGGTAGGGGTCTCAGATTAAATGGTCTTTGTATTTTTAATTCTTGTAATTCGAATTCCTCGTGTTTTTTAGTACTAATTTTTCTTTGGATTGGCCTAGAGATTGTTGGTTTGCTGACTATTATTTCTTTTAGCTCGCTGTTGCTTTTATTTTTTTCTCTTGTCTCATCGAGTTTGTTCATTACTACTAGTAGATGTGTTATGGAGGTAAACATTGCCCCAAAAAGGTGTTTGGAACATCCATATAGTTTTTGTAATGTGTAACCTCGTATTACTGTATCTACTAACATTTTTATTAACTGTAGTAGGATTAGAGTCATTATAATTCCAGAACTATATGTTCCATATTCTTTGTATTTCTCTAGTAGTTTTTTCCAAGTATTTTCAGCAATGTTAGTTAATGTTCTTTCTGTGAGAAGATTACTCATGATGTCATCTTTTGCAGAATTTTCGCTTCGTGTAAATTTTGTTATTGTGTTTATTATAGATTTTTTTTCCATCGGGTAAAGTAGTCTTTCCTGGAAATGTTCCAAGTCTTGTTGTGTATATATCCCACTAGTTGCTAGTGAGGTTAATGTTTCTGGAGTCCAATTTCTGATTATTTTTGGTTTAAAGATGGTTATGTTTTTTTCAATCTTTCTAGGTGTGGGTGTTAGACTTACCCAGTTATTATCTATTTTGTAGTACGGTGGAATTATCGTATCACAGTCGATTTGAGTTCCTGTTCTTATTAAAATGAGTTTTTGGTGTAAGAAACCAAGTAGTATTTCTACCTGTAACAGGAAGTTCTTCGTAACATTCTTTTGTATGTTTGATTTTTACATTGATAGGGGTGCATTTTATTATATGTATTGCTTCCCCTGCGAGTCGTGCAAGGTATCCTGGTTTTTGCATTACATTGTATGCAAATTCATCTGGGGAATGAGAGGCTAAGGATAAAGAATTTAGAATTTCCTTTCTTTCTAATTCACATATTTTTGTTAAAATATTTAAATATAAGCTTTTAAATTGCGCCCGAAAATGTTTTTCTACATGAACAAATTTCACATTTGTATATGCAAAAATATCTACATATATTAATTAAATCTCGCTGATGACTCACATCGTTATCGAATAGAACATTTACATTGGTTTTTTCATAAATAAATAATTTAGGGTGTTCCGTTTTTGTTATAATTCTGTCGCAAAACTTAATACTTTCTACAGCATTTAAAGAAAAAGATATATCGTAAGTATTTATTGTATACATTACTTCCTGGTTTGGTGATAATGTTTTTGTTGCAATGCCCTTAAATAGAATATCGTATTTGTTATCAAAACAATTTTCGTTTGGAAAATGCGACCAAAATGTGTAACCGGCTTGAACGTCTATGCAATGCTCGTCTGAGAATCTGCATGTCGTTCCTGAATTTAAATGTAATTTATTATTATTTAAATTTACCTTTGCGTATTGTTCCTTAAGTGTAATTTTTATGAGCCCTTGAACAAGAACATTATCCCAACTTCCGTAATCATCCGCGTAGGTGCCTCCTGAACAAGATTTCCCTTCGATTTTTCCTGCAAGGTCTATTCCTACTGTTTTGGTTTCGTTTATTTTAATATTTGCTATTGTGTGAAAGTTGTCATATTTAAATATTCCTGTATTGTGTAGAA
This sequence comes from Torymus aiolomorphi, assembly GCA_036365515.1. Classification (NCBI taxonomy): domain Eukaryota; kingdom Metazoa; phylum Arthropoda; class Insecta; order Hymenoptera; family Torymidae; genus Torymus; species Torymus aiolomorphi. The sequence goes on from CM070874.1 coordinate 250,773,693, forward strand.
ATTTACATTGTTCTGCACTAATGTCGTATAAATATTCCTGTAGGCCGTTTTCAACTGGACCTAAGTGGCTGAACATTCCGCAGTGATATATTGTTCGTCTTATTTCTATTTTGCATTGTATTACATGATTTGTTTTGAATTCCGCTAATTGTAAATCTTCCTCGTGAAAATTACAGTCTCCGTTGTCTACAAGAGAGTACGTTGTTACTGTTGGGTCAGTAGAACCGCAATCGAATCCAATTATTGCTTGATTTGGTTGTAGTAAGTTATATATTAAAAAGATTTTTAGTAACTCCATCATGTCCTATAACAGAAAATTATGTTATTATTTTTATTATTTTACAAGGCTTAATTTGTTCGAATGAACTGTTTTTGCTTTTCCGTTGTAGTTTATAGTAATATTGTTATTTGCATTTATTTTTATTATGTCAAACGGACCTTGATAATGATTTTGTTCAAGTTTTCCCGGTTTTGGTTCTTTTAAGAGCCATACTTTGTCTTCTTTTTTAAATTGTATCGGGTTTATAAGTTTGTCATAATAAATTTTTTATTTATGTTTTGAAATTATTAAGTTATTCTAGCTAACTCGGTAGTTGTAGTCATGTTTTTTATTAATTTCTCTAAATACCCGTTATAGGTCGGTAATAATTCCGATCTAATTGGTTCACTAGATGGAACTCTTGCAGGATAAGCAAAAACAAGTTCGTATGGTGTAAACTTATGACTACTATGTACGCTTGTATTATAATGAAGTTGTGCAAATTCTATTAGTTCGTCCCATTCGTATTTTTTTGTTGAAAAATTTTTTAGATATTCGCATAGTGGGTGGTGTGCCCTTTCTAAGGATCCATTTGATTGTGGCGAAAATGCTGTTGTTTCAATTTTTTTGAATTTGAATCTTTTAACTATTTGTTTAATAAGATTACTTGTAAAATTTGCTCCTCTATCGGTTAGTACTATTTTTGGTGAGCCAAATATACATATAAAATTTTTTATAAAAGCATTTGATACTGATTCCGCCGTTTGATCTTTTAAGCACGATAAAATTATAAATTTAGATAATTGATCTTGTATAGATAAGATATATTTGTTACTGTTTTTAGTAGTGTTAAATGGTCCTACAATATCCATAGCAATTTTATCAAAAGTTTTTGCTGGTGTGTCCGTGATAATCATTGGTTGCTTAGTTTTTTTCCGTCTTAATTTATTTCTTTGGCAGATTTCGCATTTGTTTACTATGTTCTGAATATCTGATTTCAAATTTTCCCAAAAATATTTCTCTTTGATACGATTGTAAGTTCTGTTTATGCCTGAATGTCCTCCTATTGTAGAGGAGTGATAAGTATCAAAAATTTTATTTCTATCGTTTATATTTACATAATCTATATTATTCAGGCATATTATTACTTTAATTTTTGTGTTTTGAAAATTGTCTTTCAATTTTATTAAGTTTTCTTTAACTATTTTCGATGTTGCTGATGTATCAAGACATAAAATAAATATTTTCTTATTTTCAATATTAATTATATCTATTTCGCCTTTTTCTAAGTTTGTATTTATTTTTAAGTTTTTATTTTTGATTAATAAGTTAGTATTCTCGTCTAATGTTTGGTGTTCATGTGATATAAGATGCACAATGTTGTCGTTTCTAAATTGTATCGCGTTTTTTTAATATATTATGTTATGTTGCGTTTGCGTCGTTGTGCCTTTGTTGTGTTTACATTTGTATCTGTTTTTTCCTGTTTTTATGTACCAGCTGTAGTTTTTCTTGATCTTCCCCCTTTTTGTTGAGTTTTTGACTGAACTTTATTCGTTTTGCTTGTTTTATCAGTTTCGTTTGGTGATCCTATGTTGGTATTTAATTCGTTTCTCTTTTGTGCTCTTGTAATTACGAAAACTTCTATGCGATTTCGGGACAGTGCGTCTGCGTTAGCATTTTGTTTCCCTGGTTTATACACGATATCAAAATCATAATCAGATAGTTTTAATCTCCATTTTTGTACTCTAGCGTTGTTGTCAGCTATTTTTGACCACAATAAAGGTTTGTGATCCGTGACGATTGTAAATTTGGTTCCGTATATGTAATTTTTAAATGTTTTTACTGCAAACATTATGGCTAATGCCTCTTTTTCATATGTGTGATATTTAATTTCAGCTTTATGTAAGCTTCGTGATGCAGAGGCAATTGCTGGGTCTTTACTTATTATTCCTTGTGATAAGATTGCACCTAAAGCAAAATTTGAAGCATCTGATGTGATAATAAATGGTTCGTCGAAACGTGGGTATGCCAGAACTGGTGCTGTACATAATAAATATTTAATTTCATTAAAGGCTATTTGTTGGTCTTTTTCCCAATGAAATTTTACGTCTTTTTCTAGTAATATATTTAAAGGTTTTGTTATTTTTGCATAGTTTTTTATATATCTTCTGTAGTAATTCGAAAGTCCTAAAAATTCTCTAATATTTCTAATGTATTTAGCTATTGGAAATTTATTTACTGCTTCTACCTTTTTTGGATCCGGTTTTATGCCATGTTCGCTTATAATATGTCCTAAATAACATACTTCTCTTTTTAGAAATTCGCATTTTTCCGGTTCTAATTTTAAATTAGCTTCCCTTAATTGTTGTGCCACTATATTGAATCTTTAGTTTGTTTCGTCTATAGTCTCTCCAAAAATTATTATATCATCGATAAAAACAAAGCATATTCTACTGATTAAATCGCCTAAGACTGTATTCAGAACTCTTTGAAATGTACGCGGCGAATTTTTTAATCCGAAAGGTAATACGTGAAATTCAAAACGTCCTAATGGATGTATACTAAAAGCTGTTTTGTGTATGTCTTTTGATTTCATGGGAATTTGATGAAATCCTGATTTTAAATCTACGACATGATAAAACTTTGTTTTCCCCAATTGATCAAAAATTTCTGTAATGTTTGGAAGTAAGTAAGGATCCGAGATTGTTTTCTCATTTAATTTTCGATAATCTATAACTAAACGCCATCGTTTTTGTCCGTTTACTAGCTGTTTTTTTTCTACAATCCATGCTGGAGCGTTGAAAGCACTTTTTGAATTCCTTACCAGATTATTTTTTATTAATTTTTTTGTTTCTTCTACGGCCACTTCCTTTAGCTTATATGGTAAAGGAAATTGTTTTACGTATACAGGTTTATCATCTATTAAGTTTATTTCATGTTGTTCTACGTTACACGATCCTAAACTGTCGCCCTCTAACCAGAATATGTCTTTATTTTTTATTACTAAATCTTTAATAATTATTTTATTATTTTCAGGTAAGTTTTCGTAACGGATTTTTTTGAGTAACTCTTCCTCGCGGTCTGATTTTTTATTTGATCATTTTTTTCTATAAAATTTATTGATCCTAAGTTTAAAATTTCATTTTCATTTATTTGTAAATCATCCGTTATTTGAAAACCGTCAGGCAAAAAATTATTTCATAAGAAATAAAGTTATATTCTTTCTCGTTTCCATACATTTTTTTATATTCTTCTAAATCAGATTCAATATTCTTATTTATTATTGTCAAAAATTGTTTGTAGTCTGTCGGTTTGATTTCCTCAAAATCCATTGTTTCATCTTTATTTTCAAGAGCTATATTAATATTATTTATTAAGGATTTGATATTATTTTTGTTATTCTGCAAAATTGTTTCGTAATGTACGTCTGCTTTGTCCTTGGGTAATATTTCGTCGAGCATTTTTCTCTGTAGTTCTGTTTTCTCTTTGTTAAGTTCAGGAATTTGATTTAAGATTTGTGTTATATCTTCATAAAATGTTATTTCCGAAGTTATTTCTATCTCTTTTTTGTTAATTAATTCAGGTTCATAGGATACAGAACTCGTCGCTTCTTCAGATTTCCCCGAATTTTTGTTTAACATTAGTTTTTGTAGCTTTATTTCCTCTTCAAATTCCAATTTCGCTTGTTGTTCTATTGGTATGTTTTCCATTTCCTTATTAAATGTTTGTCTTATTTTATTTCCCTGGGATTTATGGTTATTTGTAATTGTATTAAAAGAGCCTGTTTTTATCATGTATCTTGGTTTCAATGCAATTTTACTATTATTTAATTGTAAATAACCTTCATCTAGTCTTAGCTTCTGTTCTGAGAGTATTTTAATACCTAGTATTCCATCGTAAGGGAGAGAAAATTCTTCAGGAGCTACATGAAAATCAATAAACAAATCATTAATTAGCATTTTTACTACTCCCAATGTTTCTATAGCCTTGTCTGTGATGCCTGATAGCTGAATTTTCTTATTTTCTAATATTATGTATGGTGGTATTTGATTTTTCTTGATAATGTTTAATTGGGCTCCGCTATCTACGAGTAGTTTGCATGATTTTGCGGTGTAAGGATTTTTTATTTCAATATACTGTAGTGCATTTTCTAATTTTAGAAAGTACATTGTAATTTTTAATGAAGTTAGTTTATTATTTGCATTTGTTGTGGTCATTTGAGTGTCTAACAGATTTTCTTCTTCGTTCTTCTTGATTAACGTATCAACTTCAACGTCTTTTGTAGTTAATTTATTTTCTTGATTTCCTAACTCTAATTTTTTTGTAATTTTATCTGTTAATGTGATTGTTTTGATGTTCGTTTTATCGTCGAGTGTTTCGTTTTGTTTTCTTCGTCCACTCGCTCTCAGAAGAATTTAAGCGTTTCCCGAATTTCGCTGTTCGTAAACATTTTGCTGTCTCCTATAGCATTCTTCAAGTGAGTGAGTAAAATTTTTGCAGAGGCTGCAGAATTTGTCTAATTTACCTTCTACTTGTTTCAATAACATACAATTTTCGATCGTATGTCCCCTTTTCCTGCAATAGGCACAAGTTGGTGCTGTTTCCGCCTTTTGTAATTTCCTGCAATTTTCTATTGAATGTCCTGGAATTCTACAAAATTCACAATATAGTTTTTTTTCTTTTTGCGTGTTTATTTGTTGATCAAAATTCGTGTTTCTTGGATGAAAATATTGTTGTATTTTATTTGTGAATCCATTTGAATTGTTATTGGTGTGATAATTATTTTTGTTTTCTGGATTATTATGATTTGATTTGTTAATTGTATAATTATTATTTATTGGTAAATTAGTGTTTCTATCTGGGCAATGCATTGCTGTATGTGTTGTTGCTTCACAGATTTGACAATTTATTCTATTTCCAAGTGCTTGTTGTCTATTTTGCATAGCCATAATTCCCGCTGTTTGGCAATCCAAGGTTTCGTGACCTTCTATAGCACAGATGGTGCACCATATCATTTTCCTCGTTACCTGACAGTATTTCATTACATGTCCGGGTTTATTGCACCTTTGACATACTGCCGACGGGCAGTTCTTCATTGTGTGGCTCACGTTACCACAGAGTTCGCAACACTCATCGGCGTTAGCACTTTTTTCGCACGTATTTGGGTCATGGCCTTTTTTCTTGCATTTCCAACATAATTCATATTTTTTTATAATCGGGCATTGTGTTACTGTGTGTCCCATGTTTTGGCAGTATTGACAATGGTTTTTCTGCATCTCGTTTAATCTACATGTATCTATTGAATGTCCACTTAAGCTACAATAATTGCAAATTAATTCCATTTTATCTTTTACTGTATTACAAAAGTATGATAAGTGGTCTTTATTTTTACAATATACGCATCCTGCATTTACGCAAAACATTGCTTCATGAAATTTATCTTTACAAATTTGACAATGAAATGTTCTAGCTTCCTTTTTTATATTTAACTTCTCAGTATTGAATAGTATATTTGCTTTATTTTCTCTTAGTAATTTTTGTTTTTCGAGTTTTAATTCTATCTTTATTGCTTTTTTCATAGCGGCATGTGTACTATTCGATTCGCCTAGTTCTACTCCTATTTCTTGTTTCAAACTGTTTTTAAAACTGTTTAATACATCATCTTCTAGTTGAGTTTTAAATACTAGTAATTCTCTGCCGTAACGCCGTCCTCTATTTTTTTTAGTTCTATTATATTTGTGCTTATTATTCGAATTTTATTTCCGTATTCTAATACTGATTCATTGGTTTTTTGAACCATTCTCCGTAATTTACCATATAGTGTGTATACGTCTTCTGTACAAGGGTAAATAGTTCTTATAGCGGTTATTAATTCTTCGATGTTCCCGATTGTTATTGTTCTTATTGCTTTCTGTATTTCCCCACGTAACTTTATTTTTAAAATTTGTACTAAATTTCGTTCGTCAGCCGCGTTAACAATGTTTTTTGCTTCTTTAAGTTTGTCGATATATTCTTCTGCTGTTATATTTTTTCCGTGAAATGTCGGTACCAATCCCAATATTTCTTTCAGTGGTAGTTTGAGTTGTTGATTTGCCATATTTATTTCGGGTTCTATTATGGTTCTATTAATTTCCGATTCAACAGTATTATTTGTTTGGTTTAATAATTCTGTTTCTGTTTCTCTTCTTTCCTGTAGATCTGTTTTAGCTAAAATAAGATTTTGTTCGTTTAGTATTCCGTCTATGTCCGTGTAGTCGCCTATTTCATCTACTGATGTATCTACTGATTTATCAAAAAATGCAGAATCACGATTTAATAATTTTGGCGTAAAATATTCTGTAGGTGACTCTAAATCCGATTTTGTTTGAAGTAAAAGTAAAGAATTTTTAGAGTGATTTTGTGTCAAATTGTCTTGATTGCCCAGTTGTTTGTTGTCTGATTTTTTTTTATTTCCTACTCTTGAGGTTGATTGAATGTCAATACTCAGTATTTCTAGTAATGTTTTATTTTTTGAGTCTTGTGATACATTTGCGTATGTGCATGGTGTAAGATCAATGAGGTCTATGTTTGAACTTTGCGAATTTGTCGCGATTTCTTTGTCAGATGTTCCTATTCCTTCGTTTAATGGTTTTATATTTCGTGCGCGTGGAGGCGATCGTAGTATTTTAGAACTTCTTTGGAATATTTTACTTGATTCCCGATTTCTTTCACTTACTCTATCTTTTAAAATTGGATTTTCTGTAGTTTTACTTCTGTTATTATTGGATTTTCTATATCCTTCTTATGTGACATTACATTTTAATAATTTTTTAATATTTATTTGTTTGTATTTGTTTCAGAATTGTGTTTAATTCCTTTGTTTTGTAAATTGATTTTATAATTTATACGTTTTTCTGATATGACATGACATATTACTCTTTTGCTTATGCTACACTTAATATTTCTGTTTATTAGTTCAACTATATTTTTTTTTTGTATTATTTATTTGGCAATTTATTTATTTATTTGCCAATTTTATATCTCTATTCTTAATGTTTTTCGTGTAATTTGATTTCTGATATCCTTATTTCTTGTTAGTAGATAAGCTAGGCCGGTTCTGCATCAAACAAGTCCCGACCTGTCTGATGCAGAACCGGCCTAGGGTTTCTGGCTCACCCGTAATTGCACGGGCCCCATTAACCCATGTCAGGTCCTGTCGTGTCTGATACAGAACCGGCCTAGGGTTTTTAGCTCACCCATTAACCCATAACAGGTTAAGACCTGCCTGATGCAGAACCGGCCAAGGGTTTCTGGCTCATCCGTAATATCACGGGAAGCTAATAACCCAGGCCAGCTTGAGCCAGAACCGCCACATCGATTCTGGCTCAACTGCACACGTCAGGTCTTGCCCGCTGACTCTCGGTTGTCCCAATATCCCATCGCGCTAAGCATTGCACCGGAGCGGGAACGGGCCGCGGGCGGCGAGCGGCCAGCGTGCTGCTGCAAACAGACAGCGGTCGGCGGTGGGCGGCCAGCGGTCGACGGCGGCGGGCACCGGTAGCAGCCGACGGCGAACGGTCAGCGGTTGGCGGCCTGCTGCTTGTCAGCTGCAGGATAGCTTGCGGTAGATGAAAACTGATATACTTACCAACTCGTTGTTATTATCCTCGTTGTTGTCCCTCGGCGATGGCTTCCTCGTTGCAAAAAAAAACTAAAAACATAAAAACATTAATATATATTATGATATATGCCCCCCCCCCCTATGAATATATAGGAAAAAACCTTGCGAAAAAAAATACTAACCTACGGGCGTCCAATGTGTACATCAGTCCTCATCGTGCAGTGTGTAGAGGATCCAGCGGCGATGGCTTCCACGTTGTCTGAAAAATTTTAAATTCATTAGTACCGAGTATGAGAGAGATATACTATGTCCCATAAATAGTTAAGAATGTGCTCTGAAAAGAGCAGTTTTAAATATACATATTTTAAATAAATAGTTCCAATTGCTCTGAAAAGAGCAGTTTAATACACATATAATACATATTTCATATGCTCTGACAAGAGCAGTTTAATATAAATATATACATAAATATAAAAACAGAAATGTTTGTTCCATTGCTCTGAGAAGAGCAGTTTAATATAAATAAAACATTGTCATACTTAACTAATTGTAAGGAAGACGTCCTTCATTGGTTAAAATCTGACGTTCTTATATCTGAAAATAAAAAAAAAAAAGTATGAAATAACATCTATACGCGTACGATGATGAGCGAAACTTTAACCTCATCGTTGTCGAGGAAGCGCGTACGAGAGAGATGTGCGCGAGCGAAAGCCTGACCTCATCCTCGAGGAAGCATATGCACGCGAGAAACTAACCTCGACGCCGTCTTCGTCGAGCTAAAGATGTTATACGCATGCGCGCAAGCGAAAACGTAACTGCACTGTCGTCGAAGCATGTGCACGCGAGAAACTAACCTCGACGGCAGCGTCGAGGAAGTATGTAAACTAAATTAAACGTGTACTAGGCGATGTGCGAGCGGAAACATGCGCGCGCGCGAATACTATCCTCGACGTCGCCGTCGTGGAGGAAAGGTATGGGAGAGAGAGAGAGAGAGAGAGAGAGAGAGAGAGAGAGAGAGAGAGAGAGAGAGAGAGAGAGAGAGAGAGAGAGAGAGAGAGAGAGAGAGAGAGAGAGAGACGTACACACATACTGCTGGCTTTCCGGGTGCTGCCGTCGTCCTCATCTTTGCATTCCATGGGCACAACCTTCCGAGGCACCTGCCGTCGATCATCCTCGCTGCTGCTGCTCACACTCGTGCCGCACCATCCTCAACAGGGTCCTGAGGTCCATGGGAGAGAGAGAGCTCTTGCTCGCACGACTATACTACGTCAAATGACGTTTCGCGCAACTATAGCGTGCGCGGCCACACTTCGTTTGCGCTCGGGAGCTCCTACTAGCACCACGGCCGGGCGCGAAGTGACTTTTTCGCTCTTTCGCTCGCGCCCCCCTCCTCGCGGCACCCTTGTGCGCACGCGCGAGGCTCCTGCTCGCACCGTGGCCGAACGCGAAATGACTTTTTCGCCTTCGCGCGCGCTCCCCTTCCACGCGGTACTCGCGAGCGGTCGCTGATACCACTGCAGGGCATTAGACGACTTTTTCGTCTTCAGCACTGCAAAGTTGCGGATTGCCGGCGCGCTCTCCTTCGCGGGCGGCTAGAAGCGCTTGCAGCCGCTGATTGGCGCGGAGCAGCTCCGCGGAAGGGAATAAAAGTAGCGCGCTTTTCTCCGTTTGGTATCAGTTCGAGCAATGAACTGCAGTGACGAGCAGCAAGACATAGTCCGCGCAATGGACGAGCCAGCAGCAGCAGCAGTAGTAGAAGACTACATTGAAGGCATTCTTGACGACGACGACCTCCAACAAGTCATTATCGATGGCCTAGCAGCCTTGGAGGGCTGCGAAGCCTTCGATTTGGACGGGCTGCCGGCGCCAGAGCCCTTCGAAAACTTTCAGGAGTGGCTGATGGGATTGGAGCCATCTAGATCGTCATCGCCCATCCAACTGCGGCCATCATCACCCGGCCATCATATCGGTATTTACGTGATCGTCATATATATGCTTTAGATTTACTTCATCTTGTCTAAAAATGGCAAGTAAGTTTACATTATCTCTGACAAGATGTTTTGGAACGTGAACATAAGTTTGGCATAGATAAAAATAATCAACTTTATGTCTGCCCATGCAGAAAAAGGCTCTAACATTATCTTGTTTTTCTCAAGCAATATCGTCGAATATCATGATAGAGTTCGGAAGCGCGTGGTCAGGATCGACAACTGCATCGTGCTCGCTGAACGGAAAATATTGTACACCTTCTATAGGTTCTAAGATTTCATTTAAAAATTTATATTTTGGTTGATTGAGAGACTTTGAGTAAACGTATACGTTTTCAAATCTAACACCACTAGGATGCGTTATGAGAGCAAGTAAACTATTTGTCTTTCCGCAGTTTGACGGACCGCAGAAGACGGGTCGTATACTATCAGGAAGTAGATCGCCGTGTCGCTTCTCTCTTTTATCATGCTCTACAAGTGCATCCAAATTTTCTATTGGTAGCTTTACCGACTGCTCTTTGAAGTTCATGATCTTTACTCTATGAAAACCAAATCACGACTGATTGCTATGAGTACAAATAGCGGTCTTATATAGCTTTCATCATCAGTTGCCCGTTGACTTTCGAAGAGTGATGATCATTCACAAACGCGGACGCGGTTTAGTTAATAAAATTATCAATAAATTTCCATTTGAGCTTCATATACCTAGTTATCAGTACTGTGGTCCAGGCACAAAGATGGCAAAACGTTTAGCTCGAGGAGATCTTGGAATTAATCCTCTTGACGCTGCTTGTAAAGAGCACGATATAGCTTATTCTAAAAATCGTGAAAACGTTCAAGTGAGAAACGTCGCAGATAAAATTTTAGCTGAAAAAGCTTGGAATCGCGTTAAATCAAAAGACGCTAATTTTGGTGAAAAAGCGGCTGCATACGCTATAACTAATACTATGAAATTAAAATCTAGACTCGGTATGGGGTTGAAGAAGAAAAGTAAAAAGCGAAAGAACGCTAAAAAATTGGGAATGGATTTAAAGAAGAGAAAGCACGTTTCCTTGAAAAAAATTATTAAAGCAGGTGCCTTTAAATCAGCGCCAAGTAACTGTGCTCTAACAGTCATACGATCAGCTTTGAAAAAAGCTCGGAGCGCAGTTAAAAAAGCTGGAGGTAAAAAGAATATTAAAATTCCACGTATTTTACCACTCCCCACGAAAAGAGAAGGGGTATTGCCATTTCTCATACCTCTATTTGCAGGCTTGAGTGCAACTGGCGCTCTAGCTGATGGTGCTGCTGGAATAGTAAAAGCCGTAAACGACGCAAAAGCCGCTAAGGAGCAGTTGGAAGAAAATAAAAGGCATAATAAAACTATGGAAAGTGTAGCGTTGGGCAATGGCTTATATCTTAAACCACACAAAGTAGGGTTAGGTCTTCATTTAAAAAAAAAAAAGTTCATGAAATTACCTCAGCGAGCACTTACCGACGCCGACATATTAAAATATGCAAAACTTTTAAAAATACCTAATTTTCGAGAAGTATTTATGAGAAATGCAATGCCAACTTCTGGACCACGCTATAGTGAATCCGCTATAGTTAATCTAGATGATGCTAGCGGCCCTGGGACACACTGAGTTGCATATAGAAAAAGAGGCAAAAATGTTGTATACTTCGATAGTTTTGGCGATCTCCGACCACCCTTAGATTTAATATTATACCTCGGAGTTGACGAAGTTAAATATAATCATGAAAGATATCAAGATTTTGACACATACAATTGCTGTCACCTCTGTCTAAAATTCTTGTGCAGGGCTATATAAGGAGAGGCGGGGGAAACATTGCATCATTCTGATTTAAGCTGTCATGGAAGGTTCATTAACTCTGACACTTTCAGGTACATCTTCTACACTAGAAGCACAGTATTTTCCACCAATCGAGTTATCGCCAAATAAAAATTACGTTTTAGGGCTTGTTGAACTTTTAACATTTAACTCAATCCCCAATATAGACAGTAACAATAATAAGTTTTACGTAGGTGGAAACGTTGTCCTTCTTCCAGTTGGAAGTTACGAAATTGAGGATATTGACAAATTCCTTCGTAAAAAATTAGCGCACAATGACATTACTTTCAATTTAAAGCCTAATAATAATACTCTTCGCTGTACAATCAAGTGCAGTCAGCCTATAGATTTTCGACCTGAAAATTCACTCGGTCGTCTACTCGGCTTCACCAGACGTATTCTCGAACCGAAAGTTGTTCATAATTCAGATTTACCTGTTACAATTCTCAAAATCAACGCTTTGCGAGTCGAGTGTAATATAACTTCAGGAGTATATATAAACGATCGAAAAGTACATACAATTCACGAGTTTTCTCCTGCAGTACCTGCGGGGTATAAAATCATCGAAGTTCCCTCACATGTCATTTACCTACCGATTGCCGTAAAGCGTATAGATCATTTACAAGTATGCATCGTTGATCAAGACGGAGATTTAATAAATTTCCGCGGAGAAGTTATAACTATAAGGTTGCATATCCGCCAATCATAATGGGAATCGTTTATAACAAAAACTATATAAGCAGAGAAATATGCCCACAACGCATCAGTCATCAACAAACTGTGAAGACGCTAACACGTCAGAGCATGCAAAAACTAAAAAGTCTAGGCTTAAAAGTAGTACTTGGTGGAAAATAACTTGTATCATCTTTTGCTGCTATCAACGAAATGGAAGAAATTCTAAGCATACAAACACCTGTAACTTTCGATGAATCCGTAGCCCACTACGAGATTCATGCTCACCAACCGTATACAACAACATTCAACAACAGCGATGAAATACGTATATCTATTCAACATCAAGATTTATGTCTCTTACCTTCTCGCAGTGCACTACATATCTGCGGATGATTGGTTAAAACTAATAATACTCTCACTACAAATACAAAACTTGTGAATAATGCCATTTGTCATTTGTTTGAAGAAATCAGATATGAGTTGAACGCCATTGAGATAGACAAATGTAAAAATGTTGGTTTAACCACTCTCATGAAAGGCTGGGTGACATTCAATCCGACTCAGAGTTTCATCATTGAAAATGCGGGGTGGATCGATGTAGAAGAAATACAGAATATTGTTGATAATGCTGGTTACTTCAATGTATCGATTCCATTGAGCCTAATTTTTGGCTTCGCAGAGGACTATCGTAAAATTGTAGTAAATGCAAAGCATGAACTCATTCTCATGAGATCGAGAAACGACTTAAACGCCGTTAAACAAACAACAATAAGAGTAGACAATGCAGAGGGTTACGAGGACTTTAATGTTGAAATAACTAGAATCGAATGGCTAATGCCATACATAGTTGCATCGAACTCTAACAAAATTCGCTTACTCGATTTCGTAGGAAAAGATCGCCCCATTGCCATGAGTTTTCGCACGTGGGAATTGTACGAGTATCCACTACTGCCGATTACGTCGAGACAAGTATGGACTGTTAAAACATCAAATCAACTTGAAAAACCACGCTTTGTCATCTTAGGTTTTCAAACTAATAGAAAAGATCGAAGAGCTTCAAATGCTAGTCAGTTTGATCACTGCAATCTTACAAATGTAAAACTCTTTCTCAATTCTCAGTCATATCCGTATGGCAATCTTAACCTCGATGTGAATCGTAATCAATTTGCCATGCTCTATGATATGTACGCTAATTTTCAAAATTCTTACTACGGCAAAGATCCAGAACCTATGTTGAAAAAGTCGCAATATCTCACTTACATGCCCCTAATAGTGATAGACTGCTCAAAACAAAACGAGTCCTTAAAGAGCGCCCCTGTAGACATTCGTCTGGAATTTGAAGCAAAGGAAAATTTTCCTGCTGGAACTTCAGCCTACTGCTTGATCTTACACGATCGCATAGTTCACTATAGTCCCGTAAGCGGCGACGTGCAGAAACTTTAAGGAGTATATAAGGTGAGTGAGCCTCCGGCTCCTTGTCATTCATTTGGAATTCAAAGTGAAATTTTGCAATGGACTACGCAGTGGATATGCAGGGCTTTAAAAAGCCTGGTAATGATTTCATTCTGAAAGAGTTGGCTTTTGTGTCTCTCAACGATGGCGATGAGCCAGTAGTGCACCTCTTCAAGCCACCATTTCCTTGGCGAAGACTAACAGAAAAGTATAAAAGTGAAAATTTGTGGTTAGAACTTTGCTACCATGACCTGTCATGGGATGGTGGTAATTACGATTATACTGAAATCGGAAAAATTCTTCAAGATACATTGAAAGATGCTAACAGAATTTTTGTCATTGGTGAGATAAAAAAGTTGTGGTTAGAGCGTTTCAACTTTAAAGTTACAGATATCACTGAAATGGGCTATCCGGCGTTCGATTATTCAAGATCAGTGACTATATGTACTAATCATAATGGAGCGTACAAAACTACTTGTGCTCGATACAACGTAAAGCGCATGAAGCAGTTTTACCTCAACGATTCAAACATGGAGTGGGAAGACATCATGGAATGGGAAGATATTGATGAATAAATTTTTAAGGGCAATGGAGCGGTTGATTAACAGGTAGAACATCACAGGATCGGAGCGAGGTGGGGCTCCTATCCCCCTTAAAAAATTTTTTTTATTCAGTAGACTAGTAGATGGCGCTCGCAAGCAATCGAGGTCTTATATAAGCATGTTGCAGTCGTTAGAGACTTTCATTCCCTCATAATGGATCAAACCAGCAGCACGACCGTTGCTCCCGAGCAACAGTGACTCATACAAAACGATTCAAAATAGTCGCAGTGGAAAAAATATTCAGAAAAAATTTTCACAAACACGTATTCTTTGCCCGAGCAAAAGGATTATAAAAAGTTCTAAATGGTTACTAGTAGATAAGAGCCACTGGCTGAGAGCAGCAGCTGACCCGCAGCAGACCGCCCGCACCGCCGCCGTCGACCGATGGCCGCCCACCGCTGACCGCTGTCTGTTTGCAGCAGCACGCTGGCCGCTCGCCGCCCGCGGCCCGTTCCCGCTCCGGTGCAATGCCTAGCGCGATGGGATATTGGGACAACCGAGAGTCAGCGGGCAAGACCTGACGTGTGCAGTTGAGCCAGAATCGATGTGGCGGTTCTGGCTCAAGCTGGCCTGGGTTATTAGCTTCCCGTGATATTACGGATGAGCCAGAAACCCTTGGCCGGTTCTGCATCAGGCAGGTCTTAACCTGTTATGGGTTAATGGGTGAGCCAAAAACCCTAGGCCGGTTCTGTATCAGACACGACAGGACCTGACATGGGTTAATGGGGCCCGTGCAATTACGGGTGAGCCAGAAACCCTAGGCCGGTTCTGCATCAGACAGGTCAGGACTTGTTTGATGCAGAACCGGCCTAGCTTATCTACTCTTGTTTATATAAAATATAATATTTATCCATTCAATGATTATTATTTTGTATTCTTATTTCATTTTTCTCATTCGTGTTGGATTTGATTTATTTATTTAAATTTCTTTTTATTTATTTATTCATTTGTTTATATTTTTTTTTCACTGATACTTTAGTTATTTGTTTTTATTGATATTATTTACTTATTTGCTTCTTAATGTTTCCCTATATCAATTTTTCACTTTATTTTTCTTGTTTGTCAAATATATTTTCGTGATGCTATTTACTTATATATTTTGATTAATTTTGGTTTTATCTTTACGTGAAATCTTTTTTTTATATTCGTTTACGTTTGATTATTTGTATTTGGGTTATCCTTTCTTCTTTCCCTATTTCTATAACATCGTCTATTTTCTTCTTCTATTTATCTGTTAATATGTTAGTATTCTCTGGACGAGCCGTACACGTTCATCTTCAGAAGTTTAAACGATCATGCTACAATGAACCTCTCAACTTCTTACTGCAAAACGAGAAGCTCGGAAGCAGTTAGTAGCGATATTTGTAGTAATTTTCAAATACTATTCGTTCCCTCTTACTCCGGTCTTATTTTTCGTATAAATCTAGTGAACTTACGTTCGATTCGTACCGGAACCAATGTGACGTTCCGAAAAATAGTTATTTTTGTTCTTTTATTTTAAACAGTCTAATAAATAGTAATTGGTTTTATGTATGTTTATTATATAAAATACAAATATTTATTTACCAATACAATCTGCTGGCTTCTGGTAGATCGATGCGTTGTAATTTTACTTACAATTCTTTTTCTACAATTGTTCTTTACGTTTAGAATTTACACTTGCTTTTATAAATTTACTATAAATAACTTATAAGATCTGCTTACTAGACGAGTAAGGTTTACGATTACAATTTCAATAATTTATAAGATCTGCTTGCTAGATGAGTAAGGCTTACGATTTCAACTTCCTCGATGTCGTAGAGTTACACGGAGCTCGCCAGGTTTCTTGTACGCTGTGACTAACGCGCGTGATGCATTTCGCAGTTTTATTATGCGGTTTAATTGAGTTATAGATGATAAATTGAGATCATCTTTATTAAGAAATTTTCGGTTGCGGCCTATACGCGTAGCATTTAAGCGGTAGCATTGTGAAATGCTGATCTGTTAAAAAGTTGCACGCCACTGTCTTCTGGAGGTCGATGGCTCTCTACATCACACGCTCTACGGTACGATGCCTGAGCGAAATGCTGCGTTGCATTCTCGCTTTTATATGTCAGGAAATATCTGATGTGAATAAACTTTCAGAATAGAATTCTAAATCTCTATAATACGTCTCCGGACGTAACAGTGCAAAAGTGTGCTACATTGTTCCAAACTTTGCCAATATGTGATAAATCTGTGTAAAATGTCCGAAACCTACCTACTTGGGCACTGTTTGGCACAGTTTTGCACAGTTAAGCACACTTATGCACGATTATGCACGAAAATTATTTTCACTAAGGAATCAAAATGATAATTTATGGTAATTTATGCAAATTATTTTTCATACAGTGTTTTGATTTACATTTTTATTTAAAATATTAAAATAATATTACAATTAATATTTTCTGTTTACATTAATTTAATGTTAAAATTAATTTAATAAAATATAATATTTAATAATTTTTTAATGCGGTCTTACACCTATAGGCCTTTATGACCAAAATTACCTAAAAAAAATGATAAAAAATATTATTATAATGAAATAATGAAAATATATTGTAAATATAACTTATCTTGAATAAAATGAACCTAGGCAGAGGTCCTTAAACACATTTTGTCCTCAGTTACAGCATTTTCAAGAAAAAAAGTTTGTTGTAACTTTTCTCTGAGACCGCATGATGGATTTTCATGGGACAAAGTGCAAATTCACTGAATTACGAGTCCATATATCAACGGCTTTCTCGGCATTTTGAAATTTTACTTTTACTTATTTTCTTTGTTTAACTTGACGCTTTTTCTTCAGAATATTTGCGTTTCTTGTGGTCGGAGCCATTTTTCAAAATTTATCTTATAAAAGCAGATAAATAGAAATTTTAAAGATTTCACAATTTTGTAAATCATTCATTATTTATATGAATTTACTCAATCTTATATATAACTTATGATTTGAAACCGTATGGAATATCAGTTTTATTATAAGAAATACAAAAAGTCCGAACACCAAAGATTTCAGTTCAATTAAAAAAGTTTTTAACATTTAATAATGAATTTTATTCTTTTGTGGACGGAACTGACAGGGATAGAACTGACATTTTTGAGCTTAAGGGGGTTCATCCGACGAGGAACGTATCAAGAATCAATGTCACCCCGCACCGCACGCACAGGTTTACTCGCATGGTGCCCCCACTCCCGTAGTCAGAACGCGTGTTTATACGGGATTGGCACACACACATAGCTCCGAGCCGTCTGTGAGCGCGTACACAGAGCGGTGCTCGTCCGTGTGTACCCCCATCGCGTCTGCGCGCGCGGCCGTACACCTAAAATTCCATACTTTCAAATACAATATCTTAAAAACGATGAAGCTAGGATCTCTGAACATTTAATATGTTATTCTAATTATTGATGTTAATAACATATTAGTTTTTCAGACAAACGCCAAATGTATCTTCGAAGTTATAGACTGTAACGATTTTTAGCGCGTACGCGTCCCATAAGACGCCATGTTAAAATGTTCAACTTTGACGTTTAATATCTCGATAACGGTGAAGCTAGGCTCTTTTTTCTAAGGATATGATATAGATAATGATGCCACATATATGTGACGAAAGTTACAAAGACTTCCCAAATAAACTCAAAATCAGATGAACCCCCTTAAAAAGCTCGCACGTCGCGTATACTCAATATTACCTATTCTCCGCGTAGGTAATTATTA
Source organism: Torymus aiolomorphi (assembly GCA_036365515.1). Classification (NCBI taxonomy): domain Eukaryota; kingdom Metazoa; phylum Arthropoda; class Insecta; order Hymenoptera; family Torymidae; genus Torymus; species Torymus aiolomorphi. Next base: position 250,791,834 of record CM070874.1, read on the forward strand.
TATCCACCAAATACTATAAAAAATGCATTTTACTTACCATTAAACATAATCTAAACAGCGGATTACACGGGGGACGGAACTGACTAAAATATTTGTACGCTGTTGAATTAGAAAAAGAAGTAGTTCGCGTTCGCGGATTTTCTAATTTTTAACGGCTTGGCCGCTTCCATCATTCGTCCGTGTGTTCGCGCTGGAGGAATCGACCACTAGATGGCGTTGTGGAGCCAAGTAGTGTAGGGACTATGATCTTCCCTCTCACTCTAACTGCGAGAGTGGAGGAAGCAGCCATGTCGCGCTCTGCGTGAAGCCGCCTGCGAGCGGCAGTCAGTGCTCAAGTCTCTGAGCGTGCGGACGTGTGTCCGCTTACACCTCATAAGTACAATAAATCTCCTCGTTACTGTTACTTCTGACTCTCTTCATTTCTCTCTCCCATTCCTTTCCTAGAACGGGAGAAGACGTGGGGCTCATGTCCCCACATTAGTGACCCCAACAATAAGTCGCCGAGGAGGTGTGACAGGTGTGGACCTGTCGCGGCGCGTTTTTGCCGCCACCGCCGCCGTATATACGGCGCATCGTCCTCTCTACTATCTCTTACGCGACTCTCGAGTCCGTAAGGGTAGTCATCTTCTGCAGTTAACTGTGCAGGCATTCGCCTCTGGCTGTCGACTTACGTCGTGTGCGTGCTGGCACGCCGGCGCACACGCGTAAAATTTGCAACCTGCTCGACTACACGAACAGCTCTGCAATCACTACGTCTCGTCGAGTTCTCTTCGAGGCATCGCAGAGGCACGGCAGATCTCCAGGTGCTTACTTGCGTGAAGCCACCGTCAGAGCTTAGGCGACAGTTCTCGGGTCTTGATACACAACCGGCGACCGCGTCAGCCAACCGCATTCAAGCCGCGTGTATGCCGAAAATCCCGCCGTTCATTCAAACTGATCCCGAGCTATGGTTTATGCAGGCAGAGGCCGCGTTCCGTCATTCGCAGATTACTGTAGATATCACCAAAGTTGATTATCTATGCTTATCTTTAGGCTCTGAGGGTATGTCGGCTATTAGGGACCTACTTAAAGCAAATCCCACACCTCCGGACTACTATAAAGTAGTAAAAGACCGTCTAATCGCGACCTTTGCCAGCTCGGCTGAACATAACCTGTGCAAATTATTAAGGCCATGTGATACTCAACAAAAATCGTGTTGGGTTCAGTCGATAATGTAGGGAGAGCCAACTACTGTATGTTAAACAGTAGATGGCGCTGAAGATATGCTTAATCTATATGCGTAGAACTTTTAGTTCCAAAATACTCACACAGATGGCGTGCACTGAGAGAAGTGTTTAATGTCAACATGGGATCCTAAGATTCATAACTATTAACATGCCTATATATTTAAATATTTCCAAATATACGCATTGTAACAGTTAAGTCACCATGTTCTTCTAAACAATTTCAATATGTTGCTATAAATATTGATATTGTAATAGGTGCAATATGAGATTTGCCGTCTAAAATCTCCCCTATTCGAATATAAGATATTGTAACAGTTACAATATTGCACTTTCGAATTCAAACAGAACATAAGTATTCTTCTCTCAGTGCATAATATAGGAAATAATTTTTCTCATAAAAAATTATGAAAATATCCGTATCAAGTTTATAAATTTTTTTCAAACAAATTATGCGAGAATAAATGAGATTTTAAATGGATCTTTAAAAAGTTTTCGGACCTATGTACAGGGGCCCGTCTTTTTTTTATAAATTTCATTTATCGTCATAAGAACTTGTGATAAATAATTTATCACTTTTTTTATCGTTACAGAATCACACCCCAGGTAGCTATGCCTACCCTGTATAGGATGTTAGCTGCTTCAGACATATAACTATGTCTTGAAGTAAATAATAACATGTATAACAACATGTACTACTCTGGTTAAATAAATAAATAAATAAATAAACATAGATTTTAAGGTTATGTTTAGAAAGTTGTAATTTAGCTTCTCGTACAAGATTCTTTTTTTGTAAAATTAATATTTTTCAAAAACCATTTCCAAAGCTGAAAATCGGTTTACGAATCAAAGTATACATCTTATCATGTAATGTAATTCGCTTACTGATAATAATTTCGTAGTACATAATAGTACTGCATAAAGCGATAATGGGACATTTATTAGTATCATTAGATACAACTTTTTTCCAACATACATTTTGAAATTTCTTATTTCCAATATATGATGCGTTATTAATTTTCTTATTTCATATAAATAAAAATCACACACTAATAATTTCTTATTTTTGTTTCACACGTTATATTTATCATGTAATGTAATTCGCTTACTGATAGTAATTTCGTAGTACAGAATAGTACTGAATAAAGCGATAATGGCACATTTATTAGTATTATGCAAAATTATATAACACATGCAAAACGGTCTTTGATAATAAATTCATAAAGAAATTATCAATTACTGCAGTATTTTACGATAACATGCAATATCATAAGCATAATATTTTATTGCTAATCGATATGGAAATCGATTCCTGCGGTGTTAAATAAAACCATGCAAAATTATAACTACACCATTTGATTGCAATTTAATAACAAAATTTACATTTAAAATAACATGCACATTCACTTATAAAAAATATTTTATTGCTAATCAATAAAGAAGTGATCTATTGCTGTAGATTAAATAATAAACAAAATTTTGATAATTATTAATTGATGAAGAAATCATCAATTACTGTTGTATTTAATAAAATCATGCAACAATGTAACACATGCAAAACGAACTTTGATTATAAATTCATAAAGAAATTCCCAATTACTGTAGTAGTTTACGATAACATGCAATATCATAAACATAATATCTGATTGCAGATCGATAAAAGGAAATCGATTCCTGCAGTATGAAATAAAATCATGCAAAATTATAACTACCGCATTTGATTGCAGATTTAAAAAAATATTTAAAATAACATGTACATTTAGTTATAAATTTTTTTTTATTGCAAATCAATAAAGAAATGATCTATTGCTACAGATTTAATAATATTATAGAGAATTATGATAATTATTAATTGATAAAGAAATTATCAATTACTGCAGTAGTTTACGATAATATGCAATATCATAAACATAATATTTGATTACAGATCGATAAAAGGAAATCGATTCCTGTAGTATTAAATTAAATCATGCAAAATTTTAATTACTGCTTTTGATTGCAGATTTAGAAAGAATATTTACATATAAAATAACATGCACATTAAGTTATACAAATTTTTTATTGCAAATCAATAAAGGAATGATCTATTACTGAATTTTCTGCGGATTAAATAATATTTAAAATTATGATAATTATTAATTGATGAAGAAATCATCAATTACTGTTGTATTAAATAAAATCACGCAATATGGTAACACATGCATTTCATTGCAGATTGATAAATAAAACAATACTGTAACATCAACTTTGATGTTACAATAGTAAAAGTAGAGATTCGACCTATGACCAGCAGCATACTGTAGTCGAACAGATAAGCCTATATACACGGTGACCCATTTTAATCGCTACACCCGGATTTTTCGGATCCTAAGACAGATAGGAAAAAATGATTCAGACAAAAGTTGTAGGGGACGAAGGGGGCCAAACGATGGTCCTAACAGCTTTGACCTTGAACTTGACCTTCAAGGTTATTTCAAGGTCAAGTGGTTTTTTTTAATAGGAACACCTATTTTTGACCCCGGATTCGGAAAGAGCGAGAAATTTTACGTTCAAAATCATATTGAGACATTTTTTTTCAAGGTCATTTCAAGGTCATTTCAAGGCCAAATGAAGGTCGAACTCCGAAAAATCCATTTTAAGTCGTTTTTTCAATGAGTCACAGGCTTAAGTGGTTCAAACTGATCGTAGGTTTAATAGGGAAACCCACACACCCAAAACTTTCACATCCTAGTAAACAAATATCAAACTTGCACATCCGAACCCCATGCTCTTCATAGCCTCACATGCTAAACTGTTACACCAGACATCCCCCAGTCCCACACATCTCTACCCCATGTCTGATGTTTGTTTAACGGAAACTTCAAGATCATTAAAGCTTCTGTTGTAAATGTGTCAACCTTACGTTTAGCGCTACCCAGAAACAACGACGTGGACATAGTAAGGATTGTTTTTTGGGGTGCTTGATTAAAGTGAGTCCCCTTGCCTCTCACTGTTCAGGGTGCTTGATTTAAGTGAGTCCCTTCGCCTCTCACTGATCGGGGTGCTTGATTAAAGTGAGTCCCCTTGCCTCTCACTGTTCAGGGTGCTTGATTTAAGTGAGTCCCTTCGCCTCTCACTGATCGGGGTGCTTGATTAAAGTGAGTCCCCTTGCCTCTCACTGTTCAGGGTGCTTGATTTAAGTGAGTCCCTTCGCCTCTCACTGATCGGGGTGCTTGATTAAAGTGAGTCCCCTTGCCTCTCACTGTTCAGGGTGCTTGATTTAAGTGAGTCCCTTCGCCTCTCACTTATGTGTTTATCTAACCTCGAAGAAAATGTTCGAAATTACGACCATTTGCTTCCAGGCACATAGTCAAACGCCTTTGGAAGTGGCGAACGGTGTTTAGCAAAGTTTGCCTTGGAATGGCAGCGCATGCTCGACGAATTCTGTCCATTATGTCTACTCTTGTGGTGGGCCTTTCCTCAAAAACGGCATTTTTTAAATACCCCCATAAATAAAAATTTGGTGATGTAAGATCTGGTGAGCAAGCAGGCCATTCAACCGGACCACCTCGACCAATCCATCTGTTACCATACTGCTCATTCAAAAAAGTCCTGACAATTTGAGCGAAATGTGGTGTTGCGCCGTCCTGCTGGAGCCACATTCTTCGTCGCGTTTCTAAGTCAACATCTTCCATCAATACAGGTAGTTCATCTCTTATTAGCGTTAAGTACGTGTGTTGATTAACATTTTCTTCGAAAAAATAAGGGCCAATCACACATCCATTAATAATCCCACACCATACCATAATACTCCATCGTCTTTGATGGTTTACAGTTCTGACCCAATGAGGATTAACATCAGACCAGTAATGACAATTATGTCTATTCAATTCCCCATCACTTTGAAATTTTGCCTCATCAGAAAAAAGAACAAAATTAAAAAAGTCTGGATCATTTTCTATCATTTGTAAAGCCCATTGGCAAAACACAATACGCTGTTGAAAATGAGCAAACTGTAGCTCTTGGACCAGAGTAATATGATACGCATGATATCTAAGCACCTTCATAATTCTTAAAAATGTACTTTTTGGAAGACCGATTTCCCTTTCGATTCGACGAGCGCTTATCTGTGGGTCAAGATGAATTATTGCCAGAATAGTCACAGCCCGATTATCATTTTTATCATATTGATGGCGCCTACGTTGACGAACCATGTGTCCACCACGAGCTCTTTGAGTTAAACGTCTGATAGCCATAGCGTGAGGGTGTCGTCTGTCTGGATAGCGTTCAGCATAAATTCTTGCCGCTGCACGATAATTACTTCGGCTTTCTCCTAAAGCCAACATCATGTCAACGATCTCGTTGGGCGGATAGTCAGCCATTTCAGAGCCAGCTATTAATTACTATTAAATTTGAATAGTGAAATGGTATAAAAAATATTAATAATTATAATATTTGCCCGTATACGGTCGCGACCAAAAAAGAAAAATGTTCCTAAATTATGGTAACTTTATCTGACTAAGTGTATTTGCCAAAAGTACTCCGATTGTCACACTGTTGTAATTGTTATGACTTTTCTTTTTAAACAATGACATTTTTTTACAGCTCATATCTTTAATTTACTCATAACTTTCAAAAGAATAAAGATACAACATTTCTTTTTTGTACAAAAATCTTGACGGAACAGAAATTATTTGTAAATGTGCCTTTAATGATTACATTATCAATATTAGTATTTCTCAAGTTTGAACAGCAATAATTCACAATATTTAAAATAAAAGCAAGTTTTAGTATTATGTGCAGTTCAAATTAGAAATAATTTAATGATTATTACTTTATTATAAAACTTACAATTACAAAAGTGTGACAATCGGAGTACTTTTGGCAAATACACTTAGTCAGATAAAGTTACCATAATTTAGGAACATTTTTCTTTTTTGGTCGCGACCGTATACGGGCAAATATTATAATTATTAATATTTTTTATACCATTTCACTATTCAAATTTAATAGTAATTAATAGCTGGCTCTGAAATGGCTGACTATCCGCCCAACGAGATCGTTGACATGATGTTGGCTTTAGGAGAAAGCCGAAGTAATTATCGTGCTGCGGCAAGAATTTATGCTGAACGCTATCCAGACAGACGACACCCTGACGCTATGGCTATCAGACGTTTAACTCAAAGAGCTCGTGGTGGACACATGGTTCGTCAACGTAGGCGCCATCAATATGATGAAAATGATAATCGGGCTGTGACTATTCTGGCAATAATTCATCTTGACCCACAGATAAGCGCTCGTCGAATCGAAAGGGAAATCGGTCTTCCAAAAAGTACATTTTAAGAATTATGAAGGTGCTTAGATATCATGCGTATCATATTACTCTGGTCCAAGAGCTACAGTTTGCTCATTTTCAACAGCGTATTGTGTTTTGCCAATGGGCTTTACAAATGATAGAAAATGATCCAGACTTTTTAATTTTGTTCTTTTTCTGATGAGGCAAAATTTCAAAGTGATGGGGAATTGAATAGACATAATTGTCATTACTGGTCTGATGTTAATCCTCATTGGGTCAGAACTGTAAACCATCAAAGACGATGGAGTATTATGGTATGGTGTGGGATTATTAATGGATGTGTGATTGGCCCTTATTTTTTCGAAGAAAATGTTAATCAACACACGTACTTAACGCTAATAAGAGATGAACTACCTGTATTGATGGAAGATGTTGACTTAGAAACGCGACGAAGAATGTGGCTCCAGCAGGACGGCGCAACACCACATTTCGCTCGAATTGTCAGGACTTTTTGAATGAGCAGTATGGTAACAGATGGATTGGTCGAGGTGGTCCGGTTGAATGGCCTGCTTGCTCACCAGATCTTACATCACCAGATTTTTACTTATGGGGGTATTTAAAAATGCCGTTTTTGAGGAAAGGCCCACCACAAGAGTAGACATGATGGACAGAATTCGTCGAGCATGCGCTGCCATTCCAAGGCAAACTTTGCTAAACACCGTTCGCCACTTCCAAAGGCGTTTGACTATGTGCCTGGAAGCAAATGGTCGTAATTTCGAACATTTTCTTCGAGGTTAGATAAACACATAAGTGAGAGGCGAAGGGACTCACTTAAATCAAGCACCCTGAACAGTGAGAGGCAAGGGGACTCACTTTAATCAAGCACCCCGATCAGTGAGAGGCGAAGGGACTCACTTAAATCAAGCACCCTGAACAGTGAGAGGCAAGGGGACTCACTTTAATCAAGCACCCCGATCAGTGAGAGGCGAAGGGACTCACTTAAATCAAGCACCCTGAACAGTGAGAGGCAAGGGGACTCACTTTAATCAAGCACCCCAAAGGAAACAATCCTTACTACGTCCACGTCGTTGTTTCTGGGTAGCGCTAAACGTAAGGTTGACACATTTACAACAGAAGCTTTAATGATCTTGAAGTTTCCGTTAAACAAACATCAGACATGGGGTAGAGATGTGTGGGACTGGGGATGTCTGGTGTAACAGTTTAGCATGTGAGGCTATGAAGAGCATGGGGTTCGGATGTGCAAGTTTGATATTTGTTTACTAGGATGTGAAAGTTTTGGGTGTGTGGGTTTCCTATTAAACCTACGATCAGTTTGAACCACTTAAGCCTGTGACTCATGGAAAAAACGACTTAAAATGGATTTTTCGGAGTTCGACCTTCATTTGGCCTTGAAATGACCTTGAAATGACCTTGAAAAAAATGTCTCAATATGATTTTGAACGTAAAATTTCCCGCTCTTTCCGAATCCGGGGTCAAAAATAGGTGTTCCTATTAAAAAAAAACCACTTGACCTTGAAATAACCTTGAAGGTCAAGTTCAAGGTCAAAGCTGTTAGGACCATCGTTTGGCCCCCTTCGTCCCCTACAACTTTTGTCTGAATCATTTTTTCCTATCTGTTTTAGGATCCGAAAAATCCGGGTGTAGCGATTAAAATGGGTCACCGTGTATATATATATATAACCAGAGAAAAACCTTGATCGAAGAGTAGGCTCTAGGTAGCCTATAAACACCCCTTTAAACACAGTACTTACATGTATTTTCCCTACACATATACAAGAGAGTATGCGAACTCTCTACATCGATAAACGAAGAAGACCTTGAACAACAGCAACAGCATGTATCTTGTAGGAGGCTTAGCTGTCGTAGCCTTCCAATGATTCCCCTTTCGCCTCTCTGCACCATGCTGATAGTATCTCTCTCTCTCACATTTGGATTATATCGTACCTGAAACACACATCAAAAACAATTACTGTAGGATATAAATTACTCACTGTATAGTTTTTCGAATACGACTTTGTCTAAGTCCTTGGAACGATAGCCACTGCTTTTATAATCACCCTTCAAACGCATATGGAGATGGTGTCGCTCGAGCAGGAGATCACCATACTGGATTGAACCTCTCACCTGTAAGAAGAACACTAATTTAAATAGCAGTAAGATCACACAAACATTAAAATGGTACTAACCTGCTGAAAGACACTGCAATAACTTGAAGTGGAGCGTTATGTATATCCAACACCTGTTGATTTGCTCATGGAGCAAGCATTTTGAGGCAGCAACTACAGCAGCTGGAGCAACCCGCTAGATCGCCTGCATCTACAGCAATTGTCTGGCATCACTGAAAAAAGCACTAATTATCAGACACATATTGTGTACATAAGTATGACCACACACAGACCTCACCTACAACCACAACAAAGCCACATAACCTCCGTGAGTGACAGTCCTATGCGAGCAGCCTTGGCGAGAAGTGTGACACCACCGTCGAAGATGACGTCGAGAACAGCATATAGATTTATGGATCTTTCGATAACACTCACAACACTTTACTTCATTAAATGGGCCAAAATTTAAAACTCAAAAAGTAAATTCATCTTGTTCCAACAATATAAAAGCCTTATCAGATTTGGCGGGTGTATTTGCCATTCAAAGTTATCGATATTTACTTTGAGATGATGTGACCGTACTTAATCTAAAAGAATATAAGAATAATAGATATCCACTTTAGTAATGCATCTCAGATATCTCATGTACTTTTAAGTTGACTTTATCAATCAGAAAGTAGATATAATTTAATAAAAAAATAAAAATATGTAATTTTTCAGTCTGGCAGTTCAAAAAAATACACAAGCAGTGTCTTAGTTAAATCTGAAAAATTGCAAACTTATTCCTAACGTAATTTTTGCAACTGTGAGAATTGTTTTCATGTTTTTGACCTGCACCCTTGGCCTAAAGGAGTAGTTCCGTAAAAGCGATTTCGTTCATAATTTTTTCTTAAGCTTTCAGGGACCTTTTCTACAAGTACCAGTCAAAACATTTTTCCTAACGAAGTAATTGCGACTCTGAGAATTTTTTTTCGAGTTTTCGGCATGGTATATCGACGCAAACGGGCTTTTCCGGAAAAGCGATTTCGTTCATAACTTTTCTCTAAGCATTGGAGGACCTTTCCTACAAGTACCAGTCGAAACATCTTCCTAACGACGATTAATTGCGACTCTGGGAATTTTTTTTTCGTGTCTTCGACATGGTATATCGGCCCGAAGGAGCTTTCCCGGAAAAGCGATTTAATTCATAAGTTTTTTGTAAGCATTGGAGGACCTTATCTACAAGTAGCAGTCGAAACATTTTTCTTAACGACGTTATTGCGACTTTGGGAATTTCTTTCCAGTTTACGGCATGGTATACTGGCCTGAAAGGGCTTCTCCGGAAAAGCGATTTCGTGCATAATTTTTTTTTAAACTTTGCGGGACCGTTTCTACAAGTACCTACCAGTCGAATCATTTTTCCTAACGATGTTATTGCGACTTTGGGAATTTTTTATCTAGTTTTCGACATGGTATACTGGTCTAAAGGGGCTTTTCCGGAAAAGTGACTTCGTTCATAATTTTTTTGTAAGCTTTGGGGGACATTTTCTACAAGTAACAGTCGAAAAAATTTTCTTAACGACATTATTGCGAATCTGGAAATATTTTTTCGAGTTTACGGCATGGTATATCGGCCCGAAGGGGCTTTCCCGGTAAAGTGATTTTGTTCATAATTTTTTTCTAAGCATTTGAGAACTTTACAAGAAACCGTCGAAACATTTTTCAGAGCGACATAATTGCGGCTCTGGGAATTTTTTTTCGTGTTTAAGACATAGTATATCGCCGTCGGGGAGCTTTTCCGGAAAAGCGATTTCGTTCATAATTTTTTTCTAAGCATTTGGGGTCTTTATCTACAAGAAACCGTAGAAATATTTTTCCGAGCGACGTAATTGCGGCTCTGGAAATTTTTCTCCCGTTTACGACACAGTATATCGTCCGGGGGGGGGGGGGGGGGGTTTTTCGGAAAAGCGATTCCGTTCATAATTTTTTTCTAACCATTTGACGTCTTTATCTATGAGAAACAATCGCAACTTTTTTCCGAACAACGTAATTGCGTCTCTGGGAATTTTTTTCCCGTTTACGACACAGTATATCGTTTTGGGGGGGCTTTTCCGGAAAAGCGATTTCGTTCATAATTTTTTTTCTAAGCATTTGGAAACTATCTACAAGAAACCGTCGGAACATTTTTCCGAGCGACGTAATTGCGGCTCTAGGAATTTTTTTTACCGTTTACGACACAGTATATCGCCCTGGGGTGCTTTTCCGGAAAAGCGATTCCGTTCATAATTTTTTTTCTAAGGATTTGGGGACTTTATCTACAAGAAACCGTCGAAACATTTTTCCGAGCGACGTAATTGCGGCTCTGAGAATTGTTTTTCCTGTTTACGACAGAGTTTATCGCCCTGGGGTGGCTTTTCCAGAAAAGCGATTTCATTCATAATTTTTTTCTAAGCATTTGGGGACTTTAGAAGAAACCGTCGAAACATTTTTTCGAACGACGTAATTGCGGCTGTGGGAATTTTTTTTCGCTTTTCCGACACTGTATATCGCCATGCAAGGGTTTTCCAGAAAAGCGATTTCCTTCATAATTTTTTTTTAGACCGTGTGGGACCTTTCCTTCAAGTACCAGTCGAAAAATTTTTCCTAACGAAGTTATTGCGACTCTGGGAATTTTAGTTTTCGTGTGTGTGGCTATGGGAAAATTGACTTGTCTGTGAGGGTGGTTTTGGAAGTGGTTTATGGGGGTAGCGAAGTGCTAAATTGGTTTTTACACTATTTTTGGTCCATTCCTACCCTGTTTTACGGTTTTAAACCGGTTATAATGTAAATCGCAAATTTTAGTTTTTTCGTTCACTGTGAACGTTCGGAATTTCAAACACATCCAATAACATGACTACTAGCAGTACTAATTAATACATGATCTGCACTGTAAAGGATGTAAGAGGCAGTCATTAGCTGTCAGATTGCCAACTATTAGAGACTCTGCAGCAGTGTCTGGACCACTGTTGTGCATCAGTTGTACAAACGGCAATGGCAGGTGCACACGCAACTTACATTTTACTTGGAGAACCTCTAAATAATGCCACCTCGTTATAGCGTTAACACTTCTCCATCATATTTCCATTTAGTATGAACGTCGTCATCAATTCAGTATTCAACTAGGTGATGCCTTGGGAAGGGTAACTACGTCGGCTAGCCTCCAAAGGAGTAAAATCAAACGACGCCGTGCTGTCTTTTGCGGGAGCACTTCGCCTTCGGCAGAAAAAAAATGTATTAATAAAGTGTCAAAGATTAGGGATGAGGAGAGCAGTATTAAACTGCCAGGAATAAGGGAGCAGGTAGACGAAAATTAAGAGGTTAGGTTCATCTATGCTACGTACATAATAAAGTCCCAGTCGGAAGCGAAGTACTTACACAAGTCCGTTGCAAGAAGGTGCGCTTCATTCAACTCGACCATCGCCGTAGTTTCTCCATTTTGTTCACCACGGTGATACTTCTCGAGAAGTAGTAGCTAGCTGTATCGGCCACCCTCGAGGGGAGAATCAAATGACGCCGTGTTGTCTTTTGCTGGAGCTCTTCGCCTTCGGTAGAAAAAAAAATGTTTTAATAAAGTAATGAATGAAATTAAAAATGTTTTAGAATATATGATTTTTAAAAGTCGAAATACTTCAAAAATTTTCGTCTGATTTCTTATTTTGGGAGCTTTAACTATTGGTCTTAGGCCCTACTACATAGTTTTTAAATAAAAAAGAAAAAAACAACCCCATATAACAAATTATTAATATTTTAAATAAAAAATAACTTTTGACACTGATTGTATAGCCAATACATCCTTAAGTACAAAAGACCCTCGGCATATGTGCTACTATTAGGTTAAAATTTATGGGCACTGACTAGTAGGTTATTTGTGTAACATTAATAGAACTAATAAAGACGCAACAATAGCAGATTCAGATTTTAAATGTTAGAATGTACCAGTGCTCCTTCATCACCTGAGTAACAAGTATCTATGACATGAGTGTCATTATGAAAAAGCATTGATATTTTGTAAAATTTTCATTCCGAAATTGTCACTGCTGTCACTTCATTACTTGCATTCACTAATAATCCACTCAGTAATACAAACAAGTTAAAAGAATATAACAACTTAGGATTTTACATCTAGCGTCCCCTGCATGAATGAAGAAAATATATTAGAATTATTTTCAAATAATTTATCATAAAGACATTACCTCTCTAAATTATGTAAGCTAAGCTAGAAGTTCCAAAACCCATTTTATACATCGATAAAGCATTTTCAATATTTTGACTTTGGTATATAACCAACCGGGTAAAGGATTTTCATGAGATAAAGCTTATATCCTTCGTATTTTGTTCATATTTATGATTTGAAAAGTTTCAAATATGAAAATTTCCTAATTTTAAGTTTTCTTATATCTTTTGTGATTTTTACCATTTAAAAGTGACTTATTGAAGTAATTTATTCAAGTACAACTCTTCGAACTAGAACTGTGATTAAAATACAAGGAATGTAAGCTTTGACTCGTAAAAAACCATTACCCGGTTGCTGGGAAAAGATATTTACTTCAATAAATCATTTTTAAATGGTAAAATTATTAAAATTTACTTAATTATTGAAATTATTATTTCAGATTCTGCAGGGGTGATTATAAACAAGGGCAATCTGACTTGCCATAAATATTAATTATTTTAATTTAATTTGTAAGATTGTAAGACCGATGGAAAAATTCTTATCAGTTGACAGTTAAATGGTAAAAATCACAAAAAATGTAAAAAACCTTGAAATAAGGAAATTTTCATATTTGCAACTTTTTAAATCATAAATATGACCAGAATATCAAGGATATAAGCTTCATCTCATGAAAATCCATCACCCGATTAGTTATTTACCAAAGGCAAAATATTGAAAATGCTTTACCGATGCATAAAATGGGTTTAGGAATTTTTAACTTAGCTCACATTGTCAGAGGTAATGTCTTTATGATACATTACTTGAAAATAATTCTAATTATATTTTCATTTTCACAATGAAAACTTTATGATATATTAAAAATCATTATAGTGTTACAAAACTATATATAGATGCTCCTCTGCTTTGATAAAATGGAGTACAATCTGAAAAAATCTATTTACTACAAAAAGGCAGATCCATTATTCGTGTTGCATTCAGATGAATGTATAGCAGTGAGCATCATTATATATACAGGACATATACATAACCTAAAATATAATGATTTTATTTGACCAAAAATTCTGACCAGAAACTGTCGCCAGCACGCGGTGTTCTGACCAGAATTTTCACAGGTTAGCGCAAAGCTGCAGGTATGACCCATTATTTAAAAAAAAGAAAATTATAAAAGCAGATAATAAGTTAAAACTCAAAATGTTTTACATTTTGATTTTCATTCTAATTACGTAAAAGATTGATTAATAATAAATGAAAATTATTAATAAAAGGTTTACTCAGGGTCATAATTAATACATGCTACAACTAATATTAATTAGTGGAATCCAAAATAATAAGTGTAACTTACTGATCTGGAGCTGAACTAATCTAAATACAATTAAGACAACACCATCACAATCACGCTGCAACTCCTTCTGTGATGGATAAAACAAACTGGTAACTCCTATTCCTTCAGCTGCCGTCGAAGGTAATATAATTATTTGAAGGCGTGTTGTCATCCGCAGGAGCCCTTCGCCTTTGGCAAAACAAAAAATATTAATAATGCGTTAAGCAGTGGGGATGAGGAAAGCAGTATCGAACTGCCAGCAATAGACAGATGGAAAGTTGGAGGCTAGGTTCGGCTATACTACAGGATAAAGTCCAAATCCGAAGTGAAGTACTTACTCGAGTCTGTCGGGAGCGCGGACTACATTCAATTAGACCTCCGCCGTCACTTCCACAATATATTTGCCTACATAATGTCCTTGAGAAGTGGTAGTTGCGTTGGCTGCCCTGGGGGATAGTAGAATTATATGAAGACGTGTTGTCTTCTGCAGGAGCTCTTCGCCTAGGGCAAAGCAAAATATATTAATAATGTATTAAGCAGTGGGGACGGGGAGAGCAGTATCGAACTACCAGGAACAGAGGAGTAGACAGATGGAAAATTGGAGGTTAGGTTCACCTATACTACAGGATAAAGACCAAATCCGAAGTGAAGTACTTACTCGAGTCTGTCGCGGGAGCGCTGACTACATTCAATTAGACCTCCGCCGTCACTTCCACAATATCTTCGCCTACATAATGTCCTTGAGAAGTGGTAGTTGCGCTGGCTCCCCTGGAGGAGAGTACAATTGTATGAAGACGTGTTGTCTTCTGCAGGAGCTCTTCGACTAGGGCAAAGCTAAATATATTAATAATGTATTAAGCAGTGGGGGCGGGGAGAGTAGTATCGAACTGCCAGGAACAAATGAGTAGACCGATAAAAAGTTGGAGACTAGATTTGGCTATACTATTAAAAAGAAGTTGGAGGCTAGGTTTGGCTATACTATTGAAATGTCCACACACAATGCAATACATACAGCGGGATTGAGGGGGAAAAAGCGCATGTGCATTTCCAACTAAGACCTCCTCACCCTCGCTCAAAGTTTACCAGAATGTCCAGACACAATGCAATAGATACAAAGGGATTGTGTATGCAATTTCAGATCTCCTCAATCAGACGGTATGGAGGAAATATCTTTTTTTCTTGAAAATTTCTTGAAAAACACAGAAAATGCTGTATCTCCACACTGGCTGATTATTTAGATCTGAAACTTGATATATAATCCCTCAGCATGTACAACAAATGAGCTGCAAAGTTTAAGATATTTGTTGAGAATGGAAAGGAATCTTTGGAATGAAAAGTCGAAAAAGCGCATGTGCATTTCCAACTAAGACCTCCCCACAATTGCTCAAAGTTTACCAGAATGTCCAGACACAATGCAATATATACAGAGGGATTGCGTATGCAATTTCAGATCTCCTCAATCAGAGGGTATGGAGGAAATAACTTTTTTTCTTGAAAATTTCTTGAAAAACACAGAAAATGTTGTATCTTCACACTGGCTGATTATTTAGATTTGAAACTTGATATATAATCCTTCAGCATGTATAACATAGTGTGTGTAAAGTTTAAGATATTTGTTGAGAATGGAAAGGGATCTTTGGAACGAAAAGTCGAAATGTCGCATGTGCATTTTCGACTAAAACCTCCTCACCCTTTCTCAAAGTTTACCAGAATGTTCACACACAATGCAATAGATACAAAGGGATTGTGTATGCAATTTCAGATCTCCTCAATCAGACGGTATGGAGGAAATATCTTTTTTTCTTGAAAATTTCTTGAAAAACACAGAAAATGCTGTATCTCCACACTGGCTGATTATTTAGATCTGAAACTTGATATATAATCCCTCAGCATGTATAACAAGTGAGCTGCAAAGTTTAAGATATTTGTTGAGAATGGAAAGGAATCTTTGGAATGAAAAGTCGAAAAAGCGCATGTGCATTTCCAACTAAGACCTCCCCACAATTGCTCAAAGATTACCAGAATGTCCAGACACAATGCAATACATACAGAGGGATTGCGTATGCAATTTCAGATCTCCTCAATCAGAGGGTATGGAGGAAATAACTTTTTTTCTTGAAAATTTCTTGAAAAACACAGAAAATGTTGTATCTTCACACTGGCTGATTATTTAGATTTGAAACTTGATATATAATCCTTCAGCATGTATAACATAGTGTGTGTAAAGTTTAAGATATTTGTTGAGAATGGAAAGGGATCTTTGGAACGAAAAGTCGAAATGTCGCATGTGCATTTTCGACTAAAACCTCCTCACCCTTTCTCAAAGTTTACCAGAATGTTCACACACAATGCAATGCATGCTGAGGCATTGTAAATTGAGTTTCAGATCTACTAAATCAGCCAGTTTGGAGGAAATTACTTTTCTTTCTTGAAAATTTCCTGAAAAAGCACAAAAATTGCAATATCTCCAGACTTGCTAATTATGTAGATCTGAAACTTCATAAACTATCCCTTAGCATGTATTCCATTATGTATGGAAAGTTTAAGATACTAGTAGGAAATGGAAAGGGATCTTTGGAACGAAAAGTCGAAATGCCGCATGTGCATTTTCGACTAAAACCTCCTCACCCTTTCTCAAAGTTTACCAGAATGTTGACACACAATGTAATGCATGCTGAGGTATTGTATATTGAGTTTCAGATCTACTAAATCAGCCATTACGGAGGAAATTACTTTTCTTTCTTAAAAATTTCCTGAAAAAGCACAAAAATTGCATTATCACCAGACTTGCTGATTATGTAGATCTCAAACTTGATATACTGTCCCTGATCATGTTTTCCTTTATGTATGGAGAGTTTAAGATACTTGGAGGTAATGGAAAGGGATCTTTGGAACGAAAAGTCGAAATGTCGCATGTGCATTTTCGACTAAAACCTCCTCACCCTTTCTCAAAGTTTACCAGAATGTTCAGACACAATGCAATGCATGCTGAGGAATTGTATATTGAGTTTCAGATCTACTAAATCAGCCAGTTTGGAGGAAATTACTTTTCTTTCTTAAAAATTTCTTGAAAAAGCACAAAAATTGCAATACCTCCAGATTTGTTAATTATGTAGGTTTGAAACTTCATAAACTGTCCCTTAGCATGTATTCCATTATGTATGGAAAGTTTAAGATACTAGTAGGGAATGGAAAGGGATCTTTGGAACGAAAAATTGAAATGCCGCATGTGCATTTTCGACTAAAATCTCTTCACCCTTTCTCAAAGTTTACCAGAATGTCCAGACACAATGCAATAGATACAAAGGGATTGTGTATGCAATTTCAGATCTCCTTAATGAGACAGTATTATACTTAACTAAAGTGGGAGTTGTTCCTGGCTCGAAAAACATCAGCAGCGCAGCAGCTGAGATCTGGAGGAATGAGCAGCAGTGACCTGAAGAATAAAGATGCACAACTTCCACATGGCAGCTCTCTCTCGTAGCGATCTACGAAGAATAGAATATAAGAAAACAGCAGAGACAGAGAAAGTATAATAGTCGCACTGATCTCACCTGTAAACACAGAGAACAACATAACCTCTAAGGATGCTGCGGGCTCATGTTTGGAAAGAACAAGCCGGAGCAGGGGAGTGAGCACGCTGCACGATGACTAACGAGCTGCAGCGCATGCGCTTGGGCATACATGCACACGGCACAATAAAAAACAACGAAGAGGATGCAGCGATGTCTATCTCGCCAGCACTAAATACTGCACTTATTTACACTACACTAGTCTGACTAGTCACGAGTCACTAGGTCACTAGGTCACAACATAACGGACGCGACACGGTGGTCGACGAGAATAGCGACGGCGGCGGTCCGACCGCCCGGCAGTCCCGCGGCCGCGGAGTCATTGCGCCATCTATAGTCATTTATGAGAACTACACAACGTAAACAAATATAATGCTTCAAAAGAGGTTGGTAAGACTTACTTTGCACCATGCACAACCATTTTACGTTAGTGGTGAGTAGTTTTGCCAACCTCACAACTCATTGTCGAAAGTTTATTTATGGAAAAAAATAAAATAATACTTTTTATCGATTTTCGAAAAACGAAGTCTGTCAGGCGCTCACAAACGGTACAGGGAGTATAGGGGAGGGCGGGGCACGTGTGACACCCTAACTTTGATTAAAAATAACAACTAAACCGTGTATTATTTCAAAATGTACAAAAACGGAATAATTAGATCAGAAAAAAATAAAATAAAATAAACTATTAACTTTTTTTTCATTTTCTTTTAATTATTGATAAAATACAGAAAAGAAATTCTGAAAAAAATGCTCTACGTGCCCCACCGGCGGGTGGATTGTGGCACCCGACGGGGCACGCATGGCACGGTCAAATTTAATATTTTACTATAGGTATTTTTCAATTCTTTTTTCCAGTAATTAATACTTTAATAATTATGCCATAATAAAATTTTCAAAAATCAAATAATTAATCAGTCTATTGAAAATTTAAAATTTTATTTTTATTAAGGAACATAACAATTTTTATGTTAAAATAAATTATTACATTTTAATAAATGATTTTATATTATAAATTCCTTCTTATAAAATATGATCACAATATAATACTTTTGTTTGATTAACAAATTATCATTATTATTACAATAAGTTTAAATTTAAAGATTTCGCATCATTTTCATCTATGTAGCATATTTGAACTACCTGACCATTGAAAAAGGCAGTTTGAGCATCTACAATTGATTCCTTCCTTACCATTGTTTTTTCTACTCTATAACTTAATACGCAGTTGAAATAATCGTTATTTACTTATTAATGTAATAATTGAAACTAAAAACTACTTAAAACTAAATTATTGCATTGCGTAGTTGTTAACCCATCTTGCTCCATTTTTGGTTTGTAGGTTACATCACTTCGCTCGGCAGCCGCCGCGGCGCACTGATACGCCCGAGTGTGCCACGCGTGCCCCGCCAGAGTGCCACGTCATGCCCCATTTTAATACCATTTTCATTTTTTAATTATATTATTTATAAAAATTTTCTGAAAAAAACAAAAACAGGGCTTGAAAGATAAAAGTTGAAACTATCAAATAGGTTTGGTCTCATTTAGAAAAAAAATCATTTTCTCGTTGCTCCAAGCGACTTAAAAATGAAGTCAACCTTGTTTCTAAGCACCGATTTTCAATGTTATTAAATTAAATGTTAAACATTATCTATAATCTCAAAAGTATAGAGGAAAATTCTAAAAGCATATCTAATTAGGTTTATGTAAAAATTACATTTTTTGCATTCATTAATATTAAAAATATGAGGGTGCCAAACTTACCTACCTGACACGCCATGCCCCGCCTTCCCCTATGTGTAAAATTTCAGGCAGATCCGATGTATATTCGAGCTTATATCCACTTTTTAGATAAAAAATTTCACTAGAAAGTGGATAACTCGATGACAATTATCATTTCAATTCTGAAACTTTGGCATAATCATCTTCAAAGAATTCCCGAGCGCCTGACAGAGCGTTTTTGTCCGAAAAATTATTAATAATTTAATTATTACTCAATATGTAGTATGTTACCGACATATCGGTACCGCAGGGATTTAGACTTGAGTATCACATGGCCTTAAAGGGGGAGGTGCTGACCGATGGAAAGCCCACGAGAGTTCTTCAGAGGCTTCGCGCCCTTAATCAAGGTTTGTGTGACGATAAAATTATCCAGACTGTCTTTCTTGACCAACTTCCATTACATCACCGTTCGAGCCTTGTCGCTACTGGGGTCACTGATCTCAACAAGCTAGCTGAAGCAGCTGACAGAATGGCTGAAACTTCTGTCACTGCTGATGCCCAAATTCATGCTGTTTCTTCAAATCAGTCGTCCCCAGCTACACTGGAAGCCTTGCTTAAGCACTTTGATCGCCTCGAGCGGAAGGTTGATGCGTTGTCCAAAAAATCAGCTGGTGGCCAGGATTCTTCCAATGACTCCACAGGCTCTTAATCTAAAGGTAGGGCTAGGCGTTCCCGCTCCTTCAGTCGCGATTCTTGTGACTTATGCCTCGCTCATCGGAAATATCCCAACAATCTGCTGTCGTGCCGTGAATGGTGTTCCAAATATGGTGATTGGCAGAAACAAAACCCACTAAAAAACTAACTCAACCTTCTGTTGAGGAGACGTCTTCAGAAGGCTCTCACGTTTCCAAACGTCTTCATGTGCGTGATCGTATTTCGGGCAAGTCGTTCCTTATCGACACTGGTGCGGACATTTCGCTCGTTCCAGCCAATCCTAAGGCATGCGGCAAGCCCAGCTCCTTCAAGCTTTTCGCAGCGAATAATTCGTTAATTAGTACCTATAGCGAATCGATGCTCACGCTTAATCTGGGCATTCGACGCCCCATTCGCTGGAGCTTTTGCATCGCGGATGTTCCTCATCCCATTATAGGTACCGATCTCTTATCCCATTATGGCCTTCTTGTTGACCTCAAAAGAAGTCGTCTAGTTGACTCTTGTACTAATATCTATACTCTAGCAGTTGTAAAAGATGTTTCGGTTGACTCTGTTTTTGCAGTTGTTCCCGGCTCAGAGTGCGCGAAGATTCTCGCTGAATTTCCGGAGATCACGGGCGTTTCCAGAGCCACAGTTCCTAGAAATAGCGATGTCTTCCATTATATCATAACGTCTGGTCCCCCTGTCTCGGAGCGTCCTCGTAGACTTGCTCCAGACAAGTTGAAAGCGGCGAAAGCCGAATTTGATGCTTGGATTGAGGCAGGCATTTGCCGCCCCTCCAGCAGCCCTTGGGCAAGCCCCCTCCATATGGAGTTGAAAAAGGATAACTCCTGGAGACCGTGTGGTGATTACAGGCGCTTAAATGACGCCACGGTCCCGGATAAGTATCCGACTGCTCATATTCATGATTGCACGAATAATCTGTATGGTAAGAAAATCTTTTCGGCGCTTGATCTTCATAAAGCGTTCAACCAGATTCCGGTTGCTCCCGAAGATATACCGAAAACACCCCTTTCGGCCTTTTCGAGTTCATGTACATGACCTTCGGGCTTCGCAACGCTAGTCAAACCTTTCAGCATTACATCAATAGTGCGCTAGGTGATCTCGATTTCGTATACCTCTATATTGACGATATTTTGATTGCATCTTCTTCTGAAGAAGAGCATTATGCTCACCTTCGCACGGTCTTTGATCGACTTAAGAAGTTTCATCTTCGATTAAACGTCGAAAAATGCACCTTTGCTGCTGAAGAATTAGAGTTCTTAGGCTATCTGGTGAATGGTGAAGGCATTCGCGCCATTCCCAGTAGGGTTGAAGCTATTTTAAACTTCCCCAAATCTCAGACTATAGTGGAACTTCGTAGGTTTGTCGGCACCGTAAATTTTTACCGCCGTAACATACCTCGTGCTGCGACTTCTCAAGCTCCTCTCAGCGCTCTTTTTAGCGATTCTCGCAAAGACAACAAACGTCCCGTTCCGTGGACGCCTGAAGCTGAGGAGGCCTTCATTCATGTAAAGGAGGAGTTGTCAGCAGCAGCTCTGCTTGTTCACCCCCGTGTTGGTGCGGAAATACGTATCGTTTCTGATGCTTCCGATTCTGGAATGGGTGCTGCCCTTGAACAGCTTTCCCTCACCGGAATTTGGGAACCTTTAGCTTTCTTTTCGAAGAAGTTCTCCCCTTCACAGCGGAAGTACAGTGCATATGACCGTGAGCTCGCGGCCATATACGAAGCTGTTAAATACTTCTCGTTTCTTGTTGCAGGCAGAGACTTCAAGATCTTAACAGATCACAAACCTCTTATTTATGCGTTTATGCAAAAGTCTGATAAGGCGTCGCCGCGTCAAACGCGTCAGTTGTTCGCTTATCACTCAATATACCACTCAAATTGAGTACATTAAAGGTGCAGATAATATTGTAGCTGATTCACTTTCTCGTATGGAATCCATCAAACTTCCTGTAGAAATTGACCTCAATGATCTCGCTGAGAAACAGGAAGCTGATGAGCAGCTCAAGACCCTTCGTGAATCTCCGGATTATCCGTTATCATTGAAACGTATTCAATGGGGTCCTGCACACACTACTATATACTGCGAGATCACTGGTGAAGCCATTCGTCCGTATATCTCTGAGCCCCTTCGTGAAACGGTAACATGTTTCATAAGCCTGCTCACCCAGGCCCCAAGGTCACCGATCGACTTATACGGCAGCGCTATGTATGGCCCAATATACACCGTGATATTTCGCGCATGTATAAAAATTATTTAGACTGCCAACAGTAAAAAATCTCTCGCCATGTAAAACTTGTACCGGATAAATTCGTCGCACCCGATGGTCGTTTCGACCATGTTCACATTGATCTAGTCGGTCCCCTCCCCAATCGCAATGGTTTTGAGTATGTACTCACCATGATTGATCGTTTTTCGCGTTGGATTGAGGCGATTTCATTACGTGAAATGTCGGCACAAACGGTTGCCAGGGCATTTTATGACACCTGAGTATTTCGTTATGGTGCGCCGAAGGTCATCACTTCCGATCAGGGTTCGTAATTCGAATCGCGCTTATTTACGACTCTTTTATCCCTAATAGGTTGCGAGCGTATTCACACTACTGCGTATCACCCTGCGGCGAATGGCCTAATCGAGCGCTGGCATCGTACCTTTAAAGCGGCGATTATGTGTCATGTGGACAAGGACTGGTTTCGTACGCTGAGTACAGTATTATTAGGTTTACGTTGCCATCTTCGGCAAGATACTAATGCGTCTACCGCGGAATTTTTATTCGGTACCACTTTGCGTCTTCCAGGTGAGTTTTTCCTCCCTGAAGGCTTTACGCCGGATCTGAACTTCTTTATTGAAGAATTTCGCGAATTTATGCGCCAGATTCGTCCAGTCCCTGTCGCACATAGTTATAACAAACGTGCATTTTGTTTTAAAGACTTATATACCTGTACACATGTATTTATGCGCAATATGGCCAAAAAGTCATTAGAAAGAGCTTATACGGGCCCTTATAAAGTATTAAAACTTCCGTCCGATCACGTTTTTGATATAGAGATTAATGGCGCGGCGCGCAGTGTATCTGTGAAACTTTTAAAGCCCGCGTATGTAACATCCGAAAATCTTTCCGATGTGCCTCCCGGTGGTGATTCAACTGGCAATCAGCCCACCACCGTTGATCGACCAGTATTAAAAACCTACGCAAGGAAAAAGGTATCTTTTGCTCCCGCGACCGAAGTGTAACACGACTGTGATCTGCGGTGATATTCTTAGTTTGTAAGTGCTACCGAGCACGTTAGGTTTATATTCATATTTACAATAGAATAGAATTAGAATATTAGAATAATGTTTTATTTTTGGCAAATTCCAAAAAAGGATACAGTCATATACGCAGTCTTAGTTACAATATTCAATATAATATGCAAAGAGCAAGATATATATATATATATATATATATATATATATATATATATATATATATATATATATATATTATACATTTCTCGAAAGGGGTTTATAAAGCCCGCTTTTTATATATAGGGGTTTATCGAGCCCGATTTTGATTATGCAGCCCGGGCTTCATAATATTTCTAAATATAGGGGTTTATGCGGCCCGACCTAGAGTCTATAACTCCAGGGTCCATTATTTCTTTAGTCACTTGCCATAGGGAACTCTGGGCTGTAGGTACTTGGGCTACATAAACCCCGATAAGTATATATATATATATATATATATATATATATATATATATATATATATATATATATATATATATATATATATATATATATATATATATATATATATATAATAATTGACTGCCTTGTTATATTATAATAATATATTTTATAATAATTGTCTGCCTTGTTATATTCTAGTTTCACCTCTACATAATATATATATATATATATATATATATTATGTAGAGGTGAGACTAGAATATAACAAGGCAGTCAATTATTATAAAATATATTATTATAATATAATAATATATATATATATATATTATGTAGAGGTAAAACTAGAATATAACAAGGCAGTCAATTATTATAAAATATTAAACGCAATAAATAGATAACACTGTCAAGAATCAATCAACATTATACAAGTAAGATATCTACAATATGCAAGGAAAAAAGATATATACAATGTAGATATGGAGCTCAGTCTAAAGTTATTACAAATCAGTCAATTATCACAAAATAATTAAGCGCAATAAATAGATAGCACAGCTAAAAATTAATCTAGATTATATAAGTAAGATCGGAAAGCATTCTTAAAACGCGATAGACTAGAAAGATATTTGATTTCTCTAGGAAGGGAATTCCACAGGTGTACTCCTCGGAATCGGAAGGACCTGATAACAAACTCAGAGTCAACCTTTGGAATTTTAAGTACTCTAATAACCTCCCTTGCCGGACGCTCAGATTGTCGCACACTAAACAGATCGAGCAAATACGACGGAGTGTGAAAATTAAAAAGTTTATACAGGAGTATACCGGTGAAGTATATTCTCCGGGTCTCCGTGCACATCCAATTCAAGCGTCGGCGGAAGGGAGTCACATGAGCACCCCATCTCAGACCATAGATGTACCTGATACACGAATTTTGCAACTTTTGTAACCTGGTTTTTTGATCGACAGTGGCGTCAAGTAGGATTGTGCTGCGGTAATCTAAATGAGGGAAAATCAGCGCCTGAACGAGACGCTGTCGAAGGAGATCAGTGGTACAGGCTCGCATAGTCCGGAGAGCATACAGTACGCGATTCGGTTTAAGAATCATACTGTCTATCTGTGGTAACCAGGATAAACAGCGATCTAGCACCACTCCAAGGCTATCGACGGTCTTGGAAAAGGGTATGTTTATGCCTGATCCAAGATCAATCCCAGAGAATCCCATTTTATCAATTTTACCTATTAAATGCGCAGATGCGAAGAGGATTGCCTGCGTTTTGCTGGGATTGAGACAAAGGCCAGACTTCACTGCCCACAAAGAAATTTCCTTGGCAACTAGAGAGAGCTGAAAAATCCCCTCTCGAATCTTATTAGGTGGTACTTGAACGTAAACTTGGAGGTCGTCAGCATAGAGAATGTGACCTACTTCGTTATTAATGAAGAGTTTGTGTACGTCATTAATATATAAAGAGAACAGTAATGGGCCCAGCACGGCACCCTGTGGAACACCCAAATTTGTCGTAACCCATTCCGAGGTTTCCCTCTTTGTCACGACTTGCTGTTTTCTGTCCCAGATATACGAGTGTATCCAGCAGAGCACCAAGCGAGAGAAATCCATGCTGCCCAGCTTTCTCAGTAGTGTCGTATGCGAGATAGTGTCAAACGCTTTGCTGAAATCAAACAAAAAAGCAATTGTGATTAGCCATTTATCAAAAGCAGATCTAATGTCCTCTGTCAGCTTAAGCAGTGCGGTTGAGGTGGAGTGATGCTTACGAAAACGAGCCTGAAGTGGATCGAGAATGCTTTTACGAGTGATGAACTCCAGAAGTTGGTCGTGAACGACCCTTTCCAGAACCTTGGAAAGAAAGCTCAGCAATGCGATTGGGCGAAAATCGCTAGGTGACGATGGCGCTGATTTCTTTTTTAATGGTATAAGCTGAGCCTTCTTCCAAGTCTCAGGAAAAGTAGTAGTGAAAAGCGAAGAGATGAAGATTTTCACTAGTAAAGTGAGCCACCGCCAGAATAACATCATTAAGAGAAACAGGGCTGAAAGAAAATCCATCAGATGGTGAGTCTTCCAGCACTGTTAAGGCATCTTGTAAATTCTCAGAGGAGGAGCATGATACCTTCGCAAAGTGCTTATTTAATTGATCTGGAGGAAATCCATGTAGGCCATCACTCGCCTTCGGAAGAAGCTGCAACTTACGCATTTCAGCCCAGAAATTGCCATTGCAATCAAGAGTCTCAGCTAGTTTATTGCTAATATAGCTGGAGCGCTCGCGTGCAGTGGCTTCACAAACTTCCTTGCGTAACCTGAAGTATTCGTTCCGGAGACTAGAATCACTAGTCCTCTTCACGCGTCTTAGGACAGCATCACGTTTTCTACGCAAAAGTGTGATGTTCGCATCAACCCAGGGGGGCTGACACTTCTTAGGGATAACAGTCTTCATAAGTGCCAGTATGTTAATTACCTCAGATAGATTTTGAGTTAAACAGTGTGTCAATGTCGTTGGATCGGATGAGGTTGCGTTGAACGGAGCCCAATCACAATCAGACAACAAGGAATTTAATTCTTCAGTACTGATTTTGTTGAACTGCCTGAAGGAGAATGACTCGTTAGGAAGACTAGGAGTACTAAAATCTAAAACAACGTCAATGACATTGTGCGGATTGTGATAGGGTGCCGTTTGATTACTAACAGAAAGTATACTATTGTTGATGTTTACAAAAATTGCATCAATCCATGTACCAGGATCAGTAGCGAAGTGCGTTGGGCCGTGTTCTACTACTTTAAGGCCTAATTCACTGGCGAAGCTAAACATAAATCTAGCATCACTGGAAGTGGAGAGCAAGTTTGAATTGAAATCACCAAGAATTATGCTATTGCCGTAGTTATCGCTATGCAGTTTTAAATTAGTAATAAAAGGAGTCGAGGTTTTTTTAAAAGACACATTCAGAGGGCTATAAGCAATGCAAACAAATAAAGAATCAAGATTATTACTCTGGACGGTGCCCATAAGGTATTCTGGCGGCACTCCAGGCTTTCCAACAGTTGCCGTCTCGGAATGTGCTAGCAGTGTGAATTTGTAAATATTTTTAATGTAGAGAGCCACTCCCCCGCCTCGTGTATTTCTGTCTTGCCTCACCAGTGAATAGCCATCAATATTAACACACCTCTCGTCTACTAGTGGGCCAAACCGCGTCTCAGCTACACCAAAAATGTCAAAAGATGGATTACTTAGAAGATACTGCTTGACCTCTTCAAAGTGCTTTTTTAAGGAGCCAGCATTGAGGAAGCCAGCCCTTAAGCCCTTCATAGATATTACTGACGGTACTGGAGAACCAGCTTCATCCCTGCCTAGTCAATTGCTTTTAGACGCAGTGAGCGGTGCTGAATTATCAGGTTTATAAGAAAGAGCAATAGCACCAAGATCGGCAGCTGTTTTAAACACATGCGCTCTTTCACCATCATTCCATTTGGCAAAGAAAGTACCATTACGATGCCACGCATATTTGAAGCCCAATCCTTTCGCAATTTTTTTGAAATCTTGAAAGGCGTTGAAAACGTTAATATTAAGTGCTTCAGTGATGTATATATTTGAACTGATAATGATTGAAGGGTCAATCTGACCAAGAAGTGATAGATCAAGGTCGCACGTGTTGAGAAAATTAACCTTTTTCTTTGCCGCGATTATTTCTCTGACTATTTTAGTAGAACTAATACGAACAAAGAGCGGAGGGGGGTGGATGATGTTCGTGTTATTTGGGCCATCCCTAACTTTTCTCGCTGCAAGGCGACAAGACATAATGTCATCTGCTGTTCTACACGGCAAAACCGACGTCAGAATAGTAATAGCGGCCGTTTTATGATTGAACTGAGGATTGTTAATGATATTTGTCAATATTATCTCGCAGTTACCATCAGAAATCGGTTTAGTCCATGCATCAGACATGCACACACTTGAAGAAAGGGGATGAGGCTGAACTGTACTTAAATCTGCATTACAATCTATATTACAATTTGGCTAGTACAGTCTTTGCAACCTTGAGAACGCAGACCGATGTCATGATCTGATATTGTCTGTGCGATGGAGGAGCATAAAGTTTCAAGGTCATCTAATTTAGGCACAGCGACTGCATCATTATTTTTGTCGTTTTGCTCGAGAAGCAGCTAACATTTATTTTTTATATCATTTAGTAGAGACGTTTGAGTTTCTAAAATCTTTTCGAGACCAGATACGCGCTCGGTCAACCCTCCGCTTTCATCAGGCTTAATAACCGCAGTTGCAGCTGAGAGAAAGCAAGACACGTTGCTCCGGCTCTCGCGAGATTTCAGATTGCTGCTCAAGCATGTCAAAACGCCGGAATAGAAGGTCCAATGTGCTGACCGGGATCAAATCATTGGTAACGCCCGTGAGGTCTGCAATTTCTTCCGCAACTCGCGCAGAAGAAGCGCTCGTTGTTTTGGGAGAGTTGGTGTCATTTTCTCCTTCTTCGTCATCTTCTGGCCGTATACGGTGTCGTGTCGAGGAGGATGTGACTTAGAGTATCATTGTAAGTCGAATTATTCATCTTGTATTCACATTGTGTTTTCAATTCATGTACTTCGTTGGCACTTGGGGGGAGTGTGTAGGGACTGTGATCTTCCCTCTTATTCTGACTGCGAGAGTGGGGGAAGCAGCCATGTCGCGCTCTGCGTGAAGTCTCTGAGCGTGCGGACGTGTGTCCGCTGTACACCTCCTAAGTATTCCAGACTCTCTTCATTTCTCTCTCCCATTCCTTTCCTAGAACGGGAGAAGACGTGGGGCTCATGTCCCCACAGTAGCGCTGTTTTCAAAGCAATTAATGATATTATCAACATTTTCGTGCAAATCGCTGGAGAAAAAGTATCAATCGTGATTTAATAGTAGTTTGTTGAATTTGACCTTGAAAATAATGGAAACATATATTAAAAATCCTGCAATTTACAATGTGTATGTGGGAATAAGGCTTCTTCCCTACTGAAAAAAATCAGGTGAGAAATCACCTGAGTTCTCACCTGATTTCTCACCTGATTTCTCATGCAAAATCGCAGGTGATTTTTGGAGACTTAGAAAATTTTTTCCCATCATATTTTTGAATCAAATAAATATCACAAATAATGATTAAAAACATGTTAATTCTAGAAAACCACTAATTCTAGAAAAAAACTAATTATATGTAACAAAAGAAAGACTTTTTTCGGCTTTTTTATGAGACAGTTGTTCGCACAAAAACTAAGGCCCGAATGGCGCGTCAAAATTACAAGTCCCAACCCGGAAAGAATTTCTTTCACAAAAAACATTTTCTTTTTATTATTTTATGACCTTCTCGATGAAATACAACAGTCAGGAGAAGGACACTTAACTTTTTTCTAGACAGTTGGCGCCAAAACTAAGTCCTGTGTTGCGCGTCAAAATTACAAGTCTCCACCGGGGCAAAGATTTGACAAAGTATTTTCTTTTATTTACAACATGCTCAATTAAATGTAACTGTCAGAAGAAAGACGTTTTTCGAATTTTTTTATGAGACAGTTGTTCGCGAAAATAACTACTCTACTGAAAGAAAATCAGCTGAGAAATTACCTGAGTTCTTACCTGATTTCTCACCTTATTTCTCATTCCAAAATCTCAGGTGATTTTTGGGGAAACAACTAATTCTAGAAAAAACTAATTGAATGTAACAAAAGAAAGACGTTTTTTGTCTTTTTTATGAGACAGTTGTTCACGCAAAAACTAAGTCCCGAATGGCGCGTCAAAATTACAAAATTACAAGTTTACAACAATATATTTATTTATTTTATTTATTAAACCAGAGTAAGTACATAGGTATTACAATAATATCAATATACATTTTTACATTACATGCGTAACCCAGCAGAGGAAGTATTTCCTGTATGCTGGTCTGGTGACTTAAACTAACTTAAAACTAAATTGAAGTATTGTCCCTGATTGTTTGTCGATCTTGTATCCCCGTAGCTAGCAGCTACGGAGTCAAGTCGACAACCACACATTATTCATGACTTTTCTTCTATCACCAATATCTAACCAACATTTGTCTTGCTGTTGTAAATGATTCCGTGGATGCGTTTCTGTCTCTTGCAAAGATGATTCTTTCGTAGCTGTTTAGTCTTGTTGGGCAGGTGAGTCCCACTGCACAGGTAACTCTGTAGTGTGGGAACATCAATCTGTGTTGGTTGGCTGAGTCACATTTACATGTTGATGTAAAAACAATGTCGTCTACTACTATGAGATCGTTGTATTTCGGGTGCTGTTTTAGAGTATACATTGAGTTTGTAAATGTTTGTTTACCTCGAATGCCTCTGTCGAAATACAGTAGTGCTTTATTACAGCCTAGATAGTTGAGATCTCCGTAAGACATGCGGTAGGTGTTATCTTGCAGTATAGGCTTTCCCGGTGCGCCACTTGCTTCCATTGACATGGTTTTTGTATTGTTATCCTCAGCCATTTTATCTATCGTACTAAATACAGTTTCTATGGGATTATATTTTTCGTTGTTGTGTTCCTTTTTATTTCAATATCTTTGGATTTTTCTTTGACAAAGTGTATATGTTTTATTTCATTATTTCCGTTAGTAATACGATAGTCACAACACTTATTGCTTAAAGTTGTATTTTTGTTGCTCTCTGAGAGCGTCCACCTGTTAGCAATCATATTTGCAATTTCGATGATAATTTGTTGATTAATATTGAGTTTTCGGATTTTGTTCCAGTTGTAATTAGATAATCGACGATGAGAACGTTTATAATGTAGTGTGCATAACCCGTGTGCGCATATATATGTTCTTATATCCAGTAACAGTTTATCGGACTCTAAACTCCCCATGGACTTCCAATGTGGGAGGTCTGTGTCCGATATCTTTATTAGTGAATAATATAGTTGCTTTATCTGTTTACAGTTAATATTATTAGTATTATTCATGGGTGTTTTATTATGCTAGATGTTTGCTTTTATCCAGATCTTGATTTTATATTTCAGACTTTTTTTTATTCGTTATTGTTTTAAGGTCATTAGGCAGTTTGTTGTAGGTAGTTAGTGCTCTAATGTAGCTGTTTTTGATGCTGATGCGTTTACAACGTTTAGGTATTGGTATACTTTTATTCCTCGTTACTTTGTCGGATTCTATATATTTGTCTTGTAATTCTTTGTAATGAAATATTAGTGACTCAAAGGTAAAAATTTGCTCTATATTTAGTGGATTTCTGTCATAAATAAAATTGTTTTTATTTATAAGTTTAAGCAGTCTGTTTTGCAGGCTTTGTAAGCTTTTGGTTCTACCTGCGTAAGCGCCTCCCCAGGCTATAATACCGTAGGAGGTGATACTGTGGAACAACGCATAGTAAATCATACGGAGATTGTCTGTGTTCATTATAATAGACAGTTTGTATAAAATGAAAGTAAGGTATTTGGTCTTATTATATATATTTTTGGTGTGTATATCCCATTTCATGTTGCTATCGAAAGTTACTCCTAGGTATTTGGTGTTTTCTACTCTTTTGATGTTTTTTCCTTGTATGCAAATGTTCATATTTTTAGGCGTGCTTTTATAATTGCTGCCGAATTCCATGTATATTGTTTTGTCCTTGTTGAGAGATAGTTTATTTAGTGCTAGCCAGTCGGCTATTTCTTGTAGGTAGTCGTTCATTTTAGTTTCTACTTCTTGCCAGGTTTTACCTATTGCTATGATCGCAGTGTCGTCAGCGTATGACAATATTGTATCTTCAGGCATTGAAGATAACATATCATTAATATAAATAATGAACAGCAGTGGTCCAAGTATTGTACCTTGCGGTACTCCCATATAGACAGTTTTGTATTGGCTATAATCATTACCTATTTTCACCCTTTGTTTTCTATTACTTAGATAACTTTTTATGAGGTTATATGCGCTACCTCTGATGCCGTAGTTATATAGTTTATCAAGCAAAATTTGATGATCTACTGTATCGAATGCTTTCGCTAGATCGAGGAATGTAATAGCTATTGGGTCGCTTGCATCTATGTGGTTATAGATTGTGTTAGTTATTTGATATAGTGCATCTTTAGTGCCTCTATTTTTCCTGAATCCAAATTGTTTATTTGAGATCAAGTTACATTTATCTATGAAAGATGATATTCTACTATGCAGTAGTTTTTCCAATACTTTTGCAACATTTGAGATCAGGAGAATTGGTCTGAAGTTTGTTGGCAGATGCTTTTCTTTGGCTTTATGTATTGGTATAATATCCGCAATCTTTAAAGCATCAGGCCAAATTTCTTTCTCTAAGCATAAGTTGGTTATGTGAACCAGTGGGTCGGAGATGTGTGATATTAAAACTTTGAGTGAGAGTGTGTTAATACCATCACACCCACCATTTTTATTTTCCATGTTTAATATTGTTTTTTGTATTTCTTGATGATTAGTAGGATATAGAAAAATACTCTTGTTATTCTTAGTAGGCAGCCTTACTCTTTTGTTTGGTGGAGTTTTAATTTTGTCACACAGTTGTTTACCAACGTTGCAGAAGAAGTTGTTGATATGTTCAGAAATTTCTTTTGAGTCGGTTATTTTTTTGTTGTTATTATCCATGATAAAATTAATGTTGTTATTTATTTTACTATTTTTTCCAATTTTGTTATTAATTAATCTCCAGAGATTCCTTTGATTGTCCATGTTTGATTGTATTTGCTTTCTATCATGGTCCTTTTTTGCTTGGTTGATAATGTGGTTAAGTATCTTAATGTAGTTTTTGTAATTTTCTTTTTTTACAGAGTTAGTAGGATCCTTCTTCCATATATTATATAATTTTTCTTTATTTTTACACGAATTTATTATTGCTTTTGTTATCCAAATTTTCCTCGGTTTCATGTTGTTTTGTTTATTGCTATGCGTCTTAATTATTGACCTGTTTAGGCATGTTTGAATTTTTTGTATAAGGTTATTTAAGGCTTGGTTGGGATCTGTTATTGATGAGATATCTGTCCATTTTATAGTTCCTGCTGTTTTTTCCAATTTATTGTAGTTAAATCTTTTTCCTAATTTGGTACTGGATTGTTTTTTAATATTTTTTAATGCCATCATTATGGGAAAATGGTCGGTAAAAGGTGTTTTTAGTAAGTAGGTTTTATATTTAATTTTGTCTAGTTTAATGAAAAAGTTATCTATACAGGTGCCATTGCTATTGTTATTAATATCTGATGGTCTAGTTATACTTTTAAATCCTGGGCAGTAACCATTTTCTAATAGTATTTGTAAAAAGTCTTGATCTAAAACATCTTGGCTTAATATATCAAAATTGAAGTCTCCTATTATTATATTATTTTTTTGTTTCTTGCTTATTTTTAGAAAATTTTTAATATTCATTAAGAATTCAGTTTTATGTATGTCATGTGATCGGTAAATTGATGATAATGTTATGTTTTTGTTATATTCAAGTGTGATTTTCGTGTTCATTATTCTAAGTTTATTTATTTGTATAATTTCCGTGGTTTCTGTGATGTCTTCACTTATATATAATACTACACCATCCGATTGGTTTATGTTGCTTTCATTATAGTACATTCTATATTTTGGAATATTAAAAAATTCGTGGTGTTCAAGTTTCCATGTTTCAGTACATACTATAATACAAGGCTTTGTAACAAGCCTGTTTAAGAATACTGATAGTTTATTGTAATTAGCATTTAAACTTCTTATATTAACGCAAAGAATTAATTCTTTGACTGTAGCTAGGCATCTATTTAATTCGGTTACACTATTTGTGATATGTTCGTTGTCAAATATTACCTCTTGAGAATCAAGATTCATTTTCATTTTCATTTTCTAACGTATCAAATCTTGGTTGAGCTGTAGATGTAGGGGTTGCTGGAGATAATGTACCGGCAGATGTGTTGGTCGTTAATCTAACTCTTCTAGTAGTTATCCATTGCTGTGAGCGGGAATTGCTTTGTTTGCCGATTTCTAGGTTGCCAAAGTACCGACGGTAGGTAGGCTGCAGTGGATAGTCTGTCATTTCAATGTATTTTTTTATTTTGTGTTTTAGCACTTCACACTGATCACTGTCTATTGCACTATGATTTATATTGTAATTAGTTTTGTATTTGTTGTTGTTAAATTCACAGTTTGCACATTTAAGAGTATCACATTTACACTCAGCAGCTGCGTGATTTCCTGCACATTTGTAGCACTTGTCCTCATTATCGCATTTTTTGCCACTGTGGCCGACTCTTGAGCATTTAGTACATGGATTTGTGTTTATTATGTCAAATACTCTGCAATTTTGAAACCCTATAAATAACTTGTTTTTATTGTCTCTTATATGTTTGTAGATTGTAGGCGTTACTTCAACTATTGCACTCATTGTTTTAGCTTTTTCACTTGAGTTTATGTGTAGAACTTTGCACTTGTCATCAATATTGTTAAAGTTTCTTTGATTAATGTCTTGTTCTAGTTCTTTATCATTAAACACTTTTTCAATGTTAATAATTTTCACTATAGGTTTTTTTATTTCTTCTTTTTTGATTTTTGCATTAGTTGATAATTTTTTAGATAAGGTCTTTTCAATTGCATTTATACTTTCTTCGTTCATACAGTTTATTAATATAGTATCATTATTTATTTTTGTCACTTTTTTGTTTGGATTGTTTTGTCTTTAGCAAGATAATGGAGTACAGTGTTTTCTAGGTTTATATTGTCTTTGTTGTTTGTTTTTTAACAATTAGTTTTGGTCCTCTTTTAGCTTTGGGTTTAGTATTTGTTAAAATTTCTGCATAAGTGTGGGGCTTGATGTTTTTAAAATTGTTATTTTGTCTTTCTTTTATTAGTAATTCGTTTAGTAAGGCGTTCTTTTCTTGTGTTTCTTTAAGTAATTGTTTTAGCAGGTTATTTTCAATTTTCAGTGAGTCTGATTCATTGTAATCTTCATATATGGTTTTATTGAGACCATTTTCTTCTGTTGTCTCATGCACTATGTTATTCACAATGTCTTGTTTAATTTGTTCACGGTTTTCATGCTTTAGCTGTGCTATGAATTGCCACGCTGCTTCACTGAGCGTGCCATATGGCAACTTTGAGGTTAGTGAGAGGTTAGGATGATCTTGGCACACAATAAATGAGTTGCTGAGGAATTTAATTGGTTTTTCTATGTTATATTTTGTAACTATTTCATCAGTATGGTAGAAGTTTCCACACACTATGCACACCACTGCCCCAACGCTAATGCTGGGATGGCACTTGTAATATTTATTAAGAGAGGCATCGGGCGGCTCCTTCTCCTCCGACGCCATGTCGAAAACATATGTTATATATGTTATAAAAAATTTATGTACGTTATGAATTCGTATAAGTTTTAAATTATAGTACATTATTTAGCAATTTAATACTGTTTATAAAAATAATAGTTTAATGAAACATATGACACGGTACTTCGCGCGAAGTATAAAGAATCCGCGCGTCCCGAATTAACCGCGCGCATCTAATACCTTCCTCGCTCAAACACTCTCCTCGCCGAATTTGTAAGGCGCCAGACGAGGATATCACACTCACGCGCACTCTCGCAATACCCATTCAAGACTCCTTTCCCCCGGTGGGGTGGTCCGCGTTCGCCTGCTCGGGCAGCAGGGCTCGCACACGCGCGCGCGCACGCTTTCTGCGTAACCGCTACGCAGCGTCGGTGCTGCGAGGGTTTTCCTCCCAACTCTCACACTTCCTTCCTCGCTGGAAAGGAATGGTACCACTCGTGGCTCGCGAATTACTTCCTCTCTCTCTCTCTCTCATACGCACACACAATAAATACCCTGGCTAAGTCGCTCTTTCCACTACGAGGATCGGCAGCGTGGAACGCCCTTCCTCTCTCTTTCTCTCCGGTGCTGGCTGCTGCACGTCCTCCCTCCTTCTTTCTCTCGCACTTGTGCTGCACGCTCGCGATCGGCGGGGCTCGGCTGGACACGGCGGCCCGGCGAAAAGTGACTCGAGAGCGGCGCTCTCTCACTCTCCCCCGTCCCCCTCTCGCGGCGCTCGCGGCACGCAGCAGTCGAAAACTGCCGCTGAACACCGCTTGAAATACCTTCGCGCGCCCACACTCGCACAATCATACTCGACGCAGTTACCGCGTCGCACTCCCCCTCGCTAGGCATTGCATTCACCGGTGAACACAAGCCGATTCTCCTACACTCGGATTTCTCCGAGTTGGCACCACTCGTGCCTCGCGACGTCTACTCACGTACTCGCACTGTCACTCTCACGCTCCTGGCCCTCACACCTTTTGGCGGTGGCCATCGCGTCTCTTGGCAACACTACTGACTTCCCTCTATTTAGACTATTTACAATACTTATCTCTGCAAGCCCTATTGCCGACGAAGGGAGTCGGCGAGGGCTTGCACGACGACGTCCTGCGCGGTCTGTGGCAGGTGGCGCAGCCCATCCACGAGGCACGCAGCCTGCGCTAGCGCGTACTGGTGACGACCCTGGCCCTGGACCTGCTGCTGCTGTGCCGGTGCAGGGTGGACATGTAGCTGCCCCACCGCCATGACCTGATACCGATAGTGGTGGCGCGCGCCCACCTCCTGCTCCATACGTACCTTTCTGCCCTCAACTGGATAGCCGCGCGCCTTTCCTCCTCCAAGCGCAGCACCTCTCGGTTGCGCCTATTAAACTCCTCTTGAATTCGGCGTTCGTGGGTAAAGTTCGTCTCCACGAACTGTGCGTGCGCCGCGCTGCACCTCGGTCAATCCTCCAGATCGACGCCGTGCCTTCCTCAATTATAGCAGAAGGTGCGCACTTTTGGACGGGGGCACCTCATCTGGTCGTGCTCGTTCTGCCAACAATTAAAGCAGTGGAACGGTGGCGGGTCCACTGCTGGATCCGTTCGGATGGGCCTCAGCCCCCCCAAACATCACGACGTTGAGCCGGACGGGTTGCGCTGCTCTCTCGGCGCCACTCTTGCTCGCTCCTCAATGGCCAGCCGCTGGCGCAGCCTCCCTTGCTGTGGCGGTAGCTGCTCGCTTTGGCGCGGCCTTTCCTCGCGCCTGGGTGGCGTCGCCGAACGCTCTCGCCTGAACGGCGCACCAGGATGCTCCTCGAGCGGCGGTGAAGGACGGCGCGACACATAATCCTCAATAGTAGGCTGGCGATTGGGGTTGTAGCGGCGCGCGCGGCGCCTCTGCGTCCGGCTCATACGCGGTGTCGTCACCTCCCTCGGCGGTGGTTGTGCGCGTCCCTGCTGTGGCTGAGCTGGCTCTGCTACTCCGTCGTCCGAGTCCCAATTCTCGTCGACATAGGGCCACACGCGCTCTGGCCTCGGTTGCGGTCGAAGCGCTGGGACGGGCTCGGCCGTTGGTGCCGGAACCTCAGCTGTTTCCCTTGGCAGCAGCGGGCTGCTGAGCGCAACACATGCATCAGCCTCCATCGGCTCCTTGTCGCAGACGTCGAGCAGATAGCGCTCGAGCTCGTCCTCCGCCCTCCTGCTCTCCTCCTGATCCGCACAGTTAAGATCTCCGGCCCGTTCTACCTCCTCTCTCTCGGCGTCACTAATCGTCCCCTCGTCCGCGTCTGGCTCGTCGTCAATAACGATGACGAGGTCATGAAGGCGTCGCATAGCAGCCTCGGCTGCTCGCTCGCGCATCAGAGCGGCCTCGTGCTCTGCCTCCATGGCCTCGATCCTCACGGCTGCTCTGAAGATGATGGCTTAGACGAAGCCGACGGTGGCTCTCTCAGCCTCTCTCTCCCTTTGATCATGTGCATACCAGCTGCTGCTGGACTCCGAGCGCTCCTCTACTCTCGGCGTCACTTCTGTCTCGCTGCGGGGAGTTGGTGGCCTCTCCGTTCCCAAGGGGGAAGACGGCCTCGCCTCAGCTCCCTCCGCAGTTGTAAGTAATTTTCGGGGCCCTAGGGGGAATATATCGCTTAAGTTCTGATACGTGCGCTTTCGCGATGCGCCGCGTGTCCCCACCTACACTCTCGAGAACGTAAACCGTCGGCGATTTAATTTCTACAATCGTAAGCAGTCCCTCGTAATTCGGTGCTAATTTCGCAGAAAACTTATTAATCCCACTAGATAACGGGTGCGTTCGCCGCATAACTAAATCCCCCTCGCTAAACTGGACAACACGCTTGTTTTTATTGTATTCTTGCGTCTGTTTTTCTCGCGTCTGATCAATGTGTCGCCCCACCAAATCTCGCAACGCATCTAATCGTTTAACTCTATCCACCCAAACCTCCGGCGGCATTCTTAAAATCGGGCGCGCCCCCTCGATTTCCCTGCGCAGACTCTTTACTGGACGCGGGTGCCTACCGAAATTTAAGAAAGCTGGCGACACGCGGGTCGTCACTTGAATTGCAGTATTAATCGCGTGGCACAATTCGTGAATATGCGCGTCCCAATTACGATGATCGGCTCCTACAAACGCGGCAATCATCGTTTTCAGTGTCCTATTACTCCTCTCTACCGGATTCGCTTGAGGATGATACGGCGGCGTCGTTACGTGTTTTACTCCGTACTCTTCCAAGACTTTACGCAGCGTCTGGTTGTCAAACTTGCGTCCATTATCAGTTAATAAATACTCCGGTGTCTCCCATCGGAATAAAATCAATTCTTCTAACGCGCGCGCTCCTGATTTTCCATCTGCTTTCCTAATCGGTTTTAATTCTACCCACCGCGTGAACAAATCCTGAAACACAATTAAGTACTTCATTTGACTCTTACTCGGCGGAAACTCCATTAAATCCGCGACTACTACTACCCACGGCCTCTCTACTATTCTACTACTCATCAAACCCTGCGCTCCCGTCTGCACTACCTTATATTTTTGGCATTGCTCGCACGCTCGCACAAAATTATTTACGTCATCGTACATACCCTTCCAGTAGTATTCGCGCGCAATACGATCATACGTCATCTCTATACCGACGTGCCCTGACGAAGGTGTGCTATGCGCGTCTGACATAACTCGCTCTCTTACTTCGACCGGCAATACTAATTTTAATTTGTCTTCGCCATCTATAATTTCCCCTAAAAGCGGATCCTCGCGATACTTATAGAGTTTTCCTTCTTCCACTATCCAATCCTTGTACTTAAGCGGCGTCGCTCGTACCTCGCTCAACATACGCAGATACCACAGATCGCGAATTTCTTCAAACGCGGCTGCTTCTATCTCTACTTGATCGTACATTCGAGAGAGCGCGTCGAGAAACTGATGCAACGAACCCTTGCGATGCTGGACTTCAAAGTCCCATTGCTGCATCTCTAACGCCCATCGCGCCAGTCGCCCTGACGGCTCCTTTAAATTCCTCAACCACTTCAACGCACTGTGGTCTGTAATCACTGTGAATTTATATCCCTCTACATACGGCCTAAACTTTTTGATCGCCCATAGCAACGCGAGACACTCTTTCTCTGTCGTTGAGTAATTACGCTCGGCTGACGTCAATGTCCGGCTTGCATAAATAATCGGGTGCTCTTCGTCTTTAAAAATTTGCGCGAGAAGCGCGCCTAACGCGGAACTGCTCGCATCGCACTGAATAATAAACGGCTTTGTAAAATCCGGTCGCGCAAGAACAGGGGCTCGCGTCAGAGCGTCTTTAATGTTTTTAAACGCTGTCTCCTGCTCTTCTCCCCACTCCCATTTCTGCCCTTTAAACGTGAGTCTATTGATAGGCAATTTCATCTCCGCGTAATTCTCAATAAAACGCGCGTACCAACCTGCCATCCCTGAAAACGTCCTGACCTCGCTCACATTTCGCGGTGCTGGATAGTTCAATACCGGCGCTATTCTCTCTGGATCTGGCCGCAACCCCTCCTGATCCAACAGATAGCCGAGATATGTGACACGTTCGCAGCAAAACTCGCACTTCTTCCTCTGTGCTACTAACCCCGCATCAGTAATTCTACGCAATACTATTTCTAGCCACTTTAAATGTTCATCTAAGGTTTCCGTCACGACCATGATGTCGTCCAAATAGCAAAATACGTACGGCTCGCACTCCGGCCCGAAAAGCGCATCGATTAGTCGTTGAAAGGTCGCCGGCGCATTTGCTAAGCCGAATGGAATTCGCGTGAACTGCCATAACCCCGATCCTGGCAAAGCAAAAGCCGTGTATTTTCTACTCGAACGCTCTAGCGGCACCTGATAGTACGCTTGACGCAGGTCTACTTTTGAAATATACCTAGCGTTACGCAAACGGTCTAAAATCGCATCCATGTTCGGAATTAGGTACGCGTCTTTCTTCATGGCCTTGTTGACATCGCGATAGTCAAAACACATGCGACCCTTGTCGTCCCGCCACGAAATTATTGGCGCGCTTCGCCAGTCGCTCGCTGAAGACTCTATTATATCCGCTTTAAGTAATTTCTCTACCTCACCGTTCGCAAACTCGAACATTTTCGGTGACATTCTCCGGGGCTTCTGTCGCACCGGCGCTGAACCCTGCATATCTATATGATGCTCGACTAGATCCGTTACACCCGGTACATCGCTCTCGGGCGGCAAGAGTCTACCTACAAGTTGCTCCACTAGCTCACGCTCGCTAGTCGCAACTTCGCTTATGCCCGCGCATTCGGCATAAATCGGCGCTTCTTCGCTCACTTCTTTTCCCGCAAAAGTCCTCCAACTTCCGTCGCTTGACCGCCACTCGCCTCTCGCTAGCCTCGCGTCGATGTCAAACTCTTTGCAGGAATCTATACCTAAAATTAAGTCGTGATCTAATTCGGGCACGGCCTTCACGCTAATCAATTTCGAATCCCGATCGACTTCGATCATCAGATCGAGTACACCTATCACGGGAGTCACCTTTCCGTTAACCGATCTAATCACCGAATCATATTCTTTTAATCGGTTTTTAACTAACTCGGTAACGCGCGGCCCTACGAGTGATAAAGTTGTTCCCGGATCGAACAATGCTTTATACTCCTGCCCGCCTAGCATTACTGTCAAATAATACCGATTATCTATCCTCATACCCGCGACGCCACTATCATCCGCTTGCTCGCTTTCTACGTTTTCGCTCTGATTTTCGCCGCTAATCAGTGCTTCAATATTACCTGCTCTCGCGCGCTCTTTACGATGATACTCCTCGTGCAGCTCGCGCATCATCTCCTCGGCGGCGAGTTTAAGCTATTTATCTAAATCGGGGTCGAAATCATTATTTGCTAAGCACGGAGACGCTCGCTCCGCCCCGCTCTCGCCGAGCGTGTCCGACAGTACAGCCTCGTGTACTTGCAGCCCGCGCGCTGCACCC
Source organism: Torymus aiolomorphi (assembly GCA_036365515.1). NCBI lineage: Eukaryota > Metazoa > Arthropoda > Insecta > Hymenoptera > Torymidae > Torymus > Torymus aiolomorphi. The sequence continues at coordinate 250,832,897 of CM070874.1, forward strand.
TGAAACTGACTCGTATTAGCTATTATCGATTCTCCGCTCGTTTCTATTTTACTCTCTACACTCACTTCTCCTATCACTATCGCATCAGCTTCCTCGCACAATTGCTGATTTCCGCATAAGTCTTCATCTTTATTCGCACGCTTATTCGCACACACGCTCCCCGTATTTCTAGTATTCTCCCTCTTACTAGTATGCTCTGCCCTTTTATTCGCATGTTCCGGGGCCTTATTCTCTTCTAAGGTGCGTAATAAACCCGCTAAATCTGATACTAAACTATCGTCCCTGGCTAACGGGAATTTACCAGCGCGGGGAGCGAGGTTTACTTTGGCCCCGCGCCCTGCGTGTTTCCCGGCGCATTAAGGGCGCACAGCGCGCGCACGTTAGTACCGTCACTTCTGGCGCTCCACACTTGTTGCACGCTAAATTCGCTCGCTGCGGACACTCACGCGCTACGTGCCCTCGTTGCCTACACCAATAACACACAACATACGGACACTTGAAGGCGCGGTGCCCCACTCTCTGGCACGTAAAGCACGGACCCACGAACGGCTTTTTCGACTTCCCCTCTTCGCGCTTCGAGTCAGGCTTATCGCGATGCTCCTGTCTACCCCGCTGTCCGCTCGCCTGATTAGCTTGCGCACGCGGCTCATACGCTTGCCTGTCTCCGTTCGGCATAACTCCAGGCTGACGAACAAGCTGCGCATTCTGTCCCGGAACGTACGCCTTGTTTCCGCCTCGCTGATTTCCTCGCGTTACCTCCGCGTACGTCGCGCCTTGTCCGCCACGGACCGGGTTCGTTTTCGCAGGCCCTTGCTGCACTCCCATCACCTCAGCTGCACTAGCGCTAGCGTCGCTCGCACTTCCCTTCTCATCTCGCTTCTTGCTCTTACGCTTTGGCTTCGATAATTCTACCGGCGCGCTCTCTTCCCCCGCGGCAGCTATTTTTGCTTTAATCGCACTTGACAGGCCTGTAAAAGCAGCGCTTTGTATGTGCATCTTCTCCGCGGGCGGAGGAGGCGCATAACGGCCGTCAATCTCCTTACGCTGCTCAAACCGCCGATCATACTTAACCATATCGTCCAGCGTATCGACTACTTCATCAATCATCGCGCGGCGATATTCTGGCAAGAGATTTCGGTAAGCCCGATCAACCTGACTGCCCTCACTCGGCGGCTGCTTAAAATGCGAAACTATCAATCGGAAATTTTCGATATAACTCTCTACCGATTCTCCTTTCCCTTGCGTTCACCGGCGCAAATCATCAAGGAGATCCTGCCTGTCATATTCTCCGATAAATCCTCGCTTAAAAGCCTTCTCAAACGACTTCCACGAATTAATGTGCGCATTTTCTAATCTAAACCAAGTCGCTGCCTCACCCGTAAGAACGCACGGTAGCGCGCCTAGCATGCCGGCATCACTGAGATGATTACCCGCTTTGCAATTACTCAATTGATGCAGAATCTCCTCCGCCGCTCTCTTAGTCCCCTTACCATTAAACTTTAAGTTCCAACTGCGTAATGTTTTCCCCGCGCGAATCCCATCATCATCGGCGCGGTGTCAACGCGACCCTCGCACGTCGCGCTCTGAATCGCTCTCCAATGACGACGCCTGCAGTCTATCGCGCCCCCGCGTTCTCGGCTTCCTATCACTTCTACGGTGCGAACCATGCCGGCGCTTACGCACCCTCACGGAATCGTCGCTCGAGCTCGACGAAGACTCTTCCTCCGTATCTTTATACTCGCGCGCTCGCGCCCTATCCTTTCTCTCACTGCGCTTACTCTTATGCACTAACTCCCATTCCGATTCACTGCCATTACGCTTCCGCTCTGCTACGCTCTCACGCTCCACGCGCAAGTTACTTCGGGGGATTCGATTCACGCGCACCCTCTCCGAAGTCTTGCGCGTACCTTTCTTTTTTCCTAACTCCGCTCGTTTTGCGGCATCCGCCAACTCTCTAGCCCTACGCTCGCTCTCGCTCGCGCGCGCTCTCTTGCCGGCTTGCCACTGCCGCGAGAATCTCGCCATCATCCTCGCTACCTTCATCGGATCCCTCACTCGCCGGAGTCTCGCTCGCTTCGAGAATTTCATCATAATTCTGCACGGGCGTATACCATCGCTGACGCTCGTCTCTCCGCGGCGCTTGCAGAATCGGTAACGGTCGCGGAGCTATTCTCTGTAAAATCAATCCACCCCTCTGACCTCCCACGCCTCGCACGTAACGCTCCGAGTAGTACTCCCACTGACCCTGTCCGTTCATCTGCGCGCGTATTTCCAGCGAAAGAACTACGTTTAGCACATGTTGCATCGCGAAAAGCGCGCGAGTTACTCCGGCCGTTGGCCTCGTGCTGCAGGATGGTATAACCATCCTGTCGTCATCGCGGTGTTCGCTACCGTCGTTATCGGCGCACTAATGGTTATTGTGGATGTAGGCGGCACGTGTATTTACACATGCTCGGTGTGCACCACATAGACTCGCGCTGGCTCGTCCTCATCGCTCGACGTCGCGCGTTGCTCCCCCTCTCCGGCGCCACTACCAAGGCGCGGTTACCTGCTCCCGCTCTACCTTCTCTCTAGGTGTCATCACCGATGCCTCATCCGCGGGCGCGACTTCCTCCGCGTCATCCCACGGATACCAGGGAATTTCCACGTTCCCTGGCTCCGCTGCCCTCAACGCTGCCCTCAAAAGCCGCTCGCGCAATGTGGCTTCCGGCCCGACGCACGAACACCCGTTAACATTTAACTCGGCGCGCACTTCCTCGGCCGATAATCTTCCGATATTACGCTTTTTCTCCCTCCTCCCACGCGAGCTCATCAGCTCTCGCATCGTCGCCTGATGCCGCTGCATCTCCGTTTTCGGTTTCACCATCCTCGTTTATAAATATGCGGTACACGCTCACACGACTAAAATCACGAACTCACTAATTCTTCCACATAAACATTGCGCGCGCTCGTCCTATTCGCGGTATTGTTTACGTTCGCGCTACCTCAAGGCAAACGCCGCGCGCCGCGATTCCGCGAAGCCGGCCGATTCTCGACGCGCGCGAACGCGTTGCGCGCTGTTCTACACGGAACAGAGAAAATTACTTTTATATTCCTTGCCGCGCACTGTCTATCTAATCATTTGCATTAACACTTTTCACTTTTGAACGACGCCCCACGTTGCCTGCGCCATTTTATGACACGGTATTTCGCGCGAAGAGCGGCGCTCTCTCACTTTCCCCCGCCCCCCTTTCGCGGCGCTCGCGGCCCTCAGCAGTCGAAAACTGCTGCCGAACACCGCTTGAAATCCCTTCGCGCGCCCACACTCGCACAATCATACTCGACGCAGTTACCGCGTCGCAAACATTTGTAGAGAAAACATTATTTATACTGATATTGTATTTGCTAGGTACGGTACTTACAATTTTCTCGACGATAACAATTAACGCCAGAAAACAGAAAAACGTGGCGAGGTTTAACGAGTCACGGGCTTGCGCTACTCGACGCCGACCCACGATATCAAAATCACGCGAGGCCGGCATCGAGCGCGCCTTCATGTTCTCAATGGTTGATAGGCGTCGGCGAAAACTGTGGAATAGGGTTTACATACCCTGGATCCCCGGTACACACATACACAGAACACTAGCCTGTTGACATGAGAGACACCTGAGTTAAAATTATCCAAACTGTCCTTTCCAATTTGATATGTATGGTTTGCAGTGATATGTACAAGTGCCACTTAATTATTTTATCACATACCTCTGAATTAGGAGAAAATCCATGTAATAAATATTATATTGTCCTAAATTTATTGCTAAATGGATTTCCTCTTTTGCTGTAACTTATATAACAATAACTTATGCTTTTATATATATATAGATACTTGCAAATCATAAATATTAAGTTAAAAAAAATTAGAATGACTTGTTAAACCTCAAGACACGCACATGTCAATACTCTTTAATACATGTGAAGTTATTTTATAAATATATGTGAATTAGAAATAAATGTGAATGCTTTCTATGGTTTTGTACTAAATCAACTGGTATTCACTCTTTTTTCTCAAGAATAATGTACCTTAGGAAAAGAAGCTAAAATGCAATTAATGTAGGTTAGTCTTATATGCCTATGACACGAGGGATAAATATGAAAGAGCATTGGCATTTTGTAGGGCTTTACTACTGATGATACTGATGCTACTGCATCTTTATTATACTGATAGTTCTAGCAAAAACTGAATAGTATAAGCTTACAAATTATGAGGCAGGAAATTGAAAAAATTCGGACAAACTATTTTGGATCCGCTAGTTTATTCCAGCCTAACACCAGACTGGAATAAACTAGCGTATCCAATATAGTTCATCTAATGTTCAATTTTTTCATCTTCCTTAATCATACTTATACGAAAAATTCAAAACACACCGTACAAATTATGAGGAATTTTATAATCTCTAATTAAATGTTCTTATTATAACTAAATAATTTTTTATCAATCATTTCCAATTAAAATATGTCAAGTTAACATTCACTTTAATAAGATACTAGGCCAGGCAAGAAAAATTTTATAGTAATGGTTCACCTATTATTCGTTAAACAAAAGTGTGGTATTGAAAGGACAGCAGTGATATTGTTGTCTGGATCTAAAGTTATATGAAATGTCATATGAAATATCAGTCTTCTTCCATACTGCTAAGAAAAACATATTCAATATTAGTTGATTCATTACACAGAGCAAAATTTATTTGTAAATTTTAATCTTTATAAGAAAATTTATTACTTTTATAGTAGCGCTGGAACATACTCAACATGTGGTATTTATTCTGTTTTAAATATTAATTTTTATTATTTTTGTAGCAAATTTTCCTATTTGAAATAGTACTTTTTATGACTGCTGCAAAAATAATAAAAATTACTATTTCAGATAATAAAATTTGCTACAAATATGATAAAAATTATGATTTAAAAAATAAAATTTGCTATGAAAATTATAAAAATTACTATTTAAAACAGTAAAAATCCTACATGTCGAATGTGTTCCAGCACTACTATAAAAATAACGCTAAATGCTAATTGATCATTAGAATATAGCTTACAGTTTGTACGCTAAATGCAGCAGTAAATTTAAAACAATATTATATTTACGACATAGCCTTTTATAAACTTTAAGCTATATTTCGATGATTAAGTAGCATTTAATAATACTGTATGGGTTTCTTCTTTGAATATAAGTTATAAAGCAGATAAATATTAAATTAAACAAAATAGAGTAGACAATTTCAACCGAAGAAAGGTACCTGTCAATACTCTTTAATGTGGAAAGTTATTTTATAAATATATGAGAATCGGCAATAATTATAAATGTTATTTATTGTCTTGTACTGAATCAACTGATATTCAAATTGTTTCTATTGTATTGCATTTTGGCTCTTGGGTGTCGCATCTACAACTACAACTACAACCAAGAAAGTTGATATGGATTTTTAGTAATAAATCATTGAAAATATACTCACTATAACAAGCGTGATCCTTGAAAATGTATGCACAGATAAGTCGACCAAACCATCTCCAGTGATGGAAGCCACATAGTGATCTTTAGAAAAATAAACAGTGGTTGAAGTAACAATAGTAAACTATTATAAATATTGAATTGTTACTCACCAGGTGAGGAGACACAAAAAGGGCTCTACTGAGATCAAGTGCATTGTAGCAGGGATCAGAAAGAAGAATTTGCCACGACTGGCAGAGAAGGAAGTAATAGCTTTCCCTAGCTAATACACGGCTCCCTCGTAGCACAACTAGGAAAATGCAGAAGCATGGACACAGCAAGAATACATGAAAGTGTGAGTGCACTTGCTCACCTATATATAGATGTAAACATGAGAAACATAACCACGAAGATGACAGCTATACTCTCTACAGGTAACGTCGGCTGGAAACTCGGCACGACCTTGAAGATAAGAGCGTGGACAGCAGCAGAAGGTCTTCCTCGACGTAGATGCAGCAACCATCAAACTCTCACGTTCGAACTTTCGTCGTCGTAACCCTTAAAGCGCACGGGAGCACCGGTCAAAACGACGTCGATGAGTGCTGCGCACATGCACTCCCTTTGGCGCCCCTCTCTCCTCTCCTCTGCCTTTGCCCCTCGCCAGCTCTCTCTCTCTCTCTCTCTTTCTCTCTCTCTCTCTCTCTCTCTCTCTCTCTCTCTCTCTCTCTCAGGTCACGACTGGAGTTCCTTAAGGTAGTGTTTTAGGCCCCTTGCTCTTCTCGATATTCATAAATGACCTGCCTAGCTGCCTTGAGTACTCGAGACACATGATCTTCGCTGACGATACGCAAATTTACCATTCATTCTTCCCCAGCGATCTGAATGAAGGTATAGCAACATTAAGTCATGATGCCACGGCTGTTGCTAACTGGGCCGCTGCCAATGGGCTGAACCTTAATATTGGTAAAGCAAAAGCCATCATCCTTGGTAGCCAATACTATACCTCTCAGTTAGACCTCAATGCTATTCCAAAAATTTCGGTTGCCGGCCGCGACCTCCCCTACGAGGTTGAGGTTCAAATTCTGGGAGTGTTGATTACTCCGTCTCTCAATTGGAGCAACCATGTCAATCAGTGCCTTCGCAGAATTCATCGGTCGCTTTATTCACTACGACACTTCAAACATTCACTTACGAGAAGTCTGCGGCAAAATTTGGTTGAAAGCCTAGTAATCCCTCACTTTGATTGGGCCTGTGTGGTCTATCATAACCTCGATGGCATGCGTGAGCTTAAACTCAAGCGTGCATTGCACGCCTGCATCCGCTTCATCTACGGTAATATACTGCGGCGTGCGCATATTACGCCATATCGCCTCGAACTGGGTTGGCTCTCCCCAAAAAGTAGGCGCGACTACTTCACGGGTTCGCTAGGCTTTCAAGTTATCTGCCACGGTTTACCATCGTACCTCGCTGACAAATTTATACTAATCAACACTGATATAACGGTCAGATCCTCCGATCGTCTTCCCGATCGATCTCTCTTTTTCCGCACCACTCGCACAGAAGCTCTCAAACCCTCCTTCATCATCCTTGCCTCTAACATCATCAACTCCCTCCCACCTACTCCCTTCTCTCTCTTTTTTCTCAACAGCTTCAAATCATCCCTATTTTCTTTTCTCCTTGACAGGGATCAGAGAGACTGGCAATTTCGGATCCTTTCGGAGGGTCTTACTAATCTCTATAACCTTGGTATGTAAATTTACGCGGCCCCTCGTTTTCGTCTGTGCCACCTTGCGTGCCGTCCATTGTATATTATTTTTGCGTTGTATTTGGCGTTGTATGTTCCTTGCGTTCGATCTGCGCCGCCTTGAGCTACTCTTGTGCTACTCATGTTTCAATCCTTCACGGATCTGTACACCTAACTTTAAGGATAGTTTATAAGTATCGATTGTAAGCCTCATTTATTCATCTACTGCGCTTTTCACCATCTTACTACTTTCATTACTTTCTTTGTAAAAGCACTCGGCTTTAACTTGTTTATCTTTTCTAATTGTATTCTTATTTTGTTCACCATTATTATTATTTTTACCAAATTGTATCATTTATTTTTGTTAACTAGTGCGAGATTGGGTTATAACCAGTGGCCGAATAAAGAATCTAATCTAATCTAATCTAATCTCTCTATTAGTTTCTACACACTGAGAAGCAGAAAGCGCTACTACTAAACTTACCCTATGCTAGTATCCGCTCCCCAAAAAGTGTAGTGGCTGCACCTTTTAAACGCGCTGATGGTACGTTTTAAAGTCACGTGACCTTCGTGCGGACACAAACAAAAATAAAAGTACACTCGCCATACCCAACGGCGCACTGGCTACACTAAAAGGCGCGGCTACTACACCTTTTCCGAGTTAAACTACCATGTCAATATTCTGCGTACTAGCTATACTGGCGGTGTAGTAGCCGTACTTTTTGCTTCTCAGTGTGCACATGTGCGCGCTGCCGGCGGCAGTTATCGAACGTCGTGTTGACCGGTGCTCTCGCACTTCAAGGGTTACAACGACGAAATTTTGAACGTGAGAGTGTAGTGGTTATTGGTTACTGCTTCTACGTCGAGGAAGACCTTCTGCTGATATCCACGCTATCATCTCCGAGGTGGTGCCGAGGTTCGTGCTGACGTTGCCGGTCGAGTATGCTACGAGGGAGTTGTGTATTACCTGGGGAAAGCTATTTCTTCCTTCTCTGCCAGTCGTGGCAAATTCTTCTTCCAGATCCCGGCTACAATGCACTTGCCGCTAGAGAAGTTCTTTTTGCAAGTTTGTTGCCGTCTCCTCACCTGGTGAGTAACATTCCGATATTTAATAGTTTGCTATTGTTACTTCAAGCACTGTTTATTCTTCTAGGATTGACTGGGTGGCTTACGTCATTAAAGATGGCTTGGTCGACTTATCTGTGTATGCATTTCCAAGGATGACACTTGGTATAGTAAGTATTTTTCCAATGATTTATTGTTAAAAATAAAATGGTTTTTATTAACAAAGCATCTATAATTATTACCAGTTCACACATGTTTATAAAATAACTTCACATATTAAAGAGTATTGACAGGTGCATGTGTTCGATTGAAATTGTTTATTCTGTTTTGTATAATTTAATATTTATGGATTGCCAGTTTTCCACATATAAAAGTATAAGTTATTGTTATATAACTTACAGTAGAAGAGCATACCCTGCCGTATTGCTAAATACTGTTTTATCATTTTCTTTTTCATACTTTATCATTAAAATACAGTTTACAGTTTGTAAAAGACTATGTAATAAATATAATATTGTTTGAAACTTATTGCTGCATTTAGTGTACAAACTGTAAGCTATATTTTAATGATCAATTAGCATTTCGCAATAATGTATGGGTTTCTTCTTTTGTTGTAAGTTATATAACAGTAACTTAGACACACATGTAAATAATCTTTAATATGTGAAGCTATTTTATAACTATATGTGAATTGGCCATAATAATATGTGCTTTTTATTTTCTTGTACACGGAGAAAAATTTATTTGTAAACTTTACTCCTTTTATAAGAAAATTTATTATTTTTATAGTAGTGCTGGGACACATTCGACATGTAGGATTTTTACTGTTTTAAATAGTAATTTTTATAATTTTCATAGCAAATTTTATTTTTTAAATAATAATTTTTATGATATTTATAGCCAATTTTATTATCTGAGATAGTAATTTTTGTTATTTTTGTAGCAGTCATAAAAAGTACTATTTCAAATAATAAAATTTGCTACAAAAAAAATAAAAATTAATAACAGGATAAATCCCACATGTTGAGTATGTCCCAGCGCTACTCTAAAAGTAATAAATTTTCTTATAAAGATTAAAGTTTACAAATAAATTTTGCTCTGTGTAATGAATCAACTAATATTCAATCTGTTTTTCTTAGCAGTATGGAAGAACACTGACATTTCATGTGACATTTCATATGACTTTAAATCTAGACAACACTATCACTGCTGTCCTTTCAATACCACACTTATGTTTAAGGAATAATAGGTGAACCATTGCTATAAAATTTTTCTTGCCTGGCCTAGTATCTTATTAAAGTGAATGTTAACTTGAGATATTTTAATTGGAAATGATTGATGGAAAATTATTTAGTTATAATAAGAACATTTAATTAGAGTTTATAAAATTCCTCATAATTTGTACGGTGTGCTTTGAATTGTTCGTATAAATATGATTAAGGAAGATGAAAAAATTGAACATTAGACGAACTATATTGAATACGCTAGTTTATTCCAGCCTAACACCAAACTGGAATAAACTAGCGTATCCAATATAGTTTGTCCGATGCCTATTTTTTCAATTTCCTGCCTCATAATTTGTAAGCATATACTAATCAATTTTTACTAAAACTATCAGTATAATAAAGATGCAGTAGTATCAGTATCATCAGTAGCAAAGCCCTACAAAATGCCAATGCTCTTTCATATTTATCCCTCGTGTCATAAGCATATAAGAATAAGCTACATTAATTGCATTTTAGCTTATTTTCCTAAGGTACATTATTCTTCATAAAAAATATTGAATATCAGTTGATTTAGCACAAGACCATAGAAAGTATTTACTCTCTACAAATGGTAATAATTTTATTCATGACTGTATAAACTCTCACCCTCCTTCTCTTTTCCACCCCACTCTTTCTCCCTCCCTCCTTCTCTCTCAACAACCGTCAACCTGAGTACCAAAAATTTAATGAGAGCTTAAATATTTTTTTTAAAACAATGAACACGTTTTTTAAAAGCTAATTTAAGTACATTCTATAACAACATAATTCCTTTTAATTCTTCTACTCTCTTCTATTCAATAAGCACTCTTTACAAATGGTAATAATTTTTTTCATGACTGTACAAATAATAATATTGCTAATATAAAACCTTCTACGAAAGTATAAAATAAGGCAAGTATAGACGTTTTTTCTGGATAATCTATAAAAAACAACACAATTTGTCTAGTCCTTTTATTTCTTCGAATCTCATCTATTCAATAAGCACTCTCTACAAATGGTAATAATTTTTTTTATGACTGTACAAATTATCTATAAAATAATAATATTTATGATTTTATAAAAGAAATCAAATAAATACGAATGAAAAAGTCTTTTAATTCTTTGAGTCATTGTATGCTGAACAAATTATATGTAAGTAAGTACATTCAAATTGTTCACTGCAAATCAAACAAACGAAAGTTGTGAAATCAATTATCGATAGTCAGGTAATGCAAACAACTCTCGGAAACTACTGTATGACTGTTCTCAGAAATATATTCAAATTTGTTCATCTTTCTGAGCTATACAAATTGGCATGGTGTGGTTTGTGCACATAAGAATTATGCACATATTTATTGTGCACACTTTAGCATTGGTGTATATCTATATCTATGTGTATACTCCAATGCTAAAGTGTGCACAATAAATATGTGCATAATTCTTATGTGCACAAACCACACCATGCCTACAAATTAAACACAAGAAAGTACTGAAATCAATTTATTGTAGTAGTATCGGCCATAAGTTAACTTGACTGACATAATAGAACTTTTCGTATCTAGCGTGTAAAATTACATTTTACGCCCACGTTGTAACTTCAAAATTATTCAGCCAGCGGGCATAAAATACTACTTAGCGCCGAAGAGGCCCAATAGCTCACATACTCTTACAAAACTTTATGGAACCTACGCACTTTACGCCCGTGTGGGCGAAAATTATTTTAATTATATAACTATAATGCCTTCTCTTTATTTCTAAAATTCATAAGATTTTTTTTAGATATTTACGAAAAGTCAAAGCCTATATAAAAACCGCTGCCAATTCATTGGCCCGTTGCTTCCTCAAACTTCATTTTGTGATTCCTTTAATTAATTTTCAATAACAAAATTTATAATTTTTGCAACAAATTATGCCATAATTATAATTTAATTTATTTTGAAGATTAAAATGTATTAATTTTCAAATTGTGTTGGTAACTATGTAATTTTTTTATATAGGCTTTGACTTTTCGTAAATATCTAAAAAAATTCTTATGAATTTTAGAAATAAAGAGAAGGCATTATAGTTATATAATTGAAATAATTTTCGCCCACACGGGCGTAAAGTGTGTAGGTTCTATAAAGTTTTGTAAGAGTATGTGAGTTATTGGGCCTCTTCGGCGCTAAGTAGTATTTTATGCCCGCTGGCTGAATAATTTTGAAGTTACAACGTGGGCGTAAAATGTAATTTTACACGCTAGATACGAAAAGTTCTATTATGTCAGTCAAGTTAACTTATGGCCGATACTACTACAATAAATTGATTTCAGTACTTTCTTGTGTTTAATTTGTATAGCTCAGGAAGATGAACAAATTTGAATATATTACTGAGAACAGTCATACAGTAGTTTCCGAGAGTTGTTTGCATTACTTGACTATCGATTATTGATTTCACAACTTTCATTTGTTTGATTTGCAGTGAACAATTTGAATGTACTTACTTACATATAATTTGTTCAGCATACAATGACTCAAAGAATTAAAAGACTTTTTCATTTGTATTTATTTGATTTCTTTTTTAAAATCATAAATATTATTATTTTATAGATTATTTGTACAGTCATGAAAAAAATTATTACCATTTGTAGAGAGTGCTTATTGAATAGATGAGATTCGAAGAAATAAAAGGACTAGACAAATTGTGTTGTTTTTTATAGATTATCCAGAAAAAACGTCTATACTTGCCTTATTTTATACTTTCGTAGAAGGTTTTATATTAGCAATATTATTATTTGTACAGTCATGAAAAAAATTATTACCATTTGTAAAGAGGGCTTATTGAATAGAAGAGAGTAGAACAATTAAAAGGAATTATGTTGTTATAGAATGTACTTCAAAAATTAGCTTTTAAAAAACGTGTTGATTGTTTTAAAAAAATATTTAAGCTCTCATTAAAGTTTTTGGTACTCAGGTTGACGGATGTTGAGAGAGAAGGAGGGAGGGAGAGAGAGTGGGTGGGAAAGAGAAGGAGGGAGAGAGTTTATACAATCATGAAAAAAATTATTACCATTTGTAGAGAGTCCTTATTGAATAGATGAGACTAAAAGAAATAAAAGGACTAGACAAATTGTGTTGTTAGAATTTATCGTACTTAAAAAATAGCTTTTAGAAAACGTGTTGATTGTTTTAAAAAAATATTTAAGCTCTCTTTAAAATTTTTGGTACTCAGTTTCACGGAAGTTGAGAGAGATGGAGAGAGCGGGGAGGGTAAGAGAGAGAGAGAGAGAGAGAGAGAGAGAGAGAGAGAGAGAGAGAGAGAGAGAGAGAGAGAGAGAGAGAGAGAGAGAGAGAGAGAGAGAGAGAGAGAGAGAGAGAGAGAGAGAGAGAGAGAGAGCGAGCGATAAAGGGAGGGAGGGCGATAAAGGGAGGGAGGGCGGGAGAGACTAATACTTGTCTTAGTTTAAACTTTTGTAAAATGTTTTTTAGATATATTTCACAACTTTTTAAGAGAAAAGAATAATTACACAGTGTGATAACATTATGAGGGTTTATTATAGTATAGTATATTTTTAATATCATTAGTAAATGATAGTATTGTTATTCACAACAGTTTTAAATTTGAATGTTTCTTCAAGGAGCTCGAAAAATGATTACATTAGTAAAATTTTTTGAAATAATATAATCTAACGCGTATATTCTTAGTGATGATGATAATTTAACAATACTATTAATTATTGTAAAGTCATATGAAAATATCATTCTTTTTATGTTTTCAGTTTGCAGGAAAAACTTATATTACACATATCTTATTTTATACTTTCAAAGATTATTATTAAGAAGACAAATTAGATAAATACTAAAGGGATCGATATTTTTTTGAACAAATTAGATCTTAAAACGAAGCTTTTAGTTCATATTTTTATCATTTTTTTTCAGAGCATATTATAAGTATTTTCATTTTTTGGTACTAGAAATTGATTATTAAAGCCTTAAATTAGTTCTACTATAAGACTGCTATATGATAATATCATTAATTATTTTTGTAGCTTCGCAATTAATTATTGGCACCATGAGCCAATAATGAATTATATTATTCTCAACACTTGGATTTGTTGAAATTATCACTAACCCGGTCAAAAATATCCAGCTAGGAAACCCAATTGGATCTATGTCACATGAGAAATCCAGCTGGATCCGGGTGGATTTACACAGATTTCAGTAGATTAGATTAGACCACTTGTATTATTAACCCATCATTGCTACACGATTTGTAAAATGTGAGAAAAAAAGCTTTCTCGATATTTTTTTATAGTAGAGATATAAGTTCTTGAAATTATTATTGAAACTACTTAAATTAATAACCCATCATTGCCACACATCATCTTGTAAAATTAAAAATGCAACCAGTTTATGAACTAAGAATCACTGAGAATAAAAGATTTATTGACATACTCGTATAGATAAAACTTTTTGAAATTATTATCTGAATCTTGTCTAGAAAAATATTTACTAAAACTCTGAAACATTTTGACGTCTCCCATGGTGAGAAATCATATATTAGATTAACTGAGCACTTTTATTCATTGAAATTTTGACAATAACATATCATTTTTACTTTTTTCAGTATTCCCATGTTCATTAGGTATAATCTTTTTATTGGCACTTGAATAAATATGTACAACAGCCAGGGTTGCGAGTACTTAATTCCCGGAGGCAATAAATTCCTCTTCAAGTCCGAAATTCCGATGTGTTTTCGGACTTGATCGAAATCAAGTCCGAAATCACCTTGGAATTCCGGACTCGAGAGTGGTCAAGTCCGAAATTACGTCGGAATTCCGGACTTGATGGGTGTCAATTCCGAAAACACATCGGAATTCCGGACTTGAGGAGGATGAAGTCCGGAATTCCGACGTGTTTTCGGACTTGAGGAGGATGAAGTCCGGAATTCCGAAGTACTTTCGGAATTGACTGCCATCAAGTCCGAAGACACGGTGCATTTCCGGAATTCAGGATGCAACGAGCCCGAATTCCGAATAATTATTTTTTTTAGACTTTTCTGAGACGAACAAAGCTAACAGATCTTATCACAACAACGCTCAACGAAAGACTTAAGTTTAAGAAGTAACTTTTTAATATTTTATTCAACTCACTGCCGTATAATTAAATGCCCTTTTAATTATACAATCATTAACTAATTAATTAAAACTTTTACAGGTACTTTCATGTATTTGGCATTAATTTAATTAAATCTCATGATACCTTAGAGGTTTTTTGACCCGCTGAACACGTTTTCGATGACTATTTCGGTGTACAATAAAATCCTCATGCACAGGAGATGATTTTCTCGTAAATCATAACATCAAATGCAGATTTCACGATACCTGTGGGGTTTTTCGACATGCTGAACACGTTTTCGATGACTATGTCGGTGTACGACGAAATCCTCATGCCCAGAAGATGATTTTCTCGCGTATCATAGCATCTAGTGCGAATTTCACGGCACCTGGGGGATTTTTCGACCCGTTGAACACGTTTTTTATGACTATGTGGGTGTACAACTAAACCCTCATGCCTAGGAAATCATTTTCTCGCCATTTAGCATCTAGTACATATTTCATGGTACCTGGGGGGCTTTTCATCCCGCGGAACACGTTCTTCACGACTATTTTGCTCTGCGACGAAATCCTCGTACCCAGGAGATGATTTTCCCGAGATCATAGCATCTAATGCACTTTTAACGGTACCTGGGGGATTTTTCGACTTGTTGCACACGTTTTTGATGACTATTTGGGTATACAACTAAACCCTCGTGTCTAGGAGATCATTTTCTCGCCATTTAGCATCTAGTACATATTTCATGGTACCTGGGGAGTTTTTCGACACGCTGAACACGTTCCTGACGACAATTTTGCTCTCTAACGAAATCCTCATGCCCAGGAGATGATGTTCGCGCAAATCCTAGCATCTACTGCCCATTTCATGGTACCCGCTGAACACGTTTCCGTTGACTATTTCGGTGTACAATTAAACTCTTATGTCTAGGAGATGTTTTTCTCGCAATTTAGCATCTAGTAAAAATTTCATGGTACCGGGGGGGGGGGGGGGGGTTCGACCCGCTGGGCACAGTCTTGTCAACTATTTTGATCTACTCGCGTTCATAGCATCTAGTGCGGATTTCAGGGTACCTGGGGTTTTTTTTTTGGCCCGCTGAACACGTTTTTCACGACTATTTTACTCAACGACGAAATCCTCGTGCCTAGAAGATGATTTTCTCGCAAATTCTCGCACATTTCACGGTACCTGGGAGATTTTTCGACCTGTTGAACACGTTTTTGAGGATTATTTCGGTGTACTACTACAGTCTTATACCCAAGAGACGATTTTGTTGCGCATCATAGCATGCAGCGCAAATCACATCGTACCGGGGTTTTTCACAGTCCGAAGCTATTATAGCCATGTAATGCTAAACAAAACTCGTATAGACATCAGCCGAAAAAGTAGATGGGGTTAGTCTTCATACGTCGGCTGAGGGGAACGAGGTACCAACTTGGGCGAGATGTGGGAAGCTACCAACTCGCATGGTTGGCCTTGTAATTTTTAACAAGCTTTTGGAGAGGCCAACAAATATTCCATACAAAAGCGGTTAGGGGGTGCCTTAGTCACAAAAGACAACAAATTGAGCTAGGTTTAGATGTACCGACTGATACATAAAAGAATTAAAAAACCGCTGCCAATACATTGGCACTTAGCTTCCTCAAAATAATGTATTTATTCATTTTTTTTTAATTTTTTATAACAATAATTAATTGTATCATACCCAATTTTCTTTATGAATATTCGTAATAAATTAATATATATTTTTCGAATATTCATTCTTGTTACTCTTTTTCTCGTGCGACAACCCGATATTTTTATAAATCAATTTTTCAAAATATTATCACATGTTCAATTAGTTTTATTTTAAACCTCAAATATCTTTCGTCGTAATAGTTCGATTTTATTGGGCAACGAATTCAGTTTGAAGATATAAAAAAAATATATCTCTCCCAAATTTTAGGACTATTGGTTGATTTTCTTAATATTGTTATCGCGTGACAACAAAACTCCTACTTTTTTATAAAACATTGTTTTTTTTAAAAACAAATAAAGATAATCTTTTGAAATTTCAACCAAATATATTCTTCAATGAGTATAATAAGTGGTTAAAACTTGAAGTCGATAAATCAATTATTATTTGAAAAATTTATTAAATAATTTTGAGCACATTTTCATTAATAATAAATGACAGAGTGAAGATAATTTAAATATTAAAAAAAGAAAATGTACATAATTTAAATACCTTTCAATAAAAATTTATGATGTTAAGTAATAATATCTGTAACATATTAAACAAGTGGCCGACAACGGTTGCGTTTACCCTATTATTATATTATCATCAACAAAATGCTCATTAATTGAATTTTTTTTTTTTCAATTAACTTGTGTATAATATAATAACTGTTTTATACATAAAACACAAATAATACAAATTAAACACAATCATAATGGTTAATATAGTGAAGATTATGTTAATGATTATGATAAAATTATGATAAAATTAGTTTAAGATTATGTTAAGATTATGTGACAAAATACTACATGTTGTGTGCACACCATAATTTTTTAATAAACTTTCGCTGAATGTGCATAACTTGTCCACTCTTCTACAGCTTGTTCTATACAAAAAATTTCGATATTTTGAGTAAAAAATAAAGATAATTTTTTGAAATTTCAACCAAATATATTCTTCAATGAGTAAAATAAGTGGTTAAAACTTGATCGCGCTGTAAATTACCCTCAATAAAAGACAAAAGCAAGTGAACAACACGCACGCATAGCACGTGTTATTTCCATTTTCTAATATAGATATATCCAAAAAATTACGATTTAAAAAGAAGGCTAAATCAGTTTTAACCTCGAATATCTCTGAAATTCATAAACGAATTCTTTTACTCTAAAAACGTCTATAATAAATAATATACACTCTACATCTCCGCCAAATTAAAAAAAAATTAAAACAAGTTTTCTCTAGTTATCAGGCAACAAATAAAATAACTTTGTAAAATAGGAAAATTTTGAATATCAAAAAGTAATCGTACGATCTTGATGAAAATTCACATACATAATATCTATATCACATACAAAATTGTCTAGAAATCTGTAGCTGATTCATAGAACCGTTCTCGAGAAATTACGATTTAAAAAAAAGTTTAAAAAATTTTAACCTCAAATATCTCTGAAATTTATGGACCAATTATTTTGCCCAAAGAACTCGACCAAGAGTTATCCAAAATCTACCTCCACAAGGAATTTTGAAGAAATTACGACAATTTTCCATCCGGAATCGTTGGACATACAAAACTCATTTTTTTCATTTTTCATGTTTTACGTTTTTTTTAATAACCAAAGAACCGTGATAGCTAGAAACTTTTTTTTTTAGAATATATAGGTATTTTAATTCTCTTTTAAATGCTACCTATCCCATTCTGATACATACAGCCGTTCTCGAGAAATTACGATTCGAAAAAGAGATTACAAAAATTTTAACCTCAAAAATCTCTGAAATTTATGAACCAATCATCTATCCCAAAGAAAGGTGCAGGTGGCAACCAAAAATTTACCTCTACAAGGAATTTTGAAGCGATTAACACAATTTTACTCCCGTAAATTGTCGCCACCTAAAACACGTTTTTTTCATTTTATTCATTTTTTTCTCAAAAACTAACCAACAGAATGGATTCAATTTTATAAAGATTATAGCTATTCATAATCTCCATTATCATGATTTTTCTCAAAAAAATTGACCATTTAGTTAGGGAGTTATAAGCATTTAAAAAAAAAACACTTTTTTGTTAATAAAAAAATAACCGTGATAGCTAGAGAAATTTTTTTTTTTTAAATATAGGTTTTTTATGTTGTTTTGAACGCTCCCCATCCGATTATAAAATTTAAATCCAATCATTAAAAAAAATCAAAAATAAATTTTTTGAAAATGAAAAATTCGACATAAAACAAAAACGAATCAGTTAGTCGTACAAAATTATTTTTTTCCCGAATTCGGAATCAAAAAACAAAAAAAATGAGACCCGTCCGGTTAAAATCGACCGCGTAGATCCGAAAATAAAGCGGTACACACTCACACACACACACACACACACACACACACACACACACACACACACACACACACACACACACACACACACACACACACACACACACACACACATACACATCCATACAGACATTTTCTAAAATCATGTGACACAAACTTCTAACACCTTTATTCATGTTTCTAGAGCAATTTAAAGAAAATTATTTTACTATTACAAAGCTTCCTCTATGAGGAAGCAAAATTAGTTGTACACCCAAATAGTCATCAAAAACGTGTGCAACAAGTCGAAAAATCCCCCAGGTACCGTTAAAAGTGCATTAGATGTTATGATTTGCGGAAAAATCATCTCCTGGGAACGAGGATTTCGTCGCAGAGCAAAATAGTCGTGAAGAACGTGTTCCGCGGGTCGAAAAACCCCCCAGGTACCATGAAATATGTACTAGATGCTAAATGGCGATAAAATGATCTCCTGGCATGAGGGTTTAGTTGTACACCCAAATAGTCATCAAAAACGTGTTCAACGGGTCGAAAAATCCCCCAGGTGCTGTGAAATCCGCACTAGATGCTACGATACGTGAGAAAATCATTTTCTAGGCATGAAGATATCGTCGTACACCAAAACAGTCATCGGAAACGTGTTCAGCGGGTCGAAAAATCCCCCTGGTACCGTGAAATGTGCAATAGATGCCAGGATTTGCGAGAAAATCATCTGGGCATGAGGATTTCGTCGTACACCGACATAGTCATCGAAAACGTGTTCAGCATGCCGAAAAACCCCCCAGATGCCGTGAAATGTGCACTTGATGTTATGATTTACGAGAAAATCATCTCCTGTGCATGAGGATTTCATCGTACACCGAAATAGTCATCGAAAACGTGTTCAGCGGGTCAAAAAACCTCTAAGGTATCATGAGATTTAATTAAATTAATGTCAAATGCATGAAAGTACCTGTAAAAGTTTTAATTAATTAATTAAAGATTGTATAATTAACAGGGTATTTAATTATACGGCAGTGAGCTGAATAAAATATTAAAAAGTTACTTCTTAAACTTAAGTCTTTCGTTGAGCGTTGTTGTGATAAGATCTGTTAGCTTTGTACATCTCAGAAAAGTCTAAAAAAAATAATTATTCGGAATTCGGACTCGTTGCATCCTGAATTCCGGAAATGCACCGTGTTTTCGGACTTGATCGGAATCAAGTCCGAAATCATGTCGGAATTCCGAACTTGATGGCAGTCAATTCCGAAAGCACTTCGGAATTTCGGACTTCATCCTCCTCAAGTCCGAAAACACGTCGGAATTCCGGTCTTCATCCTCCTCAAGTCCAGAATTCCGATGTGTTTTCGGAATTGACATCCATCAAGTCCGGAATTCCGACGTGATTTCGGACTTGACCTCTCTCAAGTCCGGAATTCCAAGGTGATTTTGGACTTGATTCCAATCATGTCCGAAAACACGTCGGAAATTCGGACTTCAGGATGCATGAATTGCAAAATCTGCAACCCTGACAACAGCACAGCACTGATATCGCCTAAGTTTTTTGAAGATGACAGATGCTTTTTAAACCAAGGCTCAGACCAATATTTCAAATCGGCACCATAAATTATATTGTATATTTATAACCTCACATGTCACTCAGCAATATTTTCTTCTATGCAAAAAATTATTATGAAAATTATGAAGCTCATAACACGTAATTACTTATTAATACATACTTGAGCTATTTTCAAAACATTTCAAACTGATTTTAAGTAGAAGTTTTAAAATTTGATATAACACTTCATGCAACACATTTTACCGGTATTTTATTTTTTTATATTACGCAAAACACTGATTAGATGCCATTTTTTAATCACTATGTTATTTGTTATCTATAACATTTGATTATATGTGCACTTCATGCAACACATCATACCGGTATTTTATTTTATTTATCACAAAACACTGATTACATGCCATTTTTTAATCACTATCTTACTTGTTATCAATAAAATTTGATTATATATGCACTTCATGCAAGACATCATATTGGTATTTTATTTTATTTATTACACAAAACACTGATTAGATGTCATTTTCTAATAATCACAACATTTTTATTATCAATATAATTTTCTACTAGATAGACGATCTATGAAAATCACAATTTTCTTTTCTTATTTTGAAAAACTTACTTCAAAAAATAATACTTCTTTCGTACTTTGTGTCCAATACTGTCTAAATAAACATCTTAGTTGTTGTTTGTTTTATGTGTGATTCATTGGAAGCAATGAAACTGTCATTTTCTTCATTGACATCCACGTACTCTATTTGCCCTGTCAATTATGAAGACAAATTTTTAACATTCTTCTAAAATTATATCTCATATGAAAAACTTTCATGTTAAGAATATATAGATACATCTTGAAAAATATTGTGTCGTAAATAGTATTTGCCTCCTCTTCCATAATAATATTGGTTTGGTTTTTCTTTCTTGAGTAGTACTATATTCTTACTATCTTCTTTAATATAAATTATTCTATTCTTAAGCGTCTGTTCTTGTATTAAAATAACCTTTTCTTGTCCATTAATAATAAAATAACCACCAGGGTCATGAGAGCACTCGTTCATTTTTGCTAATTCAAAATTAGATTTTTCAGACAGTACACAATTAGAACTCAACATTATTGGCTATATTGCATATATCTCCATATTTCCAACATGAGTCGAAAAAATCTTCTGGTATAATATCTGTAAGATAATAATTAATGAATTCTTCTTTGTTAAAAAATATTCTTTAACAGTTATCTATTTACTTGGTAATATCCTTATATTTTCTGATATACTCTGTAAAAATAAAAACAAGATTTCACAAAGTAATAATACTTATTATAAACTTTATTGATTTATAACTTGATAATAAAAGTTTGCTACTTATCTGATTATAATATATTGCTATTGCCCATTGATATTCACAGCTGCTTACATAGGTTATTTTCCAATCCACTTGAAGATTTAAAAATTTCTTGAGACTCATGGACATACAGAAGATTCGGTTAGCCTACTATACTTTTTCGATGAACTTGAATAATTAATAATAATTAATGAACTCTTCTTTGTTAAAAACTATTTTTTAATAGTGATCGATTTACTTGGTAATAATCCTTACATTTTCTGATATACTCTGTAAAAATAAAAACAAGATTTCAGAAAGTAACAATACTTATTATAAACTTTATTGATTTATAACTTTATAATAAAAGTTTGCTACTTATCTGATTATACATATTGCTATTGCCCATTGATATTCACAACTGCTTATATAGGTTATATTTTTCCAATAAAATCCATTCCAATTCATCCAAAATGAAATAATCTGTATATGTATCTGTATGTATATATATAATAAGTACTTATCTAACTAATAAAAGTTATTTTCCCCTTTGATTGATACACATAATTCTTCTCATAATTAGTTGATTTCTTGAGATCTTTGAAATATATTATTATTAACTAGCTCACTAAATGATAACATTTCTATATAAAAATACAGACATGTTATATGTAAGGTTAGGCGTCGACCAGATACGGGTGTGTGTATGTACTATATATATATATATATATATATATATTATACAAGCGTAAAATAGATGACAACCGGGAGTGTCGTAAGAGCTGTAAACCGGATATCAGAACAAGGAGAAGAAAAGTTCCGAAAGGAAACAGCACATAAAAAAATTCACCTCTCTATATCTTTTGAACGAGATAATACTTTTAAATAAAATCTTTTGATTTGAGTAGAGTAATGAAATGGCTTTCGATTAAGAGGAATATATTATATAGTAAAAACTAACGCAATATACGCAAAAGCGCATTGAATTTTTCGTACACCCATTTCAATGTATATGTAGCACGGGTCGCTCCTTTAGGCTTCTTCTATACTTACCTTCGGAGCGCTCCCGCGCTCCTTGATATTTATTGCCAATTCACATATATGGGATATTTGAGGTGAAGTCAGCAGCTCAAAATTTAAAAATCGCTCAAAACTCATTTTCTTTTAGTTTTTTATGAAAAAAAAAAATTTTCCTGAAATTTTAGGTCTATATTTGCAAAAATAAAAAAGCTATGCAATATTGAAAATTCAATTTTTTTGCAATTTTTGGTTAAAATCCAAGTTTATTCATTTTTTAACTCAAAATCTTGAAACTTTTTGCATAGTTTGCATATTTTTTTAAAGTCTCTGATTAGCTGCTTCTTAGTATACCTTCATCGAAGGATATTGAGGATGCGGCCAAATATTTTTTATTCGACAAATTCTTTTTGTATTCTTCTTCGAAAACCCTTCAAAATACTTTTTTGATCAATACTGGCCGAGCAAAGGGAAAAAAGTTACAATTTTTTGGAATATCAAGAAAAATCCACAATTTCAATTTTTTGTAACATGATTAATGAAACTGAATATTATTCATACTATAACGGCAGGCGCGTCTATGTGTGTATGTGCGCGAACACGGAGCTGGGATCGAGCCGATCTCCGACGCACGGTATACACACAGGTAGTTGACCGAAAACATAAACATACCGCGGCCTTGGAGAATGCAAGGCCGACAATTGCGGCATGAGGACTCGCAAACAGAGTCGGGCTTGTCCTCGTATTTCTCCGTGGGCTTGCGTGTGTATGTGTAGTTGCTCGCACGTGTAGCTGTGCGAAAAGTACCGAGCGCAACTACGATACACAATGAGCCCCGAAATGTAAACTCGCGACAACCTTGCGCGAGGGCGAAGGAGAGCGAGAGACAGAGCCCGGCAGTATCGCTTCTGCCGTAGCTGAGGTAGCTGCTCGTCCCCCGTGCGCGAAGACTTGGAGAGAGTCAGAGACGCAGCACGGCGCCGAGAGCCGCGTTCCCTCGTGGTTGAGAGAGAGGGAGAGAGAGCCACGCTCAACCACGGCCGAGAGCGCAAGTGAGAGAGAAAGGGAGCATCGCGGCCAGAGCCAGCTACGGCCGAGCCGACTCGCGGAAGCGAAAGAGAGAGAGAGCCCCGCGGCCGAGAGAAGACTGAGAGAGAGAGAGAGAGAGACGCCGCTGCGCACGGCAGCCGACACCGTCGAGAGGGTCCGCTCCAGCCCTGACTATAGGCTACGGAGGTAAGTCCTGGCCAGGCGATCGCGTGCTCCCCCCGCGGACGACGAGCGTCCGGGGAGCGAGACCCGCGCGAGCGAGCGAAGCCGCCGACGCGCGCGCGAGAGTCGATCGCGCGCGGCGATCGGCCTACGTCGGCGCGAGCCCCTTTTGCGCGTACGTGTGTGCGACCGCGCACACACGTACTTCGCGTGCGCGGGCGCATCACCCGAATCGGCGCGTACCTAGAGTACGCGCGGCGTGTGTAAATAGTGAACAGCCTCCAGGGCTCCAATAAAGATAATTCGTTGCTTTTATTTGTTCGCGTATTATTTCACGCAGCCTAATTTCAATTCCCTATTCGGTGGCACGGTGAAGAATACCGCCGGCCTCCGCGGTCGCGAGTATGTAGTACTCGCGTGATAACTGAGCAGCTGTGGCAGCACGCTCGAGAGAGAGCGCGACGACGAAGTCGCGCGTTGTAACGGAGCGAAAAGGCGCGGCTGCTGCTGAAAGCAGCCGACGGCGAGCAACAGCACGGAGCTGACGGGCCGCTAATCATCGAGGGTTGGCACGAGTAAGTGCTCACGCCTGTCTATTGCTGCGCCGTTCATCGGCAAGTTCGCGTTGAGATATAGCGCATCGAGGACAGCTTTTAGCCCGTTACAGTACATCTTATGGCATGGACCGTACCACTAAATTTTGTTAGAGCACCAAATAGAACATTATATATCTATCTATATATATATTGTGACGGGCGCCGATATATGGTAAGTGGATCACGTACACTGCGTCGCAAGACTTGAATCTCGCGCGCTTGCACATATCGTGATCGGCAGAGCGCCACGCGGAACAAGCGCCAAGTAGACGGAGAAGAAGACGAAGCCGCCGCGCCGCTGTGAGCGGGAACGAGAGGCCATGTTGTAGACCGCCGTGACGCGCAAGAAGTCGCCAAAAGTGACCTCCGCGCCTTGTTTTGACTTCGCGAGAGTGCGTGCGTTCCTCGTGCCTCCACAGCCGCAGCCAACCACGTGACTACGCCGCCACCACTGGGAGGAGTGGGAGAGAGAGAGAGAGAGAGAGAGAGAGAGAGAGAGAGAGAGAGAGAGAGAGATTAGATGTCTTTATTTGGCCTCTGGGTATAACCCAATCAGGCACTAAAATTATACAAAGATTTACAATAATAAACTATATACAAAATAAAATAATACAAAGTACTACAACGCAATAATAATACAAAGCATACAAATACGATACAAAGCATTACAACCGTATGTTGGCGCAGAGTAATAGAAACAGTAGAAACGCAGTTGACAATCATCTAAATGTATCGTAAAACGCATCGCAGAACGGGGCCGCATTCCTGTACGCCAAGCAATAAATATTTACAACAGAAACTCGCAACAACAACAAATTTGCAATTAACAGTACACAGTTACACAGTTAATCGGACGGTCTGTAGATTTTGTAATACCTTCTGTTTCCACTCTAGTCCGCCAGTCACTCCAATCTCTCTCAAGGAGTAAGGTGTAGAGTGAGGATTTAAAGTGGCCAAGGCGTGAGGGATTAAAGGAAACTGAAGGAAGGGAATTTATGAGTTTGGAGGCTGTAAAAACGAATGTGCAATTCCTGGCTTCAGTACGGGGAGGAGGGTAGTAGAGAGACGGAGTGGGACGACGGCTAGAGCTTCTGATATTGATATCGGTGTTAATTAAAGAGAACCTCGGTATAAGATAAGAGGGCGATCTGTGCGAGATGACACTGAACGCGAGTGTGGTCGTGAAATAGTCACGGCGACTGGACGGTGACAGCCAACCAAGTTCGATTCGGTACGGTGTTACGTGAGCACGGCGCGGGATGTTACCGTAAATAAAGCGTATGCACGCGTGAAGCGCACGTAACAGCTTCAGCTCGCGCTCCCTATCGAGATCGTGGTATACCACACAAGCATAATCGAAGAAAGAGAGAGAGAGAGAGAGAGAGAGAGAGAGAGAGAGAGAGAGAGAGAGAGAGAGAGAGAGAGAGAGAGAGAGAGAGAGAGAGAGAGAGAGAGAGAGAGAGAGAGAGAGCAACAGCGATAAAATGGCCGGAGATAGGAGGCACATCCATCCCCGCCCCGATAAGCAGCAAGCGAGAGAGCGAGAGAGAGCAAGCTGCCGTTGCGCCGAGGAACGGCGATGGCTGGCCAGCCCCGAGTAAGTCGTGTTTGACTTTTGAGTCGTCGCGAGCGAACCTTGTCGCCGCTGCGTCTCCGCGGCCGCGTGCGTGCGTGCGTAACTTAGTCTCGGCCTGTCGGTGAATACTTGTTGAATATATTGTCCGGGTTCGCGCCCCTTAGCGCGATTATCTTTTATTCAATAGAACTTTAATTTTATCTTAAATAGTCGAGTCACGAGTAATTATTGAGCGCGCCTTAACCTATGCATGATTTCCCGAATACCGCCCTCTACCCTTTTCAGCAGCTGCAGCTAGTCGCAGGCATCGCCTCCTAGAGGAACATCGGTAGCGGGAGTAAGTATCTCAATAGCCGCTCGAGAGGTTAGACCGAGCGGCGTTGTACGCGGGAAAAGCCGGCTGCGCTGGTAACGCTAGGTCTTAGCGAGCAGCCGGTAGTTCGCGGGTAGAAGTTGGCAGCAGCGGCAGAGCGCAGCGCCGCACAGTGTTCTATTTTGAAAAAAAATGGACAAAATGAAATATCTCGCGAACGGATATCGATAGCCGTATGAATCCAACTGCATTTTAAAGTTGAAGTAATGTATAATAAAGGAAAAATAGTCCAGTACTGATCATTTGACCCTGTGACCTTGGAAATGAAAAATGAAAGTCGAATAAATAACGTATTTTCGGCTTTTTCATTGTAGACTTTCAGGCTATCAATTTTTTCGATCAAAAAAATATGTACTCCTGTAGTGTTTGATGCAAGGAATCCGAATTTGATGTCAGAATTGTCCTATCGCACACCAATTTGTTTTTAAATCCGAAAACTCCATAAAAAATACGAAAAATTCACCCTGAAAAAAATGGAGCATTATTGAGTAATTTCGACTTCAAATTCGGATTCAGCGAATCACAATACATGGGTACATAAATACAAGTACACAAATTTGTAGGTGCGTATATGAATTATTAAAATTTAAGGGTTATTAAAAAATGGCATTTTTTACAATATTTTCATGCTCTTTAATAAAATTGTATTAAATACAAGCGTTTGTGTACCCATGTATTATGATAAGCTGAATCCAAATCCGAATTCGAAATTACTCAATAATATTCCATTTCTTCCAGGGGAATTTTTCGTATTTTTTATGTAGTTTTCAGCTTTAAAAACAAATTGGTGTGCGATAGGACAATTCTGACATCAAATTCGGATTCCTTGCGTCAAACACTACAGGAGTACATATTTTTTTGATCGAAAAAATTGATAGCCACAAAGTCTACAATGAAAAAGCCGAAAATTCGTTATTTATTCGACTTCCATTTTTCATTTCTAAGGTCACAGGGTCAAATGATCAGTACTGGACTATTTTTCCTTTATTGTACATTACTTCAACTTTAAAATGCAGTTAGATTCATCCGGCTATCGATATCCGTTCGCGAGATATTTCATTTTGTCCATTTTTTTTCAAAATAGAACATTGTGCTCCGGTTCTAGGGGAAGGCGGCCTAGGCTTTCTACAATAGAAGCCGGGCTCGCAGGTTCGGAACCTGGGCCGAGGCGCTTCTGCCGGACTACAGGTGATTCTACAACGGTGAGTTGCCCGAACGTATAATACACCCGTATATTACCCCGCGAACCCCTGAGAGGGATTAATACCCTCTCCGTAACTGTACCCCGTTACAACTGGCGCCCTTAACGTGTTGGAAAGCATAGGTTAGGGAATAATTCGATTATTTAAACAGGTCGAGACTCGCGTGCGAATAATTAATTATCGAGAGGGATAATTAATTATTATAAAAGTGTATAGTGTGTGCAAGGGTAACCAACTGGTGGTTCCTAACCTTGCTTGGAGGGAATAACCCGGCCTGTACGTACTTAGCGAGGACATTGCTTGTGAAGGCCGAGCATTGTTGAAGTATTTAGTGAGGTTAACAAAGAGACTAATTAACAATTATTTATTTATTATTTATTACGCTATTTATTGACATTTTTTTATCAATAATAGGTTTTTAGGGTTCCATCTCTTTGTTAGGCAACTCACGTGCACGCCGGGGCGTAAAGTAGCAAATTACGCACCCAATTCGCATTTAAGGGTTATTAGCGGAAATTTCCGCATTTTTGGGGAAATACGCGTGAGCGCGGACGCGGGGAATAGCCTAGAGTATGCGCGCAGTAATTTTGAGGCCGCGCATGCGCAGAAACCGAAAAAAAAATGGAAAATCACTATCGCGGAATCGTTAGCGCATCTCACTGGGAGGTGCGCGCACCCACTAATTTCGAGTTTGCGCATGCGCAAAGGGTCGAAAAATTAAAATTTTGATTTAGCACGCGTATTCGGTAGCGCAGCTCACTGGGAGGTCACGCATCACTAATTTTGAGTTTTCGCATGCGGAAAGGGCCGAAAAATTAAAATTTTAATTTAGCACGCGGATTCGGTAGCGCAGCTCACTGGGAGGTGCGCGCATCACTAATTTCGAGTTTGCGCATGCGCAAAGGGTCAAAAAATCGAAATTTTGATTTAGCACGCGGAATCGTTTGCGCATGCGCTGGAGGACATTTTGTATATAGTGACTTGAGTTCCGCGCATGCGCAGTACGTGGAAAAACGCAAATTTCGATTTTTCGGCGCGGAATCGTTTGCCCGCGTGCCGAATAGATTTGCGCAGGAAGTAGACCCCGCGATAACGCTTACGTATCCGCGAGATCGCGAGTGCACCGATTTTGACGTGTGCGCATACGCGGAATCGTTTGCGCACACGATAAAAACGTCGGCACAGTGCGCAAACAAGCGAATTACGTTTGCGCAATAACCATAAAGCGACATAACTTCCAAGCAAGCAGGTCTAAAAGCGAATTACCCGGGTCTAGCGATTAGAGACCGAACCACCAGTTGGGAAAATTCGGGTTTTCCTTAGTCAGTGGTAGTCCGGTAAGTACCTTGTGAAGGATACCACTGACAGTGCCAAAGCACCCTAAAGTTCGTGGGATTGACAGCAATCCCATTGCACTCACACAACCGGCGACTGTAGCGTCATGGGTTACGATATTGAGGCAGCCGTGGAAGAGTGGTTACAGTCGATCTCCCGGAGTGAGATCGACGAATACGTGTCATGGCTCGAATTGAAGCAACAGGGCTTGGTATTCCACCTTTCGGAGCGGTTGCACAAGTGGGTGTTGGGGATCTACGTGCCGGAAGATTTCGAAGAGTCAGCAGGCACAGATGATACTATAGCTCGGAGGATACAACTCCGCGAGGAGCTCATCCGTAGAATCGCCACTGAACAGGATGGCACCTTCGTGAAAATGTCCACTTGGGACAAACAGCCACTGGAGGTGATCATCAAGAGTGAGGCAATCATACAGATTGTCCTCAAGATAAGCAGAGAGGCAGCAAGACTAGCCCAACACCTACAAAGACCTCAGAATACGGATGACGTCGGGCATAACCCAGACGCCCGGAACGCGGACCAGTCACCGACGAGAAATGACAGCGCGAACAACGCAGAAGAGGAACACGCCAACGACCTCAACGACGGGGAGACGACAGAAGACGGACAGGATCACAGCCCGAAGAGATGCTGCGTCTCGGGTCCACAAACGGAACAGAATTCCGGGTGCCTAGGGACGTCGGAGCGTTATTAGCAGAGCTAATAACCAAAGTCCGGTCGCTGGAGGACAGGCTAAGCAACCACCAGCGACAGGCGGCGTCCAGCACCAAGATTAACGATTTTAGGCCAGGACCGAACGTGCACTTCGAGGACACCTTCAACACAGCGGACGATCCAGGAGCATGGGACGAACGGCAACGTCCGCCCCCGCCAGCTCGACCCAGGGACCAGGCTGGTTTCCGGGACGGAAATACAGCCTGGGAGGGGGGTGACCACCGGTATCCGGCAAGAAGTACGAGCTGGCAACACCAGACCACACAGGACACAGCGGCAAATCTCTCGAGGTCGGGGT
Source organism: Torymus aiolomorphi (assembly GCA_036365515.1). Lineage (NCBI taxonomy): Eukaryota > Metazoa > Arthropoda > Insecta > Hymenoptera > Torymidae > Torymus > Torymus aiolomorphi. The sequence goes on from CM070874.1 coordinate 250,862,762, forward strand.
TTTACCACTCGAGAGATATAGGCCAGGTCGTGCGGAAGTGGCAGTTACGATTCTCTGGTGCGAAGAGCCAGAGCATCGAGGTGTTCCTGGCTAGGGTAGAAGACTGCAGAGTCCTGGCCAACCTCACCGAAGAAGAGGCGCTCTCGTCGTTATCGGAGCTGTTCACGGACACGGCGGCCACGTGGTATCGCAATCAGAAGGCGAAGTGGGCCACGTGGCAAGACTTTGTATCAGCGGCGAGGCGCTGGTACGGAACGTCAAAAGGTTTCCAGCAGCGGCTAATAGCGGAGGCTAATAACCGTACGCAGGGGGAAGACGAGGCCGTGAGGGACTACATCACGTGCCTCACCGCGATTAACCTCAAGATATCGCCTCCCCCGAAGATGGAGCAGCAGCTGGACCAGCTTCACCGGAACCTCCGACCACAGCTTCAAGTCATGGTTCGGAGGTCAGACTTTAGCTCGGTGGAGGGCCTGCTAGATATAGCCGTGGAGGCGGAGCAAACGCTGGAGAATTCTAGAACATTCAGGCCCCCTCCACCGCCGGCAGCAACCCTCCTGCCAGAGATGGCTTACAAGCCATCCCCCAAGGCCGACTCGCAGAAGAAGCCCAAAGCGGATGCCAAAGAGGGTAAAGTGGCTGCCGCGGTCGGCGTAACGGGACCCAAATTGGAGGATTTTGAGGACATGCTTCGGCGGGTGCTAAATCAGAGCCTTGCTGAGCTGGTAAGCCCTCGAGCGGAGCATCCATCGAAGCATGCGCCTGGTGGCCCGCGTAGAGGGCGCGGTCATCAGCCGCCTGGGCGAACGGGAGCGCAGAGGCCCCCGGAGCCAACTCCGGCCGGTCAAGACGCGAGTTTGTTGCCCAAAAAAATCGGTCCATTACGAAAAAAGATATTTGAGGTTAAAGATTTTTTAAAAAAATTTTTGAATCGCATTTTCTCAAAGATTACATGATGTATCGACTTAAAATTTTAACCAGTTATTAAACTTATAGAAGACTATATTTGGTTAAAATTTCAAGAGATCATCTTCATTTGTTTTTTAGAAAAGAATTATTTTATAAAAAAATTTGCCTTTTCGTTGTCGCACGATAACTACAGCAAAAATGATCCAATCGTCCTGAAAGTTGGCACAAATGTAGCTTTTATATATCTTCAGATCGAGTTCGTTGCCCAAAAAAATCGGTCCATTACGAAAAAAGATATTTGAGGTTAAAAATTTTTTTTTTAAATTTTCGAATCGCGTTTTCTCAAAAAATACTTGATTTATCGACTTAAAATTTTAACCACTTATTAAATTTATAGAATACTATATTTGGTTAAAATTTCAGGAGAATATCTTCATTTTTTTTTAGAAAAAAATTATTTTAGAAAAAATTTGCGTTTTCGTTGTCGCACGATAACAAGAGCAAAAATTACCCAATCTTCCTGAAATTTGGCACAGATGTAGCTTTTATATATCTTCAGATCAAGTTCGTTGCCCAAAAAAATCGGTCCATTACAAAAAAAGATATAACGCACAGTTTAAGCTGCATCTGGACCCATGACCTTCTCCTACTTAGTCTAACCGTACGAGATAAAGTATTAAATTTTAAATATTAGAAGTAAAAATTAATTAAAGGGATCAATAAATTAAGTTTGAGGAAGCTACGTGCCAATGAATTGGCAGCGGTTTTTTTAATGATAAGATCGAAATATTTGAATCGAATGGATAGCATTCGGGAGAGCATTAAAATGCCTATATTTTCTAAAAAAAAAAATTTCTCTAGCTATCACGATTCTTTTGTTCTTAACAAAAACGTGTTTTTCTTTTTTAAAGCTTATAACTCCTAAACTAAACGGTCAATTTGAGAAAAAAATTAAAATGTAAAAAAAATGAGTTTTGTATGTCCAACGATTACGAGAGTAAAATTGACTTATTCGCTTTGAAATTCCTTGTAGAGGTAGATTTTCGATAGCTCTCAGTCGAGTTCTTTGGGCAAAACGATTAGTCCAGAAATTTCAGAAATATTTGAGGTTAAAATTGTTTTAACCTATTTTTCAAATTGTAATTTCTCGAGAACGGCTTCATGTATCAGCTCCAAATTTATAGACAATTTTGCATGTGATATGGATAATATGTGTGCGAATTTTCATCAAGATCGTACGATTATTGTTTGAGATATTTGATTTTGAAAATTTTCGTATTTTACAAAGTAATTTTCTTTGTCGCATGATAACTAGAGAAAACAAAAATTGGTTTAATCATGTTGAAATTTTGTGGAGATGTAGAGTCTATATAATATTATCGTATGAGTCCTTTAGGTAAAAGAATTGACTCATGATTTTTAGAGATATTTAAGGTTAAAATTCTTTTACGTTTTTTTTCAAAATCGTAATTTCTCAATGACAACTTCATGTATCAGCTTGAAATTTATAGATTATTTTGTATGCGATATAGGCAATACCTGTGTAAAATTTCATCCAGATTATATGGTTATTTTTCGAGATGTGTGATATTTAAAATTTTAGTATTTTTGAAAATGACTTTCTTTGTTGTCGCACAATATAACTACATTAAAATTATTTTAATTTCTTTGAAATTTGGTGGCGATGTAGAATTTGTTTATTATTTATTATAAGAGTTCTTAGGGTAAAAGAATTCGTTTATGAATTTCAGAGATATTTGAGGTTAAAACTATTTTAGCCCTCTTTTAAAATCGTAATTATTCGGGAACGCATTTATGTATACTAGAAAATGGAAATGACATGTGCTATGCGCTGTGCGCTATACGCTGATGCTTGCATGTTGTATCTGCTTTTGTTTTGTTATAGCCATTTATTATTTTTAACGTTAGAACCTTTTTTTTACATCGGAAATTCCAGAAAGAGCACACAAATACGGACAGGCATACTACTAGAGACAAGTACCCTGTGTGTGAAATTTCAGAAAGAAAATATAATTTGAAGTAAAGGTTATTTAGGAATTTTAAAAGGTTTTGACGATAATATTACAATCAATTATTTTATTTATATTTCACACATAATTTAAAAAATCCATACCTATTATTTTATTCATATTTTATACATAATTTAAAAATTAATACTTTTTAATCTTCATAAATGAATTTAATTATAATTATGTCGTAAATTGTTGCAAAAATTATAAATTTTGTTATTAATAATTCATTAAAGGAATAAGCAAATTAAGTTTGAGGAAGCCACGGGCCAATGAATTGGCAGCGGTTTTTTCTAAGTAAGGATTTTCTCGGAATTTTTCGGCATTGCTGAACGCATGAAATTTTGGTGCAACAAAAAAATAAAAATATACGGGTCAAATAGTTTTTGGAGAAGAACATGAATACTTTAATCCCAAAATGATCGGTGACATAGGCATACGTGGTCCACCTGATTTGTGATGGATTCGGCCTACTATAAAAATTTTCTTGCCTGGCCTAGTATCTTATTAAAGTGATTTTAGTGAGTTTATAAAATTCCTCATAATTTGTACGGTGTGTTTTGAATTGTTCGTATAATTATGAGTAAGGAAATTTAAAAAATTGTATATTAGACGAACTGTATTGGATACGCTAGTTTATTCCAGCCTGCCCTACTGAAAAATCTCACGTGAGATCTCACGCCAAAATCTAATATGAAAATCTGGTCCGCGAGCTGCTAAAATTCCTTCAATGTTAAAAAATCAGTTTCTGGGAATTAAGAGTCGCCTATTAGGTTACGCCCCTCCCAGATAAGTTCAAAAATTTACGTTTTGAAGCGTTTTAGCCATTTTTTACATTTTTAGAAATTTTACACATGAGACCTCACGTGGAATTTTATGTTTCAAATTTCTCACGTGAAATCTCATGTGAGATCTTACGTGAGGTCTCAAGTGTAAAATTTCTAAAAATGTAAAAAATGGCTAAATCGTTTCAAAACATAGATTTTTGAACTTATCTGGAGGGTGGCGTAATTTAATAGACTACTCCTAATTCCAAGAAACTGACTTTTTATCATTAAAGGGATTTTAGCAGCTCGCGGACCAGAATTTCAGATGAGATTTTTTAGTAGGGTGGTGTTAGACTGGAATAAACTAGCGTATCCAATATAGTTTGTCTGATGTCCAATTTTTTCAATTTTCTACCTCATAATTTGTAAGCTTATACTGATCAATGTTTACTAAAACTATCAGTATAATAAAGATGTAGCATCAGTATCGTGAGTAGTAAAGCCCTACAATATGCCACTGCTCTTTCATATTACCCCCGTGTCATAATCATATAAGACTAAGCTACATTAATTGTAATTTAACTTATTTTCCTAAGGTACATTATTCTTGAAAAAAAGATTGAATATCAGTCGATTTAGTACAAGGCAATAGAAAGCATTTATATTTATTGCCAATTCACATATATTTATAAAATAATTTCACATATATTAAATAGTATTTACATGTGCGTGTCTTGAATTGTAACAAGTCATTCTGATTTTTTTTAATTTAATATTTATGATTTGCAAATATCTATATAATATATAATAGCATAAGTTATTGTTATATAAGTTACATTGAAAGAGGAAACCCATTTAGCAATAGATTTAGAACTATAATATATTAATTACATGGATTTTTTCATAATTCAGAGGTATGTGATAATAATTAAATAGCACTTGTACATATCACTGCAAACGATACATATGAAATTGAAAAGGACAGTTCGGATAATTTTAACTGAGGCGGCTCTCATTTCAACACGCTAGTGTTTTCTGTATGTGTGTGCTGGGGACCCAGGGTACGCAAACCTTATTCCATAGTTTTCGCCGACGCCTATCAACCATTGAGTACACGAGGACGCGCTCGATGCCGACCTCGCGTGAATTTGATATCGAGGGACGGCGTTGAGTAGCGCGATCCCGTGACTCGTTAAACATCGTCGTCTTTCTCTTTTCTGCTGTTTGTTGTTGTCGAGAAAATTGTAAGTATCGTATCTAGTAAATACAATATCAGTATAAATAATGATTTCTCTACAAATGTTTCATTAAACTATTATTTTTTAAATAGTATTAAATTGCTAAGTAATGTATTATTAGTTATAACTTATACAAATTCATAACTTACATAAATTTTCATAACATTTATAAATTTATAATTTATAACTTGTTATAAATACAGCAGAGTATATTTTTGATTCTGGAAGAAATCCCTATTAAGTATTCTTACGGCTAGTCGAAACTGCTCAGAATGATAATCAACCAAAATTCCATTTTATTCAAATTATTTTTTCAAATCATGATTTATAATTTTTATGGAATCGTGTCTATATAATTTATCATAGCTAATTTATCAGATTACTTTTTGGCATGATTATCAGCTGATTGTTTTTGGTAGACTGCTATCAATAAAAATGCATATGTTCATAATTGTGGCTTTACTATTAATTTTTTTAATGTGTCTTCATCCTTCATTTATTCATACACCATCAAAATTCCACGATATCTAATTATTATTTAATTACCAATATTAAATTAATTATTTACTATAAAATTATAGGTACAAAATGAAAAATATGTTTTTTTTGTTCAATTTTGATTAGATTGCGCGATAATTGCACCAGAAAAAGTTCGATAAACTGGCACGATCATCGCGCGATCTTTTTCAGTAGGAAATTTTTGAGTTAAATGTTTGAGTTAAATCTGATTTTTCGAAAATCTTTAATTTTCGTCATTTAAGGACTTGAAAATTTTCTGGAAATTTTTTATTGGATATTAAAAAAGGAAAGTTAACTGGAGAACTGTTTTGATTAATTCAGAATTATCAAAAACACTGGAAAAACGCGTTTCTCCATAAACTTTTTCCCACAGAACTTCGATTTTTTTTGTCACAAGGTGTTGAATTCTTGCACGAACCTTTCGTCTGGATGGATATGCAATGATTGGAAACCCGTAAACAATGATCTTCTATTAACTTTACTTTAACTTTAATAGCGAAATTTAATTATGATAGACGAAAAAGGTCAGATGAGATTTTGGCGTGAGATTTAGCAGTAGGGTTATTATTAGAATAAAATAATAGAAATTAAATATTTTTTATTGCATATATAATACTCTCAAGAAGATCATCGATAGTGAGCAGCATCGAAATCACCGAGCAGAATCGAGATCGACGTACACATTACAGTCACAATTGCACTTAGGGGACTCTTAACCTTATTTATCCCTACCTTATCCTAGGAACCCTTACAGTTGATGGTGTTGGTGGACTTACAAAGCACTATGCTACTGATCAATCTTCAGAAGTGTCATCTTGAATCAATACAAGGCACAAATACCTTTATGCCCAACGTTCAAACATATACTGACGCTATTCAATTAATCCTACTACCAAAAGAAGATATTGAAATTTTTAGAGAAAAGAAAGTAAAAGCGTTGCTTAAGGCTTTAAACCCAATGGAATTTAGAAAACCCATAGTTTGGAAATAGAAGTAGGTTATGAGAAACGATGCTATGCAGCCCGAATTGCTGCACATTCATGGTCAATAATATTAAATAAGGAAAAAATAGAAAAAATAGTAACCTCGGGAAAGAATATCCACACTAAGAACGAATAACAAAAAACCAGGGAATAGTAAAAAAAGGAAAAGAACGTAAGATTTTCCATTCAACAAGATTTAGCCAACCAGCGTAGAATTTTAGTACTATAATGTAAAAATGTTAATTAGTTGAATAAATCTCATGTATACACGTACACACGAATACACAGATACGCACGCTCCAAAGGCAAGTATCTGTTCAATGTAGAAGAAACCTGAGGGACAATTGTGCTTCATATACATTGAAATGGGTGCGTGAGAATTTTACTAATTTTTTACGCCTTTCAATTACGTTTTTTAATATACATAAATATATTGACGGATAACTGCTTTGATACACTACATGTATAATTTCTTATACAACAAATAAATATAAAATGCTATATGCGTTATAAAACATAGATATTGAGGCTAGCTACTCACAAAACAAAAGTCCATTTTTTTTTAGTAAAAACTGCATGATTCGTATTTTTTAATAATCATCAAAATATCATGCAGGGGTGAAAGAAGACGTTGTGCCGAGTATAACCGCAAATATCGCAATTGTTGCAATACCACCAAAAACTCGAAATTTTCGAGTATTTTAAGTAAAAGACATTGAAATTTGGTCAAGAATTGCGTTCTATACAGAATTTTGGTCGTTCTCGCTCACTGTGTGTTGTCATCGAGTGATCAGACTACCTCTAGGAAGACCTGTTCCTTCTTCAGCAAAAATAAGTTATCCGCACATGGGTGTGTGACATGGGACCCGATTGAAGAAAGCTCATGCAGCATTGATGTTAAAAAGAGGAGTGTTCTAGCCTCAATGTTGAACTACGAAACGACCGGTGAAAAATCAAGTTTATTTTTTAGAGTTGCTTAAAAAATGTCCTAGCAACATCAATCTAAGATAAGCAGAAAGCTCACCATGTATATTCTACATAAGTGCATATCATAGTCTCACAGATGATTGCAGTAAAAAATATCGGCCGGTAATCCTCTCTTAAAAGAATGATGACGGAAATGTGAAGCCGAAATAAAACCTTTGCGATTGGTCAAGTCCGTTTAAAAGGAGCCCGGGATTGGTCGACGGTGACGTTAGCTTTTCTCTTAAGGTCTTAGCTGATTGGTCCAAATAAAACCCAAAGTTTGGAATTATGAAATATTTAAACTAAAAATATAAGTCATAAAATATAAGTCATAGTATTAATGACTTATTTGGTTTTGTATAAAAAAAAAGTATTATTTAATCTGTAGTTAATAATGAAGAACTATGAATGAATGAAGGTTCTGATTACAGTTAAATTTCTAACCTCCAAATTTTTGTATTATAGGAATAAAATAAATACAATCCAAGTTTCAAGAAAAAATACTGGATAAACTTGCGGATGTTCAAAAGTAAAATAAATTTTAAATTCATAATATTTCAATATTAATGGTGAAAGGAAGAGCGCGCGAAGCGCGCCTGAACTTGCTAGTGTTCATAATGAATGAATGAAGCTCATAACACTTTTTTTATTTTATTCTTGCAGTATCAGCAAGTAGAGGCGCCACCTGTTGGGTACTTCACGGTATATAATAAAACAAAATTAATTGTACCGAAATCTTTTTCAAAGATTTCATACTATACAACAAATGTGTTATAATCATCCAAAATTATTCTAAAAGCGAAAATTGTTCGATTAGCCTTAAAGCATTACTTTATCTATCGCGGAACAGATTATGATTTTTAAATCCATTTTTATTAAATATACACACTTACAAACACTCACATGCAAATGCATGTGCACTATTCTTAGAAGTGCCTTATTGCACGAATTTTCATCAAGAGTTTATCGTGGCTATATTTTAAATCATACATTTATAATACTATTTTTTTTATATTTCAAAGCTTAGTTACTATAAATAATGATTTATTATACTTGTATGTTTCAGGTAGCAACATATCAAAAGTAGCTGATGATGGGACACATGTAACGAGTTATAAAGTCTATTTTACGTTCTGTAACAGTCTTATTCTGACGGGAATGAAACAATATATTGGCATCAGGACAATTTTTAATAATATTAGATTTCACCGAAAATTAACCTTATTGTATCCTCACTGCATTTTTCTGTTCTACACTATTCACGTAGCCGAGAAAAACACAGTAGCTTGATAATTATATGGCCGAATATATATATTCAAATCGAACAACCAGAGCCCGCTTAATTCATTGCTCATATTAGTATTAAAATATGACAATTCGTTTCTTAAAATTATTTAACACGTATTTTCTTATTTTTTTATGGCACTAAAATTGAATTCGTTAACCTCGGCTTTCAACATTTTTTCTCATGGTTATTTTTAAACAGCTATCGTTCCATGAGTTTGTGAAGTTTCTCAGTAAACAATTTATTATGTTACTCAGGTTTAAGCCCTCTTTTAAACCCTACAAGATATTTTGTAAAAATTAGAAAATGATTTTTTTTAAATACATTTTTCTAAAATACCCAATTTTTTACTGAAATTGCACATGGTAATAGAAGGTTTGAATACCTATTAAATCATACATGAGGAAATTCACAAATAATTTACACTGTCGGCGGCCTCAAAACTGACCAAAATTTTGTTTAAGGTACACCTTCCGTGTAGACTTAAAAACGCCTTTATCACACATTTTTTTAAAAGTTGACATTTTTTAAGAAAATGTAAAAATAGCTCTTTTTTAAACCTCAGCTATTTAGCCCATAGATATTCTACTTAAAGTTTCTTAAAAGAAATTGAAACTAGAAAGTAAGAACTTTTATTTCCTTTCTTGAAAATTGAAAAATGTTGATACCTTCAAAAGTTATAAGAGTTTAAAGTTGAGCATCGGAAAAACATAAAAATGTTCTCAAGGTCAGGGCTGCCGATTCCTACGATTTGTGCATTTTTATGCCTCTTCGACGTTCAACTTTAAACTCATTACTTTTGAAGGAATTAATACGTTTTAATTTTCAAAAAAGGAAATAAAAGTTCTTACTTTCTAGTTTCGCAACCTCTTTCTTTCGCACAAGCTCTTTCTTTCTAGTTTCAATATCTTTTTCGAAACTTTGAGTGGAATGTTTATGGGCTAAATGACAGATTTAAGAAGATGGCTTTTTTGCCATTTTCTTCAAAAATTTCAACATTTAAAAAAATGTGTGACTAAGATGTTTTTTATTGTACACGATTTTTTCCATATACTACGTAATATATAATCCGCTGCCAATAGATTGGCACTCAGCTTCCTCAAACTAATGTATTTATTCCTTTTTTTAATTTTTTATGACAATAATTAATTGTATTATACCCAATTTTTCCTATGAATATTCGTAGTAAAACTAATAGAAATTTGTCGAATATACACTTTTGAAATGTAAATACTCTAATTATCTCATGCCCATATACGTGTGTGTGTTTAGGTTGGGGAGATGGATCTTAATCCATCTTCGGAAAATATTCATTTCTTCTTTTTTAGTTAAAGTAACACAAATGAAAAGATGAATGCCAATCTTTTAGTCCATCTTCGGAAAACATCAATTTCTTACTTTTGTGGGTGAAATTATATATACCCTTATATGGGTAAGTAAGAAAAAAAATGAAAAAATCGTGTTTTTTTGTTCGTATGTACTTCTTCTAGCATCTAGAATACCTGTTTACAGTGGCCATGCAGGATCAGTTAATTAGGCGGACATATTGAAGATTTAAAGTCATTAGATTCCAGGGGAATTAGATGTGTGACGGAGAAATTACATGTATTTTAATAATTAAAAAATCAATAAAAGTGCAGACCTTGAACGTAATTCAAATTTTCGATATCTGGCACTGCACCAGAACCCTTAAAGCAGTTTTAGCGCATAACTCGACTCACGAGCGGTGATAACCCAATAATCTCGCGCGCACTGCGCCAGAACCCTCACAGCATTTTTAGCTCGGAATTCTGTAAGCATCAATCACTCGATATGGCAGCGGTTGATGTTGCGCAGGCGCATATTTAAGATTAAATTTATAATTATAATTCTAAATTAATTTTAATATTTTTTATATAATATCTACTTTTTGAATCGTTTATAATTATCACGTTCTGGCAAAGAATTCGTATTTTTGGAATACTTTTGAGA